>VZRO01000214.1:2458208-2507853 GCA_013397915.1 Daphoenositta chrysoptera
CCGGTCTCTGTCACCCCCGGACCACGGGCCCGACGCACGCCGCCCGGCCTCGGTGGCGCCGACTTCAAACGGGGACTGAGGGGCGGGGACAGACCGGTCCTACCGGGAGGCCTCTCCCCCAGGGGGGTCCAAGGCCCGCACGGAAGGGTCGCTGCTGGGCAGCGGGTGCCCGGCGCTCCCGGTCCCCAAAAATCNGGGAGCGCGCGAGCGAGAGCGGGCGGGGAGGGGCTCTCGCTGAGGGAGCGCGGGGCCGCAGGGACAGACGGGAGGGGAAAATACCCATGGAATTACACAGGGATAACGGGTTGGAAGGGACCTTAAAGAGCATCTAAGTCCCACCTCCCCTGCTATGGGCAGAGATACGTCCCACTAGACCAGGTTGCTCTATACCCCATCCAGCCTGGCCTTGAACACCGCCAGGGATGAGGCATCCACAACCTCCTGGGGCAACCTGCTCCTCACCACCGTCGCAGTAAAAAATGCCTTCCTAATATCTAACCTAAATTTACCCTCTTTCAATTTGTGCCCATTACTCTTTGTCCTATCTCTGCAGCTCCTGACGACGAGTCCCTCTCTGGAGGGACTAGCTTCCCCGTAGGCCCCCAATCGATGCTGGGTATTGGGTTTGCACGGCCGGGTTTTTGGTAACCCGGCAGCTCCAGAAGTGGCTTCTTCGAGCAGCTGCCAGGAGCTTCCTCCATGTCCGGCAGAGCCAATCGCTGATGTCTCCAAAGATGGACGTGCCACTGGCCGAGGCTGGGCCAATGAGAAATGGTGATAACACCTCTGTGATAGCATATTTAAGAAGAAAAAACCAAAAAGTTGTTGCTCAGTGGTAATTGCAGCCAGAGAAGAGTGAAGTGAATTGAGTTTTTCGTCAACCATCACCTCCAAGTCTTTCTCCACAGGGCTGCTCTCAGTCACTTCTACACCCAACCTGCATATGTGTCTGGCTCCCATGACCCACGTATAGGACCTTGCACTTCATTTTCATTCTTGTAGCTACCAAGCTGTGAGCAGGAACATCAAATGCTCTCCTTCCAGAGCAGGGTCTGGAATCCTGTACCGCACTCTTGGCATCTGCCTGCATCATTACGGGGTGATCCTGCCTATGCATCCAATGGACCTCCATTCCGTTCTTAGTGACCACAGTGGCTTGCTGCTCTTTCCATAACACAGATAATGCCTGTAGTGGGGGGAGTCATTCCGTTAGAAGATTCCCTTAGGAAAAGAGATCACAGTATCAATTAAGTTGGAAAAGACCTCTGAGATCATCGAGTCCATTCCATGACCAAACACTACGCTGTCAACCACACCATAGCACTGAGAGCCACATCCTGTCTGTTCTTAAACACTCCAGGGATAGTGACTCCACAACCTCCATGGGCAGCCCATTCCAATACCTAAACACCCCTTCTGTGAAGAAATTCCTCCTAAAAATGTTTTGAAGAAAGAAAGCACCAAAAGCCTTACTGAAATAGTGCATATTTTTGGCATCAAACTTTACAGTGGGACCACATGATGGCACTGTAATCTTCAGAACTGAAGTGTGCACAAGTCCACTGTAATTGTTAGATATTAGCTAGGTGACCTAATTACTTAGGTCACTATATACACTAATACACTAAATACACTAAAAACCACTAATATCAATCATCTAGGATCAGTATGAATTGTCTGAGATACTGCTTTTCCCATTGGTAAATGGAAACAAAAGCAAATGTAATGACAACCAAAATAGGATATTTATTATTAGATTTTTAGTGACAAGCAGTTAAGAGCACTGGAGTTATCTTGATGATCCTGTGTTATTTGATTATGCTGGTTCTTAGTCCACTTGTAAAACCCTAAGTTTACCCTGCCTGTTCTTTCAGTGTTATGAAGAAGAATTTCTCTTCCTTTTTCATTTTTCTGGGCTATTTGAAAAAATTGGGGACGGAGGTGGGAAAGGATCAAGAAGTCTACAAAATAAGTTAACCAACTTTAATGGATGGTATGATACAAAATATTATTATAGTTATTGGCAGAGTCCTTAATTGAATGTACCAGCATTGCTACAAAATACTGTGTTTTCAATTGTCTCCTTGAATGTGGATCACAGTTCACTGCAGTAGCTGAAATCTGACTTGTTTTCATGTGCTGAAGCCTGATCCCTTTCCAGTGAAGTGATGGAAACTCTTGATAAGCTGCTTATCCACTGGGCCACCAATCTCAGTTCTACCTCTTTCCTCTGGAGGGTGCTTGTTGCTTAGAAAGATCCATGATTGGAGGTCCATCTCGTAGAAGGATCAGGGCAGCTTTTTTGACATGCCTCTCAGAAAGTTTGTCAGTATGTCCATGCAAGTTTGGTTGTTGTTCTTTGCTCCTGAAGGGCTGACAAAGATGCATTACTGTGTCTGGCATCAACGCCCTCCAGAGAAAGTAGTTTTCTAAAGGCAAGGTGTTTTCAAGATCAAGTGAAAGTTCTTGTCAAGAGTAGAATAAAATATAAAATTGTTTTCATAAATGTATTCTATAAGTAAAAAAAAAAAAAAAAAAAAAGAAACCAGCCTGACTAGAAGTTCCTGCATGTATTTCTCATTATGCTGATATTTTTACCCATTTTTAAAAGCATATACAAAGTCCAGAAAGTAATTGATGCACAAGGCCTTAAAGAAGAGCATGCAGCTGAAAATCTGGTAAATGAGAAGGTGTGGTATACTTCTGTTACACTTCCCATGTGGATGTAGTTCCAAAGTGGTGCTTAATATTGAATGACTCAAAACAAGTGGTTTGAGAAGTAAAGATTTCCTTATTCCACTTCCTGCTTTCACAAGCACTTTCTACTGTAAAACTTCTTTGAGACGTCTTGAAAAATTTACTTCTTTGAAAATATTATTTAAAAGGCTGTCTAGAGAAGTTGGGAAACAGAAAAATTGCCCTTCTGGATAGGAACAGCAAACAAAATATTCACTTTTAATTTCCTGTCTTCAAAGTTTTCCAATACCATATGTCTTAGGGGAAATATAAAAACTGTTAGAAGGAGAACTTGGCCCAAATTAATTAATAGTGTGATTATGGTATGTTCTTAAGCACTTGAGTAGCCCAATATTTATTTCATGTTTTCTATGTGTTCCCATGCTTTACAGGTTCTGAGCTTTTCAGAGAATCAGTCACATTTAACCATCAGTCTTACTAATTATGGAAGCTTTTTCTCTCTGTAAAACTCCTAAATAGCAAAAGACACCCATTGTCATAGCCCTCCAAATGATACCAGCTTCTAAAACAAAAGAGAGATGCTCTATGCCCTTGACTCTGTAGAACAGGGAATATTTTTACTTAATCAGGTGTTTTGTTAACTTAAATGTTCATAACATACACTTATCTCTAAAAACATCTGTGTTGATCCTGTTCAGAAATAATTTTCACACCTCTAACGCTGTTGTGGTTTGGCAGCCATTATGTCTGCAATATTTTTTTTTTTTTTTAAGTTTTCTTCTTCTGTAGGCTACAGAAATGGCAAGCAAAATCACTGCACTAAAAAGCTAAAACACTGTTGACTCATTGCTCACGTTTGATCCAACCTGGTTAAAGCTCCATGTGCAATACTTTATTTTTTAAATACTGTTACCACACTGATTTTCTGATCAGTGATGGGACATTAGTTTTTTAATGTTAGTGCAATTATATTAGCTTTTTAGTGCAAATAGCATATAAAACAGCAGATGAGTAAAAGAGAACCTTCAGAAACATCAAACTCTAAACTCATTCAGGTATTAGCCCCTAGTAGTAAGAACTTCTATGAGAAAGGTCTAAGTGGTTAGGACTCAACCATACAAAAGGAAATTATCAGAGTCTATTCTAAGTGTATAAGATTTTCCATTCTGTGCTGTATCACAAACTTCAGTAATTTAGCATTATTTACAGAGATACACAACCAGCCTAGTAAAAATTGTGACTAAGACTGAGTTTAAATGAGTGAGATATCTTGTGTAATGTACAGTCAAGAGATGTTTCCAAAGAATCGGTGTAAATTTATAACCTCTAGTTCATTTCTAAAAATCTGTTAGCCTGCTAGCTCAGGCCCCCAATCAGGTAACTTGCTACATCCTTTTCATTTATTTACAAATACCCAAGTCTATGAGCAAATGCAATCTTTGATAAATATGTATTCTGTGATTTTTTTTCTTTTTTTTTTTTTTTTGCAGCTGCCTTATGCAGAGGAGATTCAGCAGGCTTTCATCACAGGGTTGATCTCCCAAGAGTCAATTCCATTTTTTCACTACACACAACTTACAATGCAGCAGAAACTTCTTGTTCTCCTGTAGACTGTGTGTAGGTGGAGCTTGCTCGTTCAGCTGTGTCAACATAGAAAACAGGACAGTATTTAGACAAGTGGGCCGCAATCTGCTTTCGGAAAAAGCTGTGAAGATATTTCCTAAATTTTTCTCCAGCAAAGGCATAAATTACTGGGTTGATACAACAATGGATCATTGAGATTGTTTCTGTCACTTGGATTGCTTTATGCAGTTGACCATTTCCTTCACAAGTAGAGATGGAAAATGCACCTTGAAAATCACGCAGGAGAATGCAAATGTTGTATGGTGCCCAGAAAAAAAAGTAGATAATCATGATAATAAAAATAAGCCTGACTGCTTTATGTTTCTTCTCATTCCTACATTGCAGTAACGTCTTTATAATTTGTGTGTAGCAGCAGATCATAATTAACATTGGAATAAGGAGTCCCAGAATGTTCATTTTTAAGGTGAGGAATTGCTTCCATGAATTTCTCTGTTCTGATGGATAATGAGCACTGCAAGTATAGCCTGAACTTTCCTTCTGAGTTTTGTGAAATACTACCCCAGGAACAGAAATCAGAACAGCAACTGCCCAAGTGACAGCACTGGCGAGGATGCCGTAGGTAACTGTCCTGGCTTTCAAGGCAAACACCGCGTGCACTATGGCCAGGTACCTGTCCAGGGTCAAGAGGATTATGAAAAAGATGCCACTGTAGAAGCCAAGGAGGTAGACACCTGACAGAATTCGACACAGTGCCTCCCCAAAAATCCAGTCGTGAACTGCGTAATAAGCCCAAAAAGGGAGAGAAAATACAAACAGCAGATCAGAAATTGCCAAGTTGAGCAGGTAGATGTCAGTCATACTCTTCAGCCTCTTGTATTTTACCAGGATAAGGACAACAAGCATGTTGCCTGTCAGGCCGAATATCACCACTAAAGAATAAAGAGGTGGCAAAAATTTTGCTGCAAAATGCTTTTCCTCAGTTCCCGTGCATGGTGCTGAATTGCCGTAGTCAAATTCTGTTGTCAGTGCCCAGTCGTTGAAGTCTGTGGTTTCATTTGCCATGGTGGGTTGGTCTGGAAAGGAGTGAAAAAGAAGACATTAAACGAGAGGAATCTCCAAGCTTTGCAGTGAAGAGAATGAAACATGCTGATGTTCTCATCTGGAATGCATTTTGCTGGTGAGCACACAAGCATTACTATGTCAAGGTGTGAAAGGGAATGAAATTGCAGAGCTCCCAGGAGACCTGTCCACACAGCTGTGGAGTCACACTGGTGCGTGTTGGAAGTGTGCTGTGTGTCATTTCCCGAGTGTACATTGTCATGTCCATTTTTCCCCTCCTCATTATAGCCTGTCAGCTGCTATGCCTTACCAGAAACAGAGGAATGGTGGATTGAATCTGAGGCATGGCTATTCTAGATTCAGGGACTATGTGAGGGACTGGCCTTCCCTTGCAAGAAGGAGTCAGGGCCTGGGAGGTGAGTGTGCAGCAGAGCTGTGGAAGTCCTCAGGCAAGTTCTGCTACAGTGGGAGCAGAGGAAGGATTGTGACTGTGATATCAGCCCCCCCAGTCTCCAAAGCCTCCCCTTTTCCCAAGTCCCTGGTAGGACTGTGAGCCAGATGCAGAAGCATAGCTTTGTCTTTATCTTGGTCTCTGAAAAGCTCAGGACAAGTGTCTTCTCACAGACCCCCAGAGAACATGGAAGAATTCCTTTGTGTCCCATGAGAAGCTGGGCAGAGGATTTTGTGAAGATGGGTGTCAGAGGGACAAAAGGTGCACCCTGGTCACTCAGTGGGGAAGTGTAACCAATGCCTTTGGTAGCCACTCAAAGAGAGCTGCTTGCTGTGTGGTTAAAGGGCTGCTCTGTCTTCCCGTGCCATCATGACTGCTTTTCTCAGACCCTTCATGGCAGACTGGTGGCTGCCCATGTCAGGGTTTTGGCTGGTTTTGAAATCAGCCTCTTCCTGGAAATGTCATGCCTGTTCTTAGACAAAGGCAACAGAGTGCTCCCGATGCAGAGGAGGTCAGGCAGTGTGTCTGGCCCAGCTTGGCGTGTGATCCCTGAGCGCTCGTGTCGTGCACCAGTGTTCACTCCTTCCCTGAATGCACTTTTTTCACTGGTGTGGTCTGCCCTGTGGAATAGCAGGTGTTTTTTGCAGAGATCATGCTCTCAAAACCACCATTTCATTCTCTCTGCACTTGAGGTCTGCAAGTCTAAATGTAACTGAAGAAACTCAGCCCATGTCTGGAGTGACTCAGAGAAAGGCCCCTGCTCTGCTTTTTGGTACAAGCTCATCGTGGTCCATTCCGACTTAGCGCATGTGAAATCCCCAAAGCATGTCTTTGTGCCCATAGACAAAACCTCCCAGGAGAAAGGACTATTTTCTGCTGTAAAAAGAGATTGCTTAGAATGCCACCGTCCTTTATCTGTGTCAAGGAGATTGACTTAGCTAAACCTAAGCTGAGGTCTTGGGGAAGGAGCTATTTGCCACATCTGTGACCTTAAAAATTAGGTTCTGCTGGCAGCTCCTGATGGACATTCTTATGCTGCACAGAGCAGATATGCATCTGCCCCAAAAGAGGAAGCTTTGTTGGAGCAAAATATGCATCTTTTAGAAAAAGAAATGCTGCTTTTTCAAAACGTTTCCTGCTCTTTCCCCAGGTTTTTGACTCTGGCTACCAGCTCTGCGCCTAAGAATAATACGAACGACATTATCCATGTTCAGACATTACCTTGGAATGTTGAGTATTTAGTAAAGTTTTCTTTTGGAGAATGAGGAGTAAGAGAACATCAGCAAATTGTGACAGTTTGGGTCTCAACTTTGCCCAGATACAATTTCTTAATGAGAAGTAAGTGCTGTCAAACTCTTCAAAGACTGTCTTTCAGGAAACTCTGGCAATCTCCGTGAAACAGTTTTTTTCCATAGTCATACTAACTACATAGTTACTACAACACAGTAGTAATGGTTTTGTTGGTAAAGGAAGTGGCTCCATCCGTTGCCAGTAAATAACTTGATTTTAAAGTAGCTAAGGGTTTATATTTCCTAAGTACTTTCAGCAACACTTAGAAAAAAAAAAAAAAAAAGCAAGTTTATAAAACACTCTTTGGTCTAAAACATTAACTTCTTTACTTCAAAACATGATGAGACTTGGGCATTACCCAAGTAAATATTTAAGATTTCCTTCAGTTAGACCTGCTAATCCATATTGCATACCCTGACAGTACATCCCTGGTACTGCATGTAGCTAAATATCCTCATTTACAACGTGTCAGTCAGCCATGCTGTATACTGGGATTATGGGATGAGTGCCAGACCCAGCACTTTCTGCCTTGCTCATTTTGCACCTGGGGGATGGTCATGCATAAATATGAGCATGAAAAACAATTAAGTCATAAACCCAGAGTAGGGTTTTATGAGTAGGTGATTGATAGGATTCATGAAAATACCATTGCAAAATGCTGCCTTGATATTACTGCGATAATTCTTTTTGGGACAGACCCTTCTTCCTGTTAAATGCTATCTCAATGCATTCCCTCTTTTTCCTCTGCCTTCCTGGAATGACAATCACATCTTCCCTGCATCTTGTTTTCTTCCTTATAACCCTTTTTGCATGCTTAAATTATGGCCTCCCCTTTGAGCAGTTGCTTCTGCTAACCGAGCCCCATTCCTGTAGTCCAACCTTTGTTTCAGAAGTCTGTCTGCAAAAGTATTTACTACTCTGAATGGTGTATAGTATCCAGCACACGCTGACAGTGGAGACTAAAAATACTTGGTAAAATAATTTGGAAACCAGAAAAAGGAACTGTAAGCAGGTTTGTGCTTTATCCTATAATCTTTCTGTTTTAGGAGACTCTGTTAGCTGCTGGATAGAATATTTCACTGGGTTAATCAGCTCACCTAACTAGAGTAGGTTGTACACCTAACTAGAGGGATCTGACTGGACTTACATTTCCTGATCATAAAAAAACCCCCAAGAGACAGTCGATGAAGATCTCTGAAGAAAAGATGTTTCAAAAGAAGTTCTATATTATTTTGAGTACTGTTTAGATAAATGAAATATTTCTAGAAACCTGCAATCTGCTGTACAAATTCTGTTGCTCTGCTTGAGACTAGCAGTCATGCAGTTTTTAAAGTAAAGGCTCCCCATAGAAAAGATGAGTAAACTCATGTCACTGTTTCATTCTGAGTTCCAGGTCATAGCTCTCTGTGTTTTAAGAAGCAAAGATTTTATTAAAGTGAGTTTCAATTCATTTGCATAATCTCATAAAATGGTAATAACTATAAAGGTGTAGCAAACGGAGGTAAAGTGCTAAGTTATGATGCATGTAAACAGGATCCAATGAGTCAGTGTCTAAAATACAACACTAGGTTTTCTGTGGTCATCCAGTGAGAAGAGTAAATACTCTTCACTCAAATAACACTCAAACAACTGTTTTGTTTTGAAGTAAAATCCATATTTCTGTTATTGCACATCATTTTCAGAGAAAAAAATCAGAGAGGAGAAAAAATAGCATACTCCATTATGTTTCTTACTCAGATCAATCTCTAGAGATTTGTTTCTTTGCTTACCTGGATCCTCTGCTCGAGTCTTCTAGTGATTTTGTCCTTTAAAACGAGTGTATCCCATTTAACATATATTACGCATTCTGCCAGGGTTATTTTTAAAGATGAGTACAGTGGCAGGATTCCACTAGTATTTTTCACTTCAGGCATCATACTACCTAAGTAGCTACTAAATGTTTAAAAAAAAAGCCAAAGATGACTTACCATGTATCTTATGGTGCAGGTGATGAATTATTACAACATGAGTAATGCTACAATGACTTGTCCATCACAAGATGAAGGTCAAAAACACGTCTTCCTGTGTGAAGAAGGATGTATCAGTTTGAAAACTTCTAGCAAAAAAATCTGTTTTCATTTAAAAAAAAAAAAATGAAGGAGCGATTCTCTGGTTCTCTTTTTTCTAAAAATGGGTTATCAGATGTTACTTTTCTAACTCTTGAGACGTGCAGATATGTTGAAATTCTAGAGGATCCTCCTAGGAGTTGAAGTTTCACAACCCACAGCTGTAGTTTTAGAAAAAGGGTTTATATAATTATTTTATCTTTTTCTTTTAGCTAGCCTGTTTGAATCAAGAATTTCGTGGTTCATCCCTTTATATTTTTCATTCATTAAGTTTATTTTATGTTTTTCTGTCCTTTAAGAAAAAGTGGAGCCATTGAATAAAGTTTATGCTTTTATTCAGAATTACCTGCACTTTCTGTTGTCTTGCTCTGAGTTGCAGCCCTTATATTTCAGGAGAGTTGATCGATCCTATTTTTCTTTAACCCAGTCTTCTGGACTGTCTTTTTTATTTTAATCCCTCTCATAAGGCTATGACTTAGTCTGTGTAGTGAGTTTGACCTTCTAAAACAGCACTGATACTTACGTTTTGGAATTAAGCTTTAAAAAAGCCTGATAAAATCTGATTTCTTATCAATTTCCTTCCTTGTAGTTGATTCCTCTGACTTTTAGAGTTAAACTGAAGCTGCACTGTGAGCAGATTTCTAGATCCTCCTTGGACATCAAAGAAATGACACAGCAGGTAGGAAAAATACAGAAAACAAGAAAGGGATGGTGCGTTACCAGATGCCGGAGAACCCCTGAGAAGATCCCTGATAAAGTACAACCCCCTTGACATCTCTTGGTAGGGTTCTAGAGGATCTCATGTGTCGTGGTTTGACACTGGCCCAACGCCAGGCACCCACAAGAGCTGCTCGCTCACCATCCCCTGCCACAGCTGGGCAGAGAAGGGAAAAGGAAAAAAATTAACTAACGCTTCATGAGTGAGATAAGGACCAGGAGAAACACTTCAAGGGCGAAACAGGCTCAACTTAAGTTGTGAAGTGAATTTATTACTAACAGAATCAGAGGAGGATAATGAGAAGTAAAATAAGCCCTTAGAACACCTTCTCCCCCCACCCCCCCCTCCTTCCCACTGACAGCGCAGGTAGGCAGGGTATGGGGTTTGGTCGGTTCATCACTGAGATTCTCTTCTGCTGCTCCGGGAGAGGAGTCTTCCCCTGTGAGGCTGTGGGGTCCCTCCCATGGGAGACAGTTCTCCAGCATGGGCCCACTCTCACAAGCNGCATCCCCCGTGGATCCCCATGGGCTGTGGGTGGATCTCTGCATCCCCCAGACCCATGGGCTGCAGGAGGACAACCTGCTCCAACATGGTCATCACCACGGCCTGCAGAGGGACCTCGGCTCTGGAGCCTGGAGCACCTCCTGCCCCTCCTTCTCCACTGACCTTGGTGTCTCCATGTTGTTTTCCCTGACATGTTCTCACCTCCTCTTCTTCTCTGACTAGAATCCCAAAATCTTGTGACTTCGTTTTGATTTTCTTCTTAAATATGTCATCACAGAGACATTACCAACCTCTCTCATTGGCCCAGTTTTGGCCAGCAGCATGTCCATCTTCAGAGCCATCAGGGCTTGGCTCTGCTGGACATGGTGGGAAACTTCCAGCAGCTTCTCACAGGAGCCATCTCTGTGGCCCCTCTGCTACCTAAAACCAGGCCGTGCCAAACCAATACATCATGCTATCAGTGAAGGCACTAAAGGGATGCCTTTTCTGCACTCACTCCTTGGTATCCCTCAAAGATTGTAGAACACCAAAATCACAGTAGGGATGTCTTTCTTTGGATGCTGCCATTCCTTAATGGAAGTCAAGGGAATCACAACTCCTGAGTTACCTCTCAGATCTGGAGGGAGACAGTAAAGAGCAAAAAGCTCCCTCTTTTTTCCTTGTCAACCCTTCTTTGTATGAGGGACTAATCTTTATTCCGTAGGACAAATGGATTTTTCTCTTCCTTTCCTAATCTGCTTTTCCAATGATCTCTTCAAAGGCTGGAGTCTCAGGGTCAAAATTAAAGGCCCCTGTAGGGTATTCTAAGGGTATGTTCACGCCACCATGCTTGATGGACTGACTGTATTAGACCCCCTACACAGTCAGTGGAAATAGCTTCTTCTAATACTGTGTCCACTACATCTAAAACAAGTTCCCAATTATTGCATAACTTTCCTGGCTAAAAAATTCTGCTTTTATACTGAATTCTTATAATTCTGAAACGAGGTATTATGTCAAATTACTTCTTCAATATATAATTTCTAAACAGTCTACATACTAAAATTAACAGATATTTTAAGTATTTCTTCATGAAGTCTGTGTTGTTTACTGTATGTTACATGTTACTTAACCCACTGGAGACTCTAAACCCTTTCATAATTTCACATTGTAGCAACAGGGGACACAGTGTCAAACGTTTGCTGGACTTGCCTGTTTTTCATCAAGCTTTTTAATTCTGAAATATGCTCCTGCAAAACTTGCCCACAACATTTCAACTAACAATAACAACAACAGCTACCACTACTACTTAAAACTAAGACCTGTGGTAGGCTGGTCTTAAGAAATAGTCCCTTGTTCCCACAGATTCATTGGCTTTATTAATGTGTTTGATTTTGTTGATTATAGCTTTTGGTTCCCATAGCTCAGTCTGGTCAGCAAGCACAGTGGGGCATGTTATTTACTGATGAAGATTATTGCACACCAACAGAGGGCCTCTGCCACTCGCTGTTGTGACAGCTGAATAAGGGGAATGCACTTGGTCTGCTCACCAGCTGCATCTCACAGCTGGATGAAAGACTCCCCAGAGAGAGTGTGAATAGCTGTGGCACTTGGCAGCCCAAGTACTGAGTTGTGTCACTTTATTATCAGCACCTGCAGGATATCTACAATTAGCTCTACCTCAGCTGCAGACAAGCAGAGCTGCTGGGAGGCCAGATTTGTTCTTGCTTGTGGCTGTAGGCAAGCCCAATCCCCTTGTGCTCTTTGTGGGGCATTCAGTGATGTGCTGTTCACCAGCATTGTTAGGACAAGATCTTTCCTGCAGGAGTTGGTCTCCCATCCAGTCTGAAGTTTCATCACACTAATTTGGGACTGGCCATCTTAATGCTGTCTCACCTCCTCTTTCCTGCTGCCTCCATCTAGTGTATGTGAACACGGGTATGGACAATGCAAGCAGAACATCCATTGTTGCAAGTCAGATTTTTTTCAGCTTTTTGGAATCCCATGCCAAGCATTTCTTTTTATAAGTGTACTGCTGCTTGTCATTAACTGCAGTGGGTTTTAAGAATCTTTAGCTAAGCTGAACCTTATCATTTTACCAAGAAATTGAAGCTATTCTTCAATAATAAAAGTAATGATTCAGTGGGTTGATATAGCTTTGAACTTTACTTACCACGGTTTTCATTCAGAGATTAGTAGGAGTTGTTTAGCGATGTGATGCTCCTTCCCTCCATACAGCTATTCCTGGAATGGAAGTGAGCTTCGTTTCTCACCTATGGGGCTCAAGTTGACAGTAGTCAGCAAACGTGCAGCCATGTACTCTGTCAAGTCAAGCTGCATTTGTCAATCTCTCCTATCCAGTAATTGATCATATGATTCATCTTTACAGTAATCAGCCCATCTCACTGAAGTGTCTGGTATCTGAGTGGTATGGCACTCCCACAAGGAGATGCTGTTATCTACATGAGGTTTACACCAGTACCGAAATGGCTACTAGGACACATACCAAAAACTCACGTACCAGTGTGATACACAAATGTCATCAAGTACAATTATGGGTGCAGAAACTTGAAAATTCGACTAGCAGTCCCGTTCAAGTTATTGCAACCTTCATCAACTGAAAAAGAAAGGCTGGGGGGAAAAAAAGAGTCCTGGGACAGAATGACAGATGCCTTTCTTAGATATACACAGTGTGATAGAGAACAACACTCTAATTAAAAGTCTATCAGTACAGCTAAAATTAATCCTTTTCATCTGGAGAAGAGGTCAGATGAAGACAAGTGAACACAAAGGAGATGAATCTTGTTACTTGTTAGATTTACAACATCTGTGTCCAAATTAGATTAGTATTAGAATGTATTTTATTTCATCAGTAACAAGTGTCTTTGTCTTGAAGAGGCTGAATAAAGACACCCAGCTAAAACTACTTTATTGCTTAGGCTATTTTTTCTTACCAGCCTTCTCTTTTAGGCTCTCAGGTTCTGGTGACTCATCATTTGAGCCACCACCACAATCACACCCAATCTTAACATCTGTGAGGTGTATTCTTTTGGGGAGAACAGGGGAAAAGCATGGTGTACCACGCCCTAAGATTTCTATCATGGAGACTAGTGAAAAAAAACAAAACACTTCACACATAGGTGTAAAAGAAGATGGGTTACAAAAACAAACTCTGGAAGATGCAAGCGTTTCTAAAGATGATGAACATTTCTTCACGTTGTTGTTTATTGTCAATAACATCAAAGGTTTGGGACTTTTTCACCTATTATTCTTAGGCTGTCTGTTTGTTTCTTCTTTGTAAATCTGGCACATACATCATTACAAATTGCACCACATATTATCTCTATTGTCATGGTATTATTTTTGTTTCGGCTTTCTCCAAGCTGCTCTTACTGAACTATGTTTCCTTACGCAGTGAGGAAGAGAACATTGCTTCCTTCTACTATTTTTATCCAGGTTTCTGATGTATGCTCTCCTGATTTATAGACAAAGGGTTGTCACAGTACAATAGATTTTACTTTTGGGCCACAGTTATGCATTTCACAAAATTTCATCTCTGAGAATCTCATTTTTACATAGGCCTTTAATTCACACACTTTGGTTTTTTTCAGGTACATTTATAGTATCCAAATTCTAGGTCTAGAGTCTGTGTTTTGGGGCTATCTCATCTGCTCCTCAGTGTACATGTAACTCCTGGACATTTTCTTAGGCAGGCTGGGAAAATCACACACCAAATTTCTTCCCAGTGAAAACTGGGTCACACAAAGGGTGAACAGAGTCTGTTAGATGACAAAGTATATGCCAGTAATGCAATAAAGTTGAATGAGAGAGTGAAAAATTCACCAAAGTATAGTACAGAATAAATAAAAGAACTTATGAAGGAAAAACCAAACATGCAGGAACCAAAATCTATTGACCTGCGAAGTAAGAACAGGATGACACTATAAATCTAACTACAAAGAAAATGAAACTGTTGATAAAGCCAAAGAAGGTTGCTTAGTCATTAACAGAGTTAAATACCTGCTTATAGACTTGATTGCCTCTTACCCACAAAAACCCCTTCTTCACAGAGCATGCAGGGTAGAGGAAGTGTGCACTGTACCCTTAAATGGAGATCAGAGAATGCAAAGCCAAGGACGTCAGCTTTAGGTTGGTACATATGTAGGAAATGTCGAATTTTTATTGTTCAAAGCATATAAAAATGAGCACCTGGCATTTTGGAGGTGTGCCAGCTTTGTGGATTCACGACCTAGCACCCGTCTCTGCGCAGATATGGAAGAAATAAGTATCTCAACTGTGTGTGTGTGAATTGGCTTCTTGCACCCCAGGTGAAAGAACCCATGTTTGGGACCAGCTCCTAGAAACCAGAAAGTACTTTTGGGAGCCAAAGGTTAGATATAGTCTGTAATTGTCCATACCTTATATTAGTCTCCCTGCAAGTTATGTCCAGATGGCTCGTTTACTTCCATCCATTTGGTTTCCAATCCATTCAAGAAGTCTGGTATCAGGATAGATTGTGTTGTTGGTGTTGTATGGGTAGCATCCTACTGACACAACCCTGTAGACAGTTCTGGAGGGCTGAGCCTCACTTGGAGGTTTGAACATTTCTGCATATTGGCCTATGTTTCTAAAAATTCTGCCCTCCTCTGTCTTAATGTTGGCGTCCCAGCTTCCCAAAATCAGTCATTCCCGACTTCAAACATTCAAACAGAGATTGCTCTCACTGTCACCAGATATACAAAACATCTTGGCAGTTGTACAAACTTAGACAACCTTTTTTTTATCCTCCTATTCAATTTTTTGAATGAAGTACAGCTCCTAGTAGGCAAGTGTCACCAGAATATGGGTACAAAGCAATGCTTGCACCCCTTTGTCCTGGCCTGGTTGCTATTGGTATTCTAAATGCACCAGAATTTTCCAGTTTGGATTTTTCCTCTGTTAGCTAAATATTTTTTTTTACTATTTTAAGGAGTAATGCTTCTGAGGCCACAGTAACCACACTAAACACTTCCTAGTGAAGGCCACTAGGCATCAGCAGTTGAAAACAGCAGCAAAATTAAATTTCAAAAAGAGTAGTATCTGCCTGTTGTGCCATTTAACCTGGTCAGCATCATGTTATTCTCCTGGCACTTTCTTTGTTTCTCATTAATCGCAACAAGATACCATGTAAATTTGTCCTTGTGTTCTTTGTATTTATCCCTTTTGTAATTTTCACTGGAAGGAGAGATGTTTATTTTGGAGCTTCGTAACTGAAAGTACCTGTTATCTAAACCTTTTAAGGTTCTGCTTAAAATATTTACCTCTGGTCTTCCCTTTTGTTTGGCTATTATTTTTTTAGTGTCTATTAGGGCTAATAAAGTCATTCTCTCATTTTTGTGACTACTTTTTCCTATTTATCCATTTCCATCTACTCCTCTTCCTTTATACCTCATTTTCATTTAGCTTATATAAAATATGTGCACATAAGGTTACTGTTGGGTTAACAAAAAAGAAAGTCTTGTGACAGGAACATCCCTATATACTGGTTACCTAAAGTTTCACGGTTTCTGTTTGTCTGTCTCTACTTACCACAGACAAACCAAAGGCAGTAACTATAAATCTGGTGGTTGCTTGTGAGTGCTATTCAGCACTCAGCAGTACCATATATGCACTTTTGCTACATTTCCTTTTGCCCCTTAGAAAATCTGTCTGACAGACTGGCAGAGTTATCTTTTGCTGTGTGGGACATTCCTCCCGACATGTTACTGAACACATGGCAGTAGCATCTCCTAGCAGGAAGGCTGGAGTCTGTCCTGTTCAGTGCATAAACTAGACTGTGTGATTGGTTTTGGAGCTGTGTGCAGATACTTGTCCGTGGCACGTGGCCATTCTTTTCATAAGCATGCTGAAAGCCCAGGCATCGCACTATCTCTGCAGGAGTTCCGTGCCAAAAGTTTTGAACTTGCAAAAATTTTCACTTAGCTGTTCAATATTTGTTGTAAAGCAACAGTTTATTTCTGGTGTTTAAAAAGGTCATGTCTTGAATCTGTTTGATGTTCTGCTAAGACTCGTAAACTCTCTCAAATGCTTGTTTGTGTCTCCTCAATATCTCACCAGAGCAGCTCAGATGCCTCCCAAACACTGCAGTGGTTCTTCCTTGTGTTAGTTTCTTTTCTGCTGTGATTGCAGTCCTGGAATTTTGGCAAACCCTTGCCATTTTCTTCACATACCTCTAGTTCCTCACACAGTTTGGTGCATCTGCCTGTGTCTCTAGCCCTTACATACACACTGTATCTTCATCTCCATGTTTTTCCCCTGCAGACCTTGAGTTATGGAATATTTGTCTCCTGTATGTAAAATTTCTACCACTTCTCTGCTGAGGTGACTTGTGTTCTCTTTCATGGGAACTGTAAATCTTGTTAAACCTTCCCCATGAGTATCTTCATCCCACTGTGACCAGACTGCCTGAAATCCTGCTAGCTTGATTTGAGGCTAGCTGGCCTGTAGCTATACCATGGTGCAGCCACATCTGGCTGATTAAGACTCAAAAACTGCCACAAAACTGTCTAGAGCCCTGCATATCTCATTGCAAAGCTGCAATGAAGAACCATGGATTATCTTGATTATACTGCTTGGGCACATAATAATAGGATAATGTTTAACTTTAGTTTATTTATGTTCCTGCAGCACAAAATAGAAAATCAAAATCAGAAAAGAAAAAGTGAGTGGTTATAGAATTTAGCTTGTCCCATGGTGGACAGATGAGAAGAGTGTGCAGGGGAGAAAAGGAGGTGTGACTCATAGGCTGAAAAAAGGAATGGGCACAATGGAGCAGGGAGAATGACATGGTGAAGCAGAAGCACATTTCTGTATTGAACTTTATCCTTACAGATAAAACTTGGGACAACAGGCACACTGCTTGGCTGCGATCACTCTGTATGGTGCAAGGACATCTGAAATTTGCTGCAGAAAGTCTATGAAGAATCCTGGTTTTATCCCAATGTTAATAGAGTGGCATCTTTTATTGCCCTCTTTTATTCCCTCTCTTTCCCAATTTATAACACACACAACCCTGTTTCTCCAAATCTCACTCGTTTAAAATCTCTGGCCACAGACTTTTTCCAAACCTACTGTAGGTCACTCTCCTCAAGCTTGCTGGTGGATAAAAGCTGTACCAGCTGCAGTAGCTTCTGGACTGAACAGACAGTTCTCTGTTTGCTTGGTTTGAAGTGTGGTATTGCAGGTGCCCATGGCTGCATCTTTTTCCCATCTCCGCTCTGAGAGCAGAGCCAATGCCCTTTTGCTTACAGAAGAGAACATGGGCTATAGGGTATACACAGATTTCCAGACACTGATTTTATTAATTTCACTGCAGTAATATGAAAACAGGAAGAAATTTAATATCAACAAGATAAGGATTTACAGTAAAACACAGCGGTAGAAATAATCACCGTTACAGCAGGATTTGTATTGCACTGAACTAATTTATGCTCTAAAATTATAAAAGTGCTTTCACTTTGTTTCAGAAAAAGAAGTAGAAAAGAAAGGAAAACTATTATTTCTAAGCAAGAAAGCTTACTGTGAGGATAGTTTTTGGTCTTTTGTTTAGTTTATCTGTGGGTGTTAACTTCACAAGGTAGTGACCAGGTAATAATAGCTGATAGGATAAGAACTAACAACTAATAGAAGCAGTGCCTGGGCATTTTAAGGCAAGAGGAGGAAGAGTATTTGCACCACCTAGATTAAGGCATCTGATACCTAAATTAAGACACTGGCATTTTCAGTTTCCTTCCACAGTTGGACAGTTAATATTCCCCTCAGACTGTTTAAATCCTGTATCTGTTTCTGGCTCAGGCATTTCTTATTCTCTACTGACCACTGAGGGACCTTGAAGAGATTTGCTGTTAATGGAGGCATCTGCATCACATGCCTGATTTTAAGTAGCATGGAATTTCCTCTGGTGTCCTTACTTTGCCGGAGGTTAGTTGAACCTGCCTCTCTGGATATCCACAAGCCAGTCCTTGCATGCATGAGCAGCGCCCTTCCATGGAAATGGGGAAAAAATCAGCAGGACAGCTCCCTTGCAATAAGGATTGCTCACCTGCACTTCCTTACAGTTTGGAGTAAGAAATTGTCTGCTGTGCTCCTCCTTTCCTCTTCTTTGCTAATCCCATGTCCCTAAAGTTCCTCTTTCTTTTACAGGGAAACTCTAAATAGTGGACTAAATGTATGGCCACAGTACACCAGTAGGCCAATGGTCTTGAGTCTTCAATCAGCACGCTGTTCTCATCGAGGCAGCAGCTGGCTAGAGGCACTCTTCTCCTGGGAAGGCAAGAAGGTATGCCTTGTCTGGAATTGGCTGCTTTTGCAGGTCCAAGGCCACTGTCTTCCTAGAAGTGTATCCCAAAAGTCAGACTTTCTGTGTGTGTGAAGAGCAGGTTTTTCCCATGCAGGAGCCTAACCTGACACACTTGTGTCATGCGTTGCCATGTAAACTCTTCTTCTGCACATGATTGACCTGTCCACAGCTAGAGAGGCCTGCTCTCAGTACTGTGCTCACAGTCTCCCGAAATCATTCAGAGGGTCCTGAAATTTTTCTCATACAGAAACTTGCATAGCAAATACCGAGGTAAATTTCATTCTGGTCCTGCAGATCTTTGCTGAATGCTTTTATCGGTTTAGTGGTTTTTTTTTCTTGGAGGGATATGACTTTTCAGAAACAAGCTCATGCTTTTTAGGAGTGCATCATTGTCTTATTGTGCATTTAGTAAACTTGGTGTATGCAGTTACTTGAAAAATTGCACCCAAAAACGACAATGTTGCTGATTAAAAGCACACTTGGAAAAATGTCAGCAACTGAATGGTGATATGTCAGACATAAAATTAAAAAGCAAAAATCAAAATGCTATAACTTAGTTATAACTGTCAAAGGATTATGTTTAAAAATGACTGCACTATTAGCTAAACAGGTAAATCCTTGGGTTAAATGGTCCCAGTAAGATCTTGTGAAATGATCTATTACTCCTTAGACTTTTCAATGTTGTATTCCCCCTCAGTAAATTTCAGTGGATAGATTATTGTAAAAAAGCACAATCATAATTGTCTGGGCCCTATTTAAATCTTGATGTTACACAGCTATGCAGTTAATGTTTCCTGGAGAACTCATTGATTCTCTTAGTTTAGCAATGGAAAATGCTGTAATCCCAGGGAGCAATTAACCACGAGAATAGGGGGGGTCATACAGTTTTCAGTAGTGGTCGACATAAAGATCTTAAAAAAAATGTCAGGCACTTCTTAAGGCAAAGCACGTGATGCAAAATTTACCAACTAATGTTCTGAAGCATTTTTACAGTCCAGCAGAGATGTCGTGCTCTGCAGTGGATTGTGTGAATGTGGAACTGACTCTTTCCAATTTTTCACGATAAAGACTTGGACATTTTTTGCAAAGGTGAGGTGCAACATGCTTTCGGAAAAAGGTGTAAAGATATGCCCTAAATTTTTCTCCAACAAATACATAGATCACAGGATTGATGCAACAGTGGATCATTGAGATTGTTTCTGTCACTTGGATTGCTTTCTCCAGTTGACCTTTGAGTTCACAATTTGGGATGAAAAGTGAATCTTGAAATGTATGCAAAAAAGAAGAAATGTGGAATGGTGTCCAGAAGATGAAGTAAAAAATCATAATCACAAAAATAAGTCTGACTGCCTTCTGTTTTTTCTCATTCTTAGATCTCAATAATGTTTTTAGAATTTGTGAGTAACTGAAAATCATAATGAGCATTGGAACAATAAGTCCCAGAATGTTCATCTTTAAAATAAAAGAGTATTTCCAGTTTATTGTGGAATCACTTGGATAATGAGCACTGCAAGTATAGCCTGAACTTTCCATCTGAGTTTTTTGAAATACTACCCCAGGAACAGAAATCAGAACAGCAACTGCCCAAGTGACAACACTGGCGAGGATGCCGTAGGTGACTGTCCTGGCTTTCAAGGCAAACACCGCGTGCACTATGGCCAGGTACCTGTCCAGGGTCAAGAGGATTATGAAAAAGATGCCACTGTAGAAGCCAAGGAGGTAGACACCTGACAGAATTCGACACAGTGCCACCCCAAAAATCCAGTTGTGAGCTGCGTAATAAGCCCAAAAAGGGAGAGAAAATACAAACAGCAGATCAGAAATTGCCAAGTTGAGCAGGTAGATGTCAGTCATACTCTTCAGCCTCTTGTATTTTACCAGGATAAGGACAACAAGCATGTTGCCTGTCAGGCCGAATATCACCCCTAAAGAATAAAGAGGTGGCAAAAATTTTGCTGCAAAATGCTTTTCCTCAGTTCCCGTGCATGGTGCTGAATCGCCATAGTCAAATTCTGTTGTCAGTGCCCAGTCGCTGAAGTCTGTGGTTTCATTTGCCATGGTGGGTTGGTCTGGAAAGGAGTGAAAAAGAAGACATTAAACGAGAGGAATCTCCAAGCTTTGCAGTGAAGAGAATGAAACATGCTGATGTTCTCATCTGGAATGCATTTTGCTGGTGAGCACACAAGCATTACTATGTCAAGGTGTGAAAGGGAATGAAATTGCAGAGCTCCCAGGAGACCTGTCCACACAGCTGTGGAGTCACACTGGTGTGTGTTGGAAGTGTGCTGTGTGTCATTTCCCGAGTGTACATTGTCATGTCCATTTTTCCCCTCCTCATTATAGCCTGTCAGCTGCCTGGCCTAACCAGGTAGAGAGGACAGATTAATTTAATAACCCGTGGGTAGTTTGGAGCTCTTGTGCTCATCAGTGGCATTCCAGACGAGTGTAGAAAGTCAGGAAGACAACCTCAGGAAAGCACAGTGTCTGGCATGCAGAGCATAGTCTTCCTTCCCCTTGGGGCCTGGCCACTTCCTCATAGTGCCGGTCCATCCTGTAGCCCTTACCCATGGAAAACCAGGCACTGGTCAGGTGTAAATGGTGCCTGCAAAGGCACTGTGACATGGGTGAAAAACAGCTGACTTCAAGCACTTCCTCAAATTGCTTGTGACTTCCTGGGATCCTTAATGCCTATGGGAATCAGGACAGTACTAAACATACCCTCCTGGTGGACCTGCTGTTGTGGGTGTTTCAGAGTGGAAAGTCGGCAGTGTTGGTCTGGGTTAAAATGGCAAAGACTGTGTCATTCACAGGGCCTGGGGCCGGCGTAGGCAGTGGAAGTGTGCTGGTTTCAGATAGCTCTGAAATGAAATTAGTGCACAGTCCTGTAGAGAGAACAGACAGACAAAGACCTTAGCAAATGATGTGAAAGATGAGACTTGCTGTTGGGGTGGCCTCTAATATCTGTGTCTGTTGTGGCATCTTCCTGTCAGCTGAAAGACCTCCCCACTGCTGTTTGGGGATGTAAGGAGTTTTGTTTCCTTGTTTCAGAAGTTGTTTACAGCCATTATTCAGGAGCTACAAACTTTAGATTGGTAGAGTGTCTTGGAGGGAGCACAAAGGCAAAAGGCAGGTATAGCCATAGCTAAGAGTGTGTACTGCAGTTTTCACGTGGTGTTGTTCTTCACCCTTTGTCAGTGTTTCCAGTAAGGCAACAGTGAGGAAGTGCAAGGGTTGTGCAAACTCTCTGTCCCTTCTGTTTTGGTTTAGGGACTGTTGGAGGGACTGGACTTCCCCTGCAAGAAAAAATCTGGGTGTCAGCCCCTCCGGCCGCCACAGCCTCCCCTTTTCCCAAGTCCCTGGTAGGACTGTGAGCCAGATGCAGAAGCATAGCTTTGTCTTTATCTTGGTCTCTGAAAAGCTCAGGACAAGTGTCTTCTCACAGACCCCCAGAGAACATGGAAGAATTCCTTTGTGTCCCAGGAGAAGCTGGGCAGAGGATTTTGTGAAGATGGGTGTCAGAGGGACAGAAGGTGCTCCCTGGTCACTCAGTGGGGAAGTGTAACCAATGCCTTTGGTAGCCACTCAAAGAGAGCTGCTTGCTGTGTGGTTAAAGGGCTGCTCTGTCTTCCCGTGCCATCATGACTGCTTTTCTCAGACCCTTCATGGCAGACTGGTGGCTGCCCCTGTCAGGGTTTTGGCTGGTTTTGAAATCAGCCTCTTCCTGGAAATGTCATGCCTGTTCTTAGACAAAGGCAACAGAGTGCTCCCGATGCAGAGGAGTTCAGGCAGTGTGTCTGGCCCAGCTTGCTGTGTGATCCCTGAGCTCTCGTGTCGTGCACCAGTGTTCACTCCTTCCCTGAATGCACTTTTTTCACTGGTGTGGCCTGCCCTGTGGGATAGCAGGTGTTTTTTGCGGAGACCACGCTCTCAAAACCACCATTTCATTCTCTCTGCACTTGAGGTCTGCAAGTCTAAATGTAACTGAAGAAACTCAGCCCATGTCTGGAGTGACTCAGAGAAAAGCCCCTGCTCTGCTTTTTAGTAGACAGTCAATTTAATTACATGTTGGGCCATTCTGAGCTGCAACATGCAAAATTTTTGAAGTGTCTTTAGCTCATGTCAGCTTATTCAGCAGTTTGAGCAAAGGATGATTTCCTGATATGTCATTACAGAGCATTCAGGATCCAGAGGACATAGTTTTGATCTGGATTTTTATCTTGGTGGACATATGTGTAATACAAATTACCTTCTTGAACTAATTTTGTTGGTTACACAGTAGTAAAACAATTTTCCATGTGTGTATATGCATAAATAAATATACATATACATACACTTATAATATATGTAGAATCGTAGTATTGTAGAACCACGGAATGATTTAATTGGAAAAGACCTCTAAGATCATTGAGTCCAACCATTAAATTAACACTGTCAAGTCTACCACTAAACCATGTCCCTAAGCATCACATCGACATGGATTTTAAATACCTCCAGGGATGGTAACTCAACCACTTCCCTGGGTAGCCTGTTCCAGAGCTTGATATCCCTTTCAGTGAAGAAATTTTTCCTAATATTTGATCTACACTTCCCTTGGTGCACTTTGCCTTGTAGAATCTTTGTATTTGTATAAAAAGAAAGAAACTTTTTATTTTTCCTCAAAGTTTGGAACTTATTTTGAGTTGTGAAACCAGCAGAAAATACTTGTGGGAGCAACAAAACTAAAGTTAACTGACTCCCTACAGATTTGTCTCCTTTGCTGTCCAAGTCTTATGTCCTGTGAGGGGTTGACCCCAGCTGGCAGCTAAGGCCTCCTCTAGTCACCCACTCACTTCTCCACAGCAGGATCAGGGAAAGAATCAGAAGTGCTGAAGAAAGAAAAACTTGCAGTTTGAGAAAAAGATAGCTGAATAAGAGAATGAAACTGAAAAAACCCACAATGGGTAATACAAGGGCAAATGCTTGCCATGTACTACCAAGCAGACAGATGCTAGACAGTCTCTGAGCAATGCCTACTCTGGAAAAACCTCCCTCTGCCCCTAGTTTTATTCCTGAGTGTGATGTTATATGGCACAGAATATCCTGTTGGTCAGTTTGGGTCATCTGTCTCAGCTGTGGTCACAAATCTAAAAGACATCACCATAAGGGCGGGTGGGAAGAAAATTAAGCCCATCCCAGTGGGACCAAGTTCACCTTCCCACCGCCAAAATTGGGCTCTTGCCCCATAGAAGTCACACTGATCCTGGCTAGAAAGACAGCATGTTCTGTGGTTGTTTTGTTTACTGTCTCTGACCTCATGGGAAATCATTAAGCATTTGCATGGTCTAGAACTCAGATCCTCCTCTTCACAACAAGCACAAAATATTAAAAATATTGTCTGAGATACTTTTTTAAAAAATGCTTCTCCTTTGCACACAGGCAATATTAATCACAAAGAACCCTAGAAAACTGACCTGGCTAAAAATTAGATTGGAAATTAATGGTTGTACTTGATTTTGATTTTTTTTCATTTATCTTTAACTGTATTTCCTATTTTTTATTTTTGTGCAGAAAGAAGCATCTTCTGCAGAAGCTGTAGCCCTTGACGGGAAGTCTGGGTTTGGCTCTTAAATTATCTAGGTGTGAACTTTCAGAAATGGGTGTGTTATAGCAAAGAAATCTCCAGGTTTATCTCTGCTCTTGTGCTGTTTAAACGTAATCTGAGCAATTCTGATTTGGGAACTTGTAATTAATTATTTGGTTTATTTCCCTCTTTCTTTTCTGTCAAAAATTACACAGGAATATTCAGAAAGTCTTAATTATTTTCATTGGAGGGGCTTTCTCATTTTCTGGATTGCATGTGGCCATCAGTGCCCACTGTCCTGACCACAATCCCACTGTTTCTGCATGCACCGGGTAATTTTGGTTGCCAACAGAAATTCTGAATGATTTTTGCAAAAGTGGGAAACCGTGTCAAGCCTAAGCGTAGATATATAAGAGGAAAACTTTCTAATTTATTCTGTGTTCTAACCATGTGAAAATATCTAAATACATGAGCAGTCCAATAAGAGGATACTGTTGTTTCCCTGTTGGAGGATTGGTTATGTCCTGAGTTGCCAGAGAAACTGGATACAGAGAGATGTAACCAAGCCATGGGTCAAACACCTGCATCATGGAAAGAAGTTCTTGCAAAGAAAATTGTGTCTCGGATGGGAGAAAATTTGGTTTGCTGAATACTTGTAACTTTGTGAGTCCAAACAAACATAATTTCATTTCTGTAAGTTTTAACAAAGCTGCACTTACGGTGACGTTAGAGATTCTTGTAATGAAGATGTAGCTCTGAACCATGTCTTTCCAGATTTCTGTATTTCGGCTGCTTTGAGAGAAGCCTCATTAGCTCTTGAGCATTTGCTGCTATTTACAGCTTTAAGCTAGAAAATGTCTAGGTGCTGGTAGGACTATCAGATATTGCCAGGTCATTCAAGCAAAGCAGCTCCTGAGTTGCTACAGTGACTTATTCAGGGACGACGTTTGTCACAGGCCAATGAGTCTGCTGTGCTCTAGAGGGGATTTGGACAAAGTTTCCTCTCAGAAACCAGAACTTGTAATAACTACAAGTTACAAGAGCATCTGTGCATGAATGGAACTGCTTATCTCAAAACTGAATGACCTCCCCAAAGTTCCCTTCGCCTTTTTGCAGTTTAAGACAAGATTGAAATGTATGAGCTGGTAACACAGCGCTACTGTCCCTGCCCTCACTCTCCTCGTTTCACAAATGCCACCATTTAGCAAACAGAAAAAGAAATTGCTTAATGACTTGTAGTCAACTTAAAAGTATGTGTCACCGTATCTAGGGCACTTTATGAAGAGAGAGAAGTGCAACACAGCACTGAGTAATACTGAAAGTTAAATAACAAAAAATAATACCACATGTTCTGATAGCAGGCTTTGCAAGAGGTGTACCCAGTGTTTCCTGCTAACAGCTCTACGTCTTTAACTTTGCCTTTGAGGAGCAAAACTTCAGAGAAACCTGTGCACAGACACCTGCACTTGCTTGGAGAGCAAGCATAAAAGTATGAACTTTTCCTGAGTTACCAGGAGAGATGAAGGAAAAGATGGAAATGTAAACTAAATACTCTATATAAGACTCTGAACTGATAGTTTCCCTCAAACACACCCTTTTCTGTGGTAGTGACCATAGGATTTCTTTCTAGGATTTGACTGGGGAAAGAGCCCTTTCCAAAATTAAACCTTGCCTGGGAAACCTCTTCCTCTTTTATAACAGCTGAGCATTAGAAACATTCAGAGTTACTTGCCTCCTAACTGACAGGTTTTTTAAACCCTGCAAAACTTTCAAAGTTATTGTCCTGGGCTGAAAAGAACAGGCTTAATTCTCTGTGAGCTCTCAGGATCCGATTGTTTACATTCCCCATCAAAACCAGAAAGACAGTCTGGCAAAAATGCAGAGCTTTTCTGCAGTTAAATAGAGTCAGTCTACAGGTCCCAAGACGAAAGAAGTAGGATGTGTTCTTACCTAAAGAAATGTACAGGAAAAGAATATCATAAGCACTTAAAACAAGCATTCTGAGAAAGAAAAGCTTAAGGCAGGTATTAAATATCTTCCTCCAAAGCATGAGTTTATATATATATGTGGGCTCTTCTCTTGTGTAGGCTAACTTCTGGGCTAGAATATCAGTTAAGGTTTTTTTGCTATGGTTTGGTTTGGGGTTATTTCAGTACCTGAGAAAGCATTGAATTCAGAGTAATTCAAGCAACAGTTGTAGTCACAACCATTCCAAGGACGAACTCAAGTACAAAATGGAAGGTTAATGGTTGGGAGTGGAGATTGCCAGCATATGCCATAGGGTCATGTGATGTCCTGTTATTGCCCTAAGGGTCTCTACACTGAGGGGTTCAAGACCCCTGCGCTGTTGCTGTCAACTGTTCCTGGAAAATGACAATGTAATTCTCCCAAGAATGCAAAAAAATGAGAAAGAATCCTTCGACTATTGTAGCTTTTTTCTAATATACAAGTGACAAGGCTCATTTATCTGAGCAGAGGAGCTCACCTTTTCTTTGTGAGAGTAGAAAAATTCCATTGTAGTACTGATGTTTTTTATTCATGTAAAACCTCATTAACAAAAATTGCAAGCCAGATAATGACTGGGTATAAAACCAATATCTCATTGAGATATAGCTGAAATATGGAGTACAGACTTTCTAATGTGATGACTCAGAGACATCACATTAAACAGAGGACCCAAACCCAAATATCCCTTTAAAACATGATAATGAAATAACATTTTTAACAGATAAAGTGCTTGAATAATGTAGAGAAACCATGTGATAGGATAGGGGTGGAGAACACCTGCCAACTGCATTTGACAGAGCAAGATGTGACTTAGATATGGAAACTTTAAGTTAAGTGTGAAGGATTTCATGTCTGACCAATTTTTATCCTTAGCAGAATGCAACTTCAAGCTATTGATCTCGGGGAACTGCTTCAAAACCAAGACCCAGTAAGTTTCTGGTACAAAAAAGATTATAATTTTCTATGCCAACTGTCCAGTTGAATTCTCTACTTTCACATATAGCTTTATTCCAAGCTGTAAGCTAGCTACAAGACCAAATTGTTCCCAAAGATGTTACCTCTGCTTCAATGTCAACTTTACTGCCACTGTCATTAGGCGCATATACTCCCCACTTAGTGGATATCTCTTATATATACACACATTTAGATGTAAAGATAAGGAAAAAAAATCAGCTACTCACTGTTTCATCAAGCTGGTCTAACTGTGAGTCCTTCTTCTTTGTGAACAAACATATATCTGAAAATAGGAAACAGTACTTCCTGTGATATATTGCAAAATGAGGGTAAGCTTCTTCTTCTCTGAAAAAGCTTGGTTTCCAGGCTGAGGTCAGAACTGGTGGATGAAGGCTTTATGGGTGCCTACTTGTTCTGCTCCAGCTGGAACTGGAGCAGTCAGTTTCTGAACTACTCCATCTCTACAGGGTTAAGACTGGCTGATTAAATTCAATGAAATCCCATTCTCAGGTCACTAAGTATTTCTACCTTCTCTGGAAACTTCTAATCTCAATTTACTCTCCTCCAGTTTTAATCCATTCCCCCTTGTCCTGTCACTCCGTGTCCTTGTAAAAAGTCTCTCTCCTTTCTTGGAGGCTCTCTTCAGGTACTGGAAGGCCACAATTAGGTCACCCTGAAGCCTTCTCTTTTCCAGGTTGAACAAACCAAATTTCCTCAGCCTTTTCTCACAGGAAAAGTACTCCATCCCTCTAATTGTCTTGGTGGCCTCCTCTGGCCAGGTCCATGTCCTCCCTGTCCTGGGACCCCAGAGCTGGATGCAGCTCTCCAGGTGGGGTCTCACCAGAGCTGAGCAGAAGGGCAGAATCCCTCCCTCGCCCTGCTGCCCACGCTGCTCTGGATGCAGCCCAGGACACGTTTGGCTTTCTGGGCTGCAAGTTCACACTGCCAGCTCATGTCCAGCCTCTCATCCATCACCCAAGTCCTTCTCCCCAGGGCTGGTCTCAACCTGTTCATCCCCCAGCCTGTGCTGATACCAGGGGTTGCCCCAACCCAGGTGCAGCACCTTGCACTTGGTCTTGTTAAACCTCATGTCTTCTAAAGATTTTCCAGGCCCCCTGGATGGCATCCTGTCCTTCAGGTGTGTCAACAGCCCAACTCACCTTGAATATATCTGCAAATATCTGCAAATTTGCTGAGGGTCCACTCAATCCCTTTGTCATTAATGAAGATATTAAATAGCACTTGGTCCCAGTACAGACCTCAGAGGGACACCACTTGTCACTGATATCCATTGGGACTCTGAGCCATTGACCACTTCCCTCTGGATAGTGTCCAACCACTTGCTAATCTATCTAACAATTCACTCACTGAATCCATCTCTCTCCAGCTTAGAGAGAAGGATGTTGTGGGGCTGTTCAGAAGTCCAGATAAACAACACCCATAGCTCTTCCCTTGCCCACTCTTGCAGTCACTCCATCACAGGAGGCCACTGGGTTGGTCAGGCAGGACCTGCCCTTGGTGAGGCCATGCTGCTGTCCTGAATCAGCTCCCCGTTGTCCCTGTGCCTTAGCACAGCTTCTAGGAGGATCTGCTCCATGTTCTTCCCAGGCACAGAGGTGAGGCTGACAGGTTGGTAGTTCCCAGGGTCTTCCTTCCTACACTTTTTAAAGATGGGTACAATGTTTCCCTTTTTCCAGTCACCTGGGATTTCACCTGACTGCCATGACTTTTCAAATATCCGGGAGAGTGGCCTGACAACTACAGTCAATCAATTCTCTCAGGACTCTGTGATGCATCTCACTGGGTCCCATAGATCATTATAAAACAGGACTGATGAATTATATGGCCACTGCTCTGCTCCCTGTGGAGTCTTTTTCAATTTTACAGCAAGGCTACATTTTTCAAATTTGCACTCTTTTGGCAGCAAGTCTTGACCATTCTCTCTAAGACTGCGGGGTATTTTCCTACAATGTTCCTGAAAAGCTGTAAGACTGTCTTGTGCTACAATTACAGCTGGATTTTTTAATTTCCTGAAAAGTTTATGTGGAGTTTCAATAAACCCAGGGATACATAAGCTGATCAGACATGTTACAAGAACTATGAAAAAGACTCATAAAGCTGTTTCAGAAAGAGTGCCTAAGCAAGGCTATAGGAGGAGGGATGTGATGGCTGAAATCACATAAGGGAGGGGGCTGTGTAGATTTTGCTGTAAGTATACACAGCAAACCATTGAAAACTTTCAAGCCTGAGCAGAAAGTGCCTTCCCTACAGGTACACAGTGGATAACACGGAGACCCAAGCCACATTTTCATTTTATACCATCTCCTTCTGGGTTGCTATCTGAATGTGAAATTCTTTTTACTGCTCAGGACAGCTCCTCCTACTCAATGTTCAGGCTGCTAGTTCAGAAGTCTTGTTTGCATGTTTCATCTTTTGTGAACTATTATGCCTGGTAAAGAAATGAATTTGCTTTCAGAATCAAAAATCCTGCCTAAAGCACTTAATTTTCACTGCCTCATGAAAAAAAAGGGTGTTACCTGGAGAAGGGGTTTATCTCAGCTCTTAAAGGAGAAACTGCTTTGGAATCCATTGTCCAGGGTCTTCGCGTGGGTGCAATCCTCTGGGAGTACCAGAGGTAATCCTTGACCTTTTCTCTCCCTGTCTTGTGAAACTGGGGCTTCCTTCTGCCTTTCTCAGGGTCTTTCTGGAGTCACCAAGTTCCCAACCAGTTCTAGGAAAGATCACAGGAGAAGTCACCCTTGGAAGAGGTATGTGCTATTTTCATAACCTGTGGGGTAAGCAGCAGTTTCAAGTTTGGCATAATGAGTTTGATGGATCCTTGTGGTGGTGAATGAGTGACTCCTGACTGACCACCGTATTCTAACTTGAGGGGAAAAAGCACAGTTTTTGCACATACTGTTTGAAAAGAATTTTAATTCTTTGTGCCACCAATTTGGGTGCTTAGACTGAAGAGAAGTGGACAGTGTTTTCAGGCTGCCTGAGCCAAAATTGCTCCAACCTCTGAAAATCAGGAACGGTCTCTTTCCAAAATGGTAATGCAAATAATCTGAAGAGGCTTCAAAAAGTTTGAGTAAGATTAAAATACAGGGGAAAAAAAGAAGACATATTCAAAGGAAAATAAACATTTCATATTAGGCACTTAATTTTAGGCACCTGTGACTACATTTTGAATCGTAGTAGAATTATTATTATCTTATAGAGGATAGAGCCTGTTACAAAGGGCAGAACCCCCTGAAAATGCCTTTTTCAGCCATGTTAGGACTCTGAAGAAATCCAGGGGATGGAAATTGTGTTCATTGGTCTGGAAAGCATGGCCTAGGAGAAGTGATTGAGAAAGGACTGGATGATTTCTGGAGAGCTCTCTCAGATTTAATTTCTATAATTTTACCCATAGTATCTTTCCTGTAAGGGTTTAATAGACTTTATAAACATTAACTAATCCATATAACTGCCTGGGAGATAGAAGCAGAGGAAGCAGTGGGAGAAAAGCCTCCAAAAGTCAGAGATTGCCAGGAGAAGATTTCTTGCCATATAATATTATGTTCTCCATTTCCATACAAAATTAGAACTAACAGTAAGAAAGGAGTACATCAACTTCACCATGTTAATCCATTGAAATTCTATAAACAGGGAAGTACTGCTTGACCAAAGGGAAGAATCAGAAAAGAATGAAGAATTTCTGCAACGAAACCACCTTACTTCATCTGGGGCTTTCTACAAGCTGTCACAAGAGTACCACCAAGAGAACTAAAGCAGGAGAATCAAACCATGATGTGTTTCTATTACTCCATTAGCTGCTGAATGCAAGAGGGAACTAGCTTTTTGTGACAATAATACCAGGTTACGTGCACACTGAAGTCAGCCTGTGGGGATACACTTGATGCACTGAAATAATTTTCCTTCTTTCTTGAAGAAGTATCTTTTCCTGTGGAGGGAAAGGGATAGCTGGAGACAGTTCACTGATGGCAGAAATGTTGGTAAAATTACCAAGCAGATTACCTAAATATAAATGACTGGTCTTCAGCTATATGCCAGTAAGACCATAGCAAAGATAAGTGCTGGCCTTGCAGTTCATCTCATGTTCTGGGCTTTCCATGGAAGGAGAAATGCTGACTTCAGTCCCTGTGTCAAAGCCTGTTCAAGAATTTCAGGCAAAGCAGGACAACATGAGGGAAGGTGCATACTGAAGGGGTTGCTTTCCTGTTGCTCTGCTGTGCTTCAGCCTGCCCTTTCATGATGACATTGAATGAAGCAGATCTTTTGTCCTAAAAGAGGAATTCAATAAACATCCTAATGAGACCTATGCTGCAGACTCCTCTCGAGCACCCTCACCCACAACAGCCCTCATCAGACATTTTGCTGCCTGTCTCCAAGCTTACAGGGGTAGGCATGTGGCAACTTTGAGCACAAGGAGGAGAACAAAGCAGGCCTTTGCAAGGTCTGTTAGTAGGTAATTCTTTCCCTACTCCTTCAAACTGGAAGTTGTAGGCTGTAGGAATTGTCTATCCCACCCTTAGTTGGTAGTTGGCTAGCTAATCTAAGGGCTCCCTCTCTAGTCAAGGGACAGAGGTAGGTATTTGCAGAGGGTGACGAACTGTTTTAAGTTACTCCAGCTTGGGCTGGAATCAATCACCTTCTCTTTAATGATCTAAAGGTCTCTTTAATGATCTAAACAGCCTAGGCAGCAAGTTCAGGGTAGACAGCCAACCTGTGCATTGATAAAACTGTTTCAGGTAACTTGAATGAAGTCTTCAGGGTTTTGGTGACAAGAAACCATTTACTTTGGAAAAACATCAAGTCAAATATTTTTGTTTTGCTCTTCTTTGGGGCTGAGGTGATTTTTAGCAGGTAAGCCTGATAATACTGTCTACTTCCATTACTGAAGCGGAATAGATCTAAAGTAGATCTAAAGACCAGTCCAGATGGTGATGCACCCAGAAGCAGGAACAGATTTGTCATGGCACTATGAAGACTGTACTCTGCTCATGCCCATGAAAACTGTCTGTGCTACCTATCGTGGCACAGAAGTAAGGCTGCAAAGCCTGTCCTCCTCTTCTCCTACATCCTCATACTCATGCAGGTGTGCTAAAACTGTGTTTTAGGAAGGGTAGGAAGAAGGTACATAAAAGTAAAACAGTTTCTGTGGATGGCTAATGCAAGTTGCCTCATTAGCTGCTCAGGTGTCACAGTACTTCCTTACAGCTTTAGGGCACTTCACAGAGCCTTGGCAACAGAGATGTACATAAACTGGGAGGCCTATGTACTCTTAAGATATTCTGCATTACTCACAGAAGAACTACACAAGGACGTATCGATGCAATCTGCCCTTCATGTTAACCTCTCCATACAAACATCGTGGTGCTCAGTGCACCTTCACAATGCTTGGTTGAGTTTGCAGAAGGCACCCTCCCATCTGAGGGACTGGTTATTTGGGATTCTCTTCACTGCACTTCACTACGGTGCAGGACCAGGCCCTATTTAATGTACACTACCCAGGCCCTTCCCAAACTGTAGAATTTTACTTTACCCTCATGATCGTGTCTGTAGTTCTGTCAGGCTAATATCTGAATCCTTCACAGATATTTCTCTATTTGCCTTCTTACCACATTTATGAGATTAAGCAATAAAATGATGTCCATTTTGCAAGCATCCACTAATTTGTGTAACCTGGTTTGTAAACTGGTTTTCTCCAAAGCAAAGTGCAATGCTGGGGCAGGGTTCTCATCTGTTGTAGCTGCTGGTTCTTGATCTTCACATTGAGTCTTGGAACATGAGGAACAACAGCAGAGGCTAACTGAGAAAATCTTAGTGTAAGTAGAAAGGGAAGGTGCTTAATTTGCGTGCTAGAATTAGTCACTTTAGGGTGGGTAGGATAGAATCAGCTCTAAGTGTCTAACTCCCTTGATGAAACTTGTGCCTGTCCTGTGATAAGATTGCAGATTCCAGTAGTATTTGTGGGACAAGACTTGGCATCTCTGAAATGCAAGTCTTCCCTGATTTTGCTTCTCAGGGATCTGCAGGACTGCTCAGTGAAACTGAACCCGAAAGACTCAAATGGCTCCAAATAGTCTTCAGTCTTCTCAGAGACTGGCCTCACACTCCTGTGCACCTACCTGGGAGACCCTGCTGTATTTTTGAGAAAACTCCCCTTGGAGAGTCCAGCAGCCTGAGGCCAGCTTGGTAGCCACACTACAACAACTTACACACATAATGAATCTGATCTTAGTCACCTTCTGAAAAGTTTTATTTATGGGGTGAGACACCACTTCCGTCATAATTTCTATAGACAAAATAGAAGAAAACACAGGGCTTCAGATAAGTCCTCAAAACTTTTTTCACAGTCCACAGCAAACTAACCACACACAGAGTCTGTGGTACTACAGACTTCAAACTCATCTCCATCCTCAGCAAAAGAGGATGACAGTGGTATTTTCTGTACTGTGGTGCACTAAACTTTATTGCATCCTCTTTCTCTCTCTCTTTTTTTTTTTTTTAAGGCAGTACTAATCACTATCTCATAATGGTAATGGAAGAACTAGCTTACAGCTTTGTCATGAGGGAGATATTTTACACCTGATCTATCACTTGAATGGTTGTGGATAGGCTGTTTGTGCCACTGTGCAAAACAGAATCAGTGTTTAGCAAGAGTGATAGGAAGCCAAGTCCATCTGGATTTGTGAAGCTCTCAGATCAAATTGCAGAAGTTGTTTTACATTCAGCACATGCAAACTAGCTTGTCATTCTTCTTGGAAAGATTGTGTAAGCGTTAAGATGAAAGCAAGCCAAAAGTAAGTGGTAAAAATAACTTCAACTAAAAAGCTGTATGAGCAAGAGCATTTAAAGGAAAGCTGATACTTCTGCCTACGTTGTACTAAGATATGCTGAGATAAAAGCCTACATAAAGACTTACATGAATCTTAGCAAAAAAAAAAAATATTTTCATTGCCTAAAGTGCACTTGGTTTCACATGAAATCTCAAAACCAAACTATCACTGGTGTGTTAGTTTGGGGAGTTAACCTTGTACACTGGTGCTCCATTTTACAAGACTTCATCAAGTCACACTATGTTTTCAGTAGTATTGGATATGGGAGAAGGTCACTGTTTGTTACTGTTTCTCACACTGTCCAGGGACCATTTCTTGTCTCCTAGCTGTTCATACGTTAAATGCATTAAACATTAAATGCTTACAGAGTGCTCACCACTGGCACTGCCAGCTTCCCTCCCTCTACACATTTCACTGAAAAGACTGTCAGGGAAGCCTAAGCCCCCCAAGCCTGTGCTTTTTTAACCTGAAATCAGGAAGTCTCTCCTGAGGTATACCCTAACATTTTCTCTTCCTGAGAAAGAAGCTTAAAAAAATTAGCACCGAAGGCTCTGGACATGAGCCACAACCTGGAGAAGCTGTGTCAGAAAGCTGTGACAAGTGAAAACAGTTTGTCAGCTTACTTGAGAATCAGTGTGAAGGAAGAGAACAGGATGACCCACCAGGGGGAGAGACAGACTGACCAGCTGACACTGGAGTGCACAGGGAGGGATGAGAGAGGACACCTGATTATCTTCTCCAGGTCAAGAGAAGGAAAGGAACTGCTGACAGAGAGAGAGAGAGAGCGAGAGTGAGAAGCATTTGGGTACAGAAGTCATCCAAGGGCCACCAGAGTGGTGAGCAGACCTCTGAGATTTTCAGGCTCTTAAAGGAAGTTAAAGTTAGGCACACTTCATAACTTAGTGGTGTTATGAGGTCATTTCAGCAGAAATTGCAAACCACAGAAAGTTTTGTATCTCACTTTTGGGTTGATTTATTAATGCATTTGGGGTTTACACTGGATAATGTATTTTGGTTATAACGTATTTCTAATTAAGAAGAGCAAAACTCACGCAAGGTATGAGGCAGAAGATGGTGTGAGGTGTGTTACTCTAACCAAGATTCTAGTGTAAGGACTACAAATAGTTACAGCATGTAGCCACGAATGAGAAATGTCATTGACTTTGGGTATTAAAAAATCCTTCCTTACAACTTGAGCTTAAATAAGAGAAGGAGGTAATACATACTTCTTACCCGAATCTTTTTAACTCTGATGTCAAGCCTGGGAAATATGGAAATTCCCAATGAGTACTGTGTCCTGCCTCACTGAATTCAGCGGTGGATCTCAAATATATGACAGAACCTGGCTTGAAACTGATTATCATACACACACCTCTGAAATCTCAGGCTTTCAGGGTGAGGCACATTCACTCTCCCACACCTGTTTTGGGTTTCCCCAAAGGGCTGCTGTACCTCATGAATTTGCAATGCCACAATCCAGTCTGTCTACCAAGGTGTCCAATGCTGCCTGGTTGACCTCACCTGTAGAGCAAATGTAATGTTCACGGTGGGCAGAAAGGAAACACTTTACACAGAAACCAAGTGATTTATTTTTAGTGTAACTGAACTTTTTAGCACCGTAATCTCACAATTAGTATTAGTCTGGATCTAAATATCTCAGAAAACAAAAGGAAGATAAGAGGAAAAAATAACAAAGACATTAATATTTCTGAGCAGAAACGACAACAATAAAATATGATACTACTACTACTAATATGTCATCCAAAACAATAAATGGTTACATTTGTTCAGCCAGCCAGTCCCTCATGAAATGGTCCTTCTACACCTCTTGCTCTTTCCCTACTTCTCAAGGCCTCTACTGTCATACTCAGACTGTATTTCTCTGTGTTGCAGCATCACTTAGAAAGAATAGCTATGTTTTACTACTATCTGTATAAAAACTGTGGCTGTGCCCCAAAAGATAAGCAAAAGTAGGACAAACTAAGTATAGCCACCTACTCAGAAGAACTGCTGTTACAGCTAAACTAAGCAAAAGCAAATCTTCAGGCAGGTCACAATGGGTTCAGACCAAGCCAGGCTGGCAAACCTCAGCCCTGAGGCCTTGCACTCTCAGCACACAGCCAGTGACCCGGCAGCAGCAATACCAACTCCGTGTCACTGGGGCACAGGGCTACAGAACACACTTGGGAAACAGAGTCTCCACTCACAAGGCTACAGAAATCTCCCCCTCATCAGATTCCCCCTAACAAGAGGTAATTTTCAGTGGATATTTCACAAGACAATATCAAGAAGATACAGTAATTTATTTCAAGAAATTTTTAGAATTTTGAGCTGGAGATAGGCTACGAGAATTCACCATCTTCTCTTTCCCTCACCAGCCTTCCATGTAGGGCAACTTTGTTCAGCCCCAGCTTTTAGAGCCAACAACCTGACAGGTTGATATGGAGAAACAAAGAGGTGTGCTGTAAGGAAAGGATTAGGGACAAAGGAACAGACTTATTCTCCAGCATGTTTACACTGGAAAAGAAACCAAGGTGCTAGAGACTCCTGAAACAGAGGAAGTAGTCCTTAGGATTGGGAAGTCTGTGCTAAGGGAAGTGATCCAGAGAAAAGAAGAAGAGGCAAGGAAACTGAAAATCAAAAATATATTAGAGTGGGTTGAAATTTCTAAGTTGCAGGGGACTAAAGCAGCTCCTGGAATCAAGAGCAGTGCCCAGGCATAACTTCATGTTTCCACCTTCTGCCAAGAGATGAGAAGAGGAGATGTTTCTGTCTTACAATTCTATCTTCTACCATACAGCAGCTGTTATTGATATTTTTTTCCATATTTTTCTAGAGAACCTGTGCTTGGTTTTGTCACAAATATTCCATCCCATCTGCAAACTTTGAGGGTTCTTCATGTCTCCCATGCACCTGCTGTAACAGACTATCCATATCCATGTTCCTGGACTGCTGGAGAGCCTGAGGGCCTCTCCAATAGCCAGTCCTAAGAACATTTTGGTGCACAGGTTGTAATAAGTGGAGAAATGTCTTCATATAGTGCAGTTACAGGTACATCTGAGCTAGGTCCAGAACCAGCAGCCCTGTGAGCTGATAGTCACAGCTCTCAGCTGCTGTTTATCCTGAGCACAGGATGGTGTTCTGACCTCACAGGTTTGTATCTCTGAAGCCGACTGTCTGTGTGATGACACTGTAAATGTGCCTGGGGCTGGCACGAATGGGTTGCCCTCAGTACCACTGCCCTCAGTATCTAATGGGCAGCCAAGAACACCTGGTAGGACTGTAAAGGAATTTTACAGCTCTTTGGAGGCATATACTCATGGTGCCCCAAACTCACTAAGATTAGATGGAGTAATTTAGTATTATATGAGGAAGTTTATTGTGATTTTTTTCTCAAAGCTGTATCATCCTGAAGTATTGCAGGATTTCTGTCATTGTTTCAACACATGGTTTCTATGGGTTGATTCTCACTTGTCATACTGCTTAAGCATTTTAAATGAGAGCTAGTGAGAGATCTTGAAAAGGGTTAGATAAATGAAACTCCAGTACTTAGTTAGAAATCAACCTCTGGTTTTCCCCCCCTAGAAGTGGAAGAAGCAAGGAAGAGCAGATGTTTTCTACAACTTCTGTGAGTTGTCTTCCTTGTCCTTCTAGGAAGACATAGTCCCTTAGCTAGATCACAGACCTCTACACCTGCTAGATGCCAAGGGCAAGTCCAGAACAAGCCAGCACTTTCCCCTGCTCTCACACCAGGTGCTTTTCCTTGCAGAAGGAGGGGATCTTCATGGAGTCAAAGGCACAGAGAGCCAGAGTATGCACAACCTCCCAGTACTGCTCCTGAGTAGGCAGAACTTCAATTTCAGGAACTTTTCTTCCTGTAGAATGATCTTTCAAGTTTACATTTTTAATCTCCCAGAAGCCCTCATCAAATCAGATTTCTCATGACCCTAGCCTGGGGGATGGGCCAAATGGAGGACATCTAAAATTCAGTCTCACACCTTCCTAAGTTTGGGCTGTCCCATGGTAAGTCAATAGAACTGAGGAACATTGTGAAAGCTCTGAACCTGGCAATCACAGGCTGGAGAAAAGCCAGAAGGAATCACCAAGAGCACCACAATATATATTATTATTTTTCTTTTCTAACTCTCAGTGCCCCTTTGCTGTGCTTTGCTAAGTATTAGTATACTTCATTTGTTTTAAAGGTCTGGGAGGTGTTTTTGAGGATGTGCACATTTGGATATTTTGTTGCACATGGCCAAGAGGCCTTGGAGTAGAGTAAGGTCAGACCTGGATAAGATCACAGTGTCACAGGCGTCATGCTACAAAAGGACAGAGAAACGTGAAACAGAAAAGGGGCGTACAGTGAAACGTGTTGGATGAAAATCAATAGCTAGAAAGTTCAAGCCCTTCAGAACACACCTTCAGAACTAGGTAGGGAAATGTTACTAAATGTGAAAAGTGGTACTTAGTAGTTAAACTGGCAATCTGATATTAATGGTTTCAAAACAGCTTGGTCTCTGGAGAAACAAAAATTGCTTTAGATGTGCAACATCTCATTAGAAGACCTGCTCTACAAACAGCAATAATTTCCTTATTTCATCCTCTTCTGAATAGTGATCACCTTTCCACTAATTTAGTGGAACAAGATTGAGCTATATATTTTGGCATATATATTCACAGTATCACACCCAGCCCCAGAAAATCCAGATGACATCAAATGTGAATGTTCTTTGGTGCTTTTTCAGTGGTATTTGCAGCTGAAAACATCCCAGCTCATGAAAACTAACTGGTCTTGTTATGAGTAGATTGCAAAATTTCTTTTTACCAATTTTACTGTGTCAGAATCCTTGGAACTGAGGAAACGGTGCATCTGCTACCTGCTTTATTCCAAGATTATTGCACCTGCAGAGAAAAGTAGATTGTTGTTGACAAGTTTCTGCCTAAAAAAAAAGTATAATTGAAGAAATGGCACTACCAGCTCGTTATTATTATCCTGTGCATGTAGTGCTCTTTACCAGAACTCTTTCAGTGCACACAAGTGAAAAAAATTTTTGAACATTGTCTCCATAGATTCTTTCCATCACATGTAAGAGTGGCATAAAGTCTTGTAGTTCAACCCATTAAAAAAAAATCATATTTAGAGAAGAGGCACAATGCTTCTGGGTGCTCTGCTGTGTACAAGTACTTGGGGTGATACCGGGTGTATTTATGTCTCCGTTCTGGTAGTTCTTACAATAATATTTTGGCACCAAGGTTACATTTTTTTTCTGAAATTTTTAGGAAGTATAAAAACATGCAATTATATTTTCAGAAGGCAAGGTAGAATTAGGAAAATATTTTAAATTTTTATTACCCTAAAAAATGAAATCTTTGACATTATCTGGGTTGTGTTTTCCCTGATTTCATGTGTTCTCTTGATTAACTTCTAAAAATGTATTTGAAGTAATACTACCTTAATATAAATGTTATTTTTTCCCTGTGAATTTTTACTGGGTTTTGGAGAGCAAAGCTTCCTCAGCAGGAAACTGGAGATAAGACTTATTTTGCTCAAGAGCTTCATGATGCCTCTCAATTCCATCAGATATATTTTATGTGAAACCCACTCAAAAATAAGCAAAACAAAAGTTTCCTTGTCCTAATTGAGGCTTGTGAGTCATTAGACAGATTTTCAAGAACCAAGACAAAAAGGGCATAGCTAAGGTTTATTCAAAGAAAGCATTTCTAAAATGGCAGAAAATAAAGATGTTTGGGAAAAGAGACAGAGCCTACTTTGCTACAGGCTATTTTGTGATGGTTACATTTAGCAGAAAGTGCTGGAGGCACGAAGTTGGAGGTCCCACAGCTCCAGAGGTGATGCAGACCCCCCACCTGCTTTGAGGACAAGGTTTTCAAGTGTAGGAAACTCCATGAGTGACCAGTATAGGGGACTCCTGGAGCCATTGATTTGTTATTTTTGGAGGCATCCCTACCAAAGGCTGCTCCAGGCAGAAGCAGTTCCAAGGATTCCAGGGCTCTGCCCCTGGGACCATCCCACAACAAACAGGGTCCTGAGGGGCGTTTTTGTCTGGGAGCTGAGGCAAAGGGGAAATGGTGATGGTGGCTGAGGTGATTCCCTCTTTGCAATGTGAAGCAGTCCAATGCCTGTCCACTTCCCCACTTTCCAGAGGGGTGTCACACACGTGTCCCAGGGATGCAGGGATTCAGCTTCCACAAGGCAGAGCATACTTGGGGGTGAGGCAGAAGTGATGCTTTTCTCAGAGGGCAAAATAGATACTAGAGGAAGCAGCCTGCTTGCTGAAGTGTATTAAAGGAGCTCTAAAACTTAATTCAAATTTATTCTGTGGCAACGTGTGGTCACCATTTCACAAATGCACCGGTGCTCTTGGGAAACCAATGTCACAACTCCTTATGTGGCATTTCACAGCATATCCCAACAGGAGGCACAGGCACACTGCATCTGCCAGGGGATGCTGCACACATGGTACAACCTCCAGGACCACAGCAGACCTTCAGCCAGCCCCTCAGACCAGCAGAAGGCAGCTCAGGTGTTCTCACAGGGCCCCTGCACTGTCAGACCAGCCGGAGAGCTGGGTGGGTGCCGAAAACGACTGCCCGGCCCCGGCACCTCCGGCAGGGCTGGAGAGGACACGGCCACAGGACTGAAGGAGTCCCTTAAGGTGGGCCTTGAATGTCACGCCAGCGAAGGCGTAGATGATGGGGTTCAGGCAGCAGTGGATGAAGGAGATGGTTTCTGTCAGCTGCAGGGCCAGCGCTATCTGGGAGCTCGCCCTGCAGTCATTGATGAGGTGCAGGCTCTGCAGAGAGTCGAGGAACAGCGCGACGTTGAAGGGAGTCCAGAAGAGGAAGAAAACGATGACGATGATGAAGATCATCTTGATGGCCTTGACCTTGTTCCGGTTTTTGCATTTTTGCAGGTTTTTCAGTATCTGAGTGTAGCAGCAAACGAGGATGCTAAAGGGAATCAAGAGGCCCAAGATATTGGCTACAAATTGAGAAGCGACCTTCCAGGTATTGTCTCCTGGCGGGTATGTGGGGACACACTGCAAAGCCTGCTCGATCTCCAGCTCCTGGCTGAACATGATGTTGGGTACAGAAGCCAAACCTGCCACCAGCCACAGGATCAAACTGATAATTATGCCACAAGTGGCTGTCCGTATCCTCATGGCATAGACAGCATGGACAATTGCTATGTACCTGTCTACGCTCATGAGGGTTATGAAGAAAATACTGCTATAAAAACCTGTGTAGTAAATGCCAGCCATTATCTTGCACATGGCATTGCCAAAAACCCACTGGTCTGAAGCGTAGTGGGCTTGGAAAGGGAGAGGCACAACAAAGAGGAGATCAGAGGCTGCGAGGTTCAGCAGGCAGATGTCAGTCATTGTTGTCAGCCTTTTCCTGGTCAGGAGAACCCAGAGGACCAAGGAGTTTCCCAGGAGGCAGAAGACAAACACGAGGCAGTAAAGAATTGGCAGAAAGAGGGATTTAAACCTGTGAAAGTTGTTTCCTTCGTTGCATGGAGCAGTGTTTTCATCATATCCATAGTCATATTCTGTTGTGCCAAGGAATTGGCTGGTGGGATTCATCTCAGGTACCTGTGCAGGAAAGAGAAAGGGTTAAAAATGTCTGGCTGTCCTGGCACAGCACTCCCACGGTGGCTTGTGCCTCTGTCTGTGCTGTATTGAGCCTGTGGGTCAGCCCCTGGGCAGAGCGGGACCACGAAATGCAGTCCTGGTGTGACTGGCTGGACAAGGACAGCTGTGCCACCCGAAGGGCTGCCCTGCAGCCTGCTGACTGCTCCTATACAGGTCTAACTGAGAGCACTGGGATGCTCTCTGTTTTCCTGAAACTGCTTTAGTGCCAGTGGACCAGCCCCTCATCATTACAGTGAAAGGGGAAAATTCAGGTCTCTGAATAGTCATAATGATAAAATAAATACAAATCCTGCATCTGATCTAAGGATCTCAATTTTATTGTGCTCCCTGGGGTGGGGAAGCTTTTTGCCTGTAGCATAAAGACCCTCATAAAAGTGTTTTGCCTGAAGAAGCTGTCACCCAGCAGCATAACCTCATTTTTAGCAGAGCTGATCAGGGCTAGGTACTGGCACAGAGTGCAGAGACATGCAAGCTGCTTTTCCATGTATAGGTCCAGGACAGGATACAAAAAACTCTGAAGCAACAAGGAGTTCACAGGGCTGCACAGCACACTTGCAGTGCCAAGCTATGGGCTGCCACCGAGCTCCAGGGAAGCTGGTGAGCAGCTTGGCTTTGCCTTTTGCTGCAACACAGCAGTTTGGTGCTCCTGCCTCTTCTGTCCAACTTCAGTTTTCTAGTGTACAGAAAACCAAAACATTAGCAGGAGTGTTTCCTCTCTCATTTCTGAAGAATTGCAATGAAGGCAGCCTCAAAATAGTAAAATGATCTGACATGTTCTCCAAGAGTGAGTCAGTGCTTTAGCCAACTTTTTTATTGTTTCATATGTCAGTTCATGACCCCTATAAAAGCAGATTAAGTTTCCAGACTTGAGTGTTCACATTTTAAGAGGTAATGATTCTTTCAAAAGGGTTTGGTTTTTCACTGCTAAGACATTTGAAAGTTTATGCTGTGCTGCACCTATGCTGCAGCTGCTTACAGGTTGACCACATCTTGAAAGAGCTTCAAAGACAGAGTTTCCAGGAGTGAAGAATGATTTGTGATAATCACTGCTGTTAAGATGAAGCAATAACATGAATGGAAGTGATTAATTCTATGGAAGTGGAGGATGTGGTCTCCTGAATTAAAGATTACTGCCTGGGGATACAAAAAGAGAGAGATTAGCAAAACTTTTTTGTATTGATAGGAAGGAATCACAATTCACCCCTTCTTGCCTGGCTGTGCCACTTGTGGGGGGAACAGAACAATCTGTATATACAGCCCAGAGGAGATTCAGTGTCCATCCTCTGCTCCAGGTATGGATGCTGCTCATGCCTCACTGTCCTGCTTCAGCTTTTCTTGGGGCACTGTTTCAATCAGTATGTGCAATGCAGAGAAAACTGTTACAAATACAGCATTCAACCCCACAGAATTCCTTGCTCAGAAATAACAAATAATGAGAGAAAATCCGTGCTGCATCAATAGTGTAATTCTCTACTGTATTGAGCTCTTAGCTGTAGCTAGGACATCTGCATTATTAATTTTAACTTTTTATAAGGCATAAACCTTTAAATATTGAGTTATTGAGTCACTAGATAATGACTCTTCTTGCAGCAACAAGCAACAGGTAGAAAATATTTCCTGCTAGTGCTTTTGACGTGTAAAACTGACATGCTGGGACTAAGTGATGCAGCACTGGCTCATGTTTCTTAATTGCCTGTCAAGGACCTCTTAAAAGCAGTTCGTAGATTCAACTATCAAAACTAAAAAATATTCCAAAAATAATGAATACTCTGTTATAGATATATAGATCTATAAGTATGTAGATAGATACCTAGGGAAACATAAATTCAGATTTATAGATATAAAGCATCTTCTTCCAGCAAAATTCAAGTGTTTTTCCTGGGCTGAACAGAGACGGAAGATGTTCTACTGCAGACCCTTACACCGTTAATACCTTTAACAGCTCCCAAACAGGGCACAGCATTTTCCATTTTCTCCCCTCTCCACATCACTCAGCAGAATACTCAAACTGAAAAAGCAGTTTTACGGAGGGTATCAAGGGAGAGGTAGCTGCTGCAGGTCCCCTGGTTGCCACAGTGAGCCCATTAATAGCACATTGAATATGGATGGACTTTACCTTTGGCAGCAAGAAGCCTCTGCTCTCTCAGATGGCCTTGGTCCCCTTGTCCTCGTCCCCTGCTGCTCGGGCTCAGGGGTTTCCAGGAGGTTTGCTTCACCTTCACTTCACTTGTGCAGAGAGCTGAGATTTGGTGATATGCGGGTGTTGAATGGGCAGCTGCCAGATACAGAACAGGCTTGGAGGCAAATAGAAGATTTTGTATCTGAGGTAAACAGGAAAAGAGTGAGAGGGCTATCAAGTACCTTCTGTGAAACGAGTATCAAATACATCTCTTTTCAAACACGGTAATGGGTAGCACTCCTTTTAACGTGTTTGCTAAACCCCCCTTCTTCACAGCCACCCCTGACTTCATTGAAAAATTTAAACGTTCAGATATCTCCGTCACAGGAGACATGCTAATAAATTTGCAGCTTTTCACAGAAGCTGATATGTAATTTCCAGGTTGCATTATTTTAGTTTTTCATTTTCTTCAGCCAAGAACAACTTGTATACTGCTGTCTGTTCATATCCCTCCCCATTAAAAATGTATTAGCTTTTTGAGCAAAATAAGAACTCACAGCTACTGATACCACTTTGCCATCATTTTTTAAGCAGTTATTTAGTGGAGATATTTCAATTCCTTTGCTACCTTGGGTTTTTTTCAAGTTTATTTTAGTGCCTTGAGGATGGAAAAGGGCAAAATATTGATACAAAAACAGGCTTGAAATTTTTTATTTTATTCAATTGCTTTAAATTACTTTTGTTTAGTGGAATACTGTAAATTGTGGTGCTTTATAAGTCAGACAAATGATATGCTTTTTAGCCATTAGTCTCAACAGGCACGATTTTCCTGATTTTAAGAGCACAGAGAATGCCAGAAGTTCACTGAAGAGCCCCCAAACAAGCATGGGGCAGATCCGAAACAGGACTTTTACTGAAGTTATTCACACATTCTTTGATTGCAGCTCCAACCCAAAGCACCTTTAGAGGTTGCTGGTTGTTGCATAAGTGAGTAGTGAAAGAGAGTCTCAAAGAGAAGAAAAGCTAAATACTGCAGGCAGAAAGGAAAAGTGAGAAAATAGGCTGGGGGAAAAAAGGAGCAGTGTAATGAAGGACCTGGCACTAGTCAGTAGCACAGTCAGAAAAAACAGACCTGTCCCAGGAGGTCTTCAAAATGCTCTCAGTGACCAGGGCATCACCCTGCCTCCAAGTACCCAGTTGGTCTTATTACGCAAGAGAGACCAACTCCTCTTATTCTGTGAATTTTTTTTCCAGAACTAATTTTTGAATATTGTTGCAACAGAACTTTATTTTATTGTATTCTCTAGATACTAATTATATGATTAATTAATATATATTAATAATATGTCAATAGTATGTCCTGGTGTTACAGACACACAGTATGACATAATGTAGCTTTATTCTATTTAGGTTTATTTATATTTGTTTTGAAATCGATAAGGTCAGCTTTCATTATTTCTTAGGAACAAAACATTAATAAATTAAAGACGCCTCCTCTTCCATCATATGCTTTTTTGTATTAGTTTGGTTGATAAGTTATTAACTCATATTAAAAAAAAAACAACAATTGTTTGACATGAAACCAATAAAAGAATAAAACATTTCTGCATTTTAAAACATTAGTACATATTCTAAAATTGAAAAAAAAATCTTTTCTTTTTTTCTTGAGTTATTTTCTGCTGCACAAATTACGGTTTTGCAAAAAAATTTCTGTTCATTCAAAATGCATATTTTTTTAAATTGAGAAATCTCCCAGCTGTGTACTTTCACCAGACACAATTCTGCACAGTCAGGCAAAGGGAGGCATGAAGCTGGAAGAAGCAGTAGGGAAACATCAAGGAAAAGCTGCGTGTGTTGGAGAAAGTTGGAGCAAGCAAGAAAATGGAGACAACCTAAAAGGTGAGGAAAAGAGCTTGAATTCAAGAGAACAAAAGCTAAGAGAGAAGTGAGCAGGCCTGGTGGCTGATACAGCTGGAGGATGGCTGGGCTGGCTGCTGTACTTTGGGCAGGCCAAGGCATATGGATAACAGCTTGGTGATAAGGAGAACAAGGAAAAATTGTGGTGGTGCCAGTGTTCTGGAGGAAAACAGTTCAATTATGGAGTCTGATGCTCTGCTGTGTTTTGGGAAGTGATATACAGGTGTGGGTCTCTGGCCCTACCTGGCTTTCAGAAAGGTTTATGTGCCTGCACTCCTTCTGGGGTGGTTGGTGCTCCTAAAATGCAGCCAGAACCTGAGCTTTTCTCAGCAGAGAAAGAGAATCCATGAGCGAAAGCAGAGGCTGTGATTTGTCAAAAGCAGTGAAAGGAATGGAGTGGAGATGGGTTTAGGAAAGGTGCTGTTTCTGACTGGCAGGTATGAGGGTGGGGGGGAGGGAAAACCCACAGGGGTGGGCTTGGGAACTCAAAGACGGTAATTACGATGTTGGCTGAAATAGTGATAATTATGATGATGAAAACTAATAGGAAATGTCTATGTTGTGGGACAGGGAAGAACCACAGACAGATTCTATTCTTATCCCTATGCTGAGCCCTACTGGCTCTCCTGCAGGAGGAGCATGGGCAGGCAGAGCCCTGCTGGGCTGAAGGGCAGCAGAGATAAATAACTACCAGCATGTTCACAGATGTGGGGTGCTGCAAGATTCAGGTGTGCTGAACTTCCCTTGAAAGCTCAGAGGAAGATATCTGGTGGAGAGAGAAGGAGAGGTACACATTTCCAATTTTCTTTGTATCAGTTACAAGCTAGGCTTGTATCTGTCCTGACACTTTTTCAGCCTGTGAGTGGCAAACACCACACTCTGAGTTACACAGGGGCCACGCAGGCAAACCAGGATTTTCTACCAAGCCAACACACAGCCCCTTTGTAGTTCACTTACAAAGAAACAAAGAAAATGTGGTAAACCAGCAAGAGGTGGTAAGATAGGAACACAGAAGGTAAAAGTCACCTGCACTTGAAAGTGCTAAACTTGAACAGAAAGAGGTGCAGAGAGGATGCAAGGTGGCAGGACGAGCAGTGCAAGGGCTCAGTGTGGTAAAGCAAGGTCGTGGAAGGGGTATGTTTGCTACATACAGAGAACCCAGTGAGGACACGGCCAGGGGAAAAGAGGATAGTCTCACCTTACAAAGAGTACAGCCATACAGCAGCAATATTTACCCCCTTGGGCTCATGTGAGTTTGCTGCTGGGGCACTGGGGCTGTGGAGCAGGCTTGCTGTGGGAGGAGAGCCAGCCAGCTGGTGTAAAATGGTCCTTGGTTAAATGTCTGAAGGGGACACATGATCCAGGGGCTCTCATAGCCAGGGACAGGACAGCAGGCACCAGGCAATCCCTCCCAGGGCCTCAGGATGTTCCCAAGGTGCTGGGTAGGAGCTGAGGGGCGAGGAGGACTCAAATCTATCTGTTAAGAACCTGTGCAAAATCCACCCCAGAACTTCCTTCTCCAGCAGCCTTGACTGCTGCCCTGAAGTGTCCCTCCAGTTCAATTTTGGCAGGTCCCTAATACCAGGGCTAGAGATGTCTCTCCATACTCTGGTGGGATCTCCTGTGGGAAGGAACTACCTTACAGCAAAACAGGGACAACCGGTTGTGGCTATGCCTGGTGCTCCAGCCTAGGGCCAGTTTGGGTCCATGCACCCACTCAGGACTGTGAGCTACAGGAGGGAAGAGCCATATGGCATCACTGCTTTTTGAAAAGGCCGGTGCAGGCAGTCCCCACTTAAGTTAAAAAACAGCAAAAATGTTGTTGTAACAGGAGCTTTTTGTTTTGTCTTCTCATGTTTTGGAAGTGGCCGTCAGGGTCAGCCTGCATGGGCCGCTGCAGCCACAGACAGATGGCAGGGCTGAGGAATCTCCAGTGTCTGTGCACCACACTGCTCATGCTTCACCTTCAGCTGCCACCACTGCTGTTCCTTTATTTACACTCAAAGTTGTAGTTCCTGCTGGTTTGTCTTCTGTCAGAAAAGTTGCTTCAATGAGGGAAAAAGCCCTGTGCAGCCCTTCATATAGCTGAAGACACTGTCAGCCCAACACATCAGAGTAATGCAGACTTCCACTCCTCCAAATTACTGAGCCTCAAGGTCAGGGAAGTGGTGCTTCACTGAAGCTCTATGTTACATGGAAAAGCTGTGGCAAATGCTGCAACCAAAAGGAATCTTGCTGTGAGACAAACAGCATGGCCACCTCTCCAGCTCCTACAGCCAGAAATGTTCACTGGCAGTGGAGACTCCCTGTGCACACCAGCTCAGCCTCTGGCATCAGTCCCAGAGGGTTTCCTTATCCTGTGCCTTCTCTGCAGCTCTTCAGCCTGGAGGAGATGGCCAGCTTAGCTGCTGCAAAAAACCCCTATGCCTGCTCTTGTAGGAACCTCTCCTTCTTCCTACAGATGGTCTAGATGAATTGAGTTTGAACGTAGAAAGGAAACTGTGGTTGCCACAGAAGGCACCAGCAGCAAGAGCGTGTTCTGGCCTCAGGAGTGCCAGCCACAAGCCCTGGTATCTCTCTTGTTCTTCGCTGCAGCGGACGGGAGGCCCCTTTCTGACACCATGGCACAGGCTCTGGTGTTGGGCTAGCAGCTGTTAGGGACATATGGGAATAAAAGCAGAGGGAGAGAGCCTGCCTGGTAGGGTATTTTCCAAGAAAAGGCTAAGTATTTCCTGGATCTGCTTGCTACCATAGCACCCATCTGGATAGTGGAGGATGCGTTTACCTCAATGCAATGCCCAGCTTCCACCTCAGAGCTGTGGTAACCCGCCAAGTCAGGTGCTGTTCTCCAAGAAGGTCACTTTCCTCTCCCTTTGCTCAACAGTTAAATAAAAGAAGCTTCTTAGTCAAAAGGAGTCCTTTCCCTTTCAGATCTGCTCTCACTTTACATCTCAGCAGGCTTACTGTGTCATATTGGAAGAGGGAAGAGATGACTTAGTTCAACAGTGGAAAACAAACAGGATTAACTGCAATAGGGGTTATGGGATGTTCAGAGATGCTGGGTTGTTCACCTAAAATGCCTTGCAAAATACCAGCAGTCATCACTGTTGGTGAGAAAAACAATGAGGACAGCTCAGTTTTGCAGAAGGCAAAGGTGGGGGGTCAAGGTGAGCATGTCCTCTGCAGTGTGGCAGGTGGAACTTTGATGAATGTCCCACCCCAGATTCTTTCTCCTGGCAATCTCTCTGTCCCAACAAACCTCTCCCAAGTGTTTCTGCTTCCAGTATGGACCAGCAACTGCCCTTCCCCAACTGCAGCACCCTCAGTGAATCCCTTGCACCCATCTTCCTTAGGGCAGCAGGGATGGGCAAGGGGGACACTGAGCCCTGGGTGTCCAGGGCTGGCAGTCACCTGTGAGGTACAAGAGGAAACACCACACAGGAGCTATCTTTTGAGGAATCCTTGCCTGTTTTGGTTATTTTCACAATGTTTGGGTCTATCAGCATCAGCTATCAACACACGATCTTAGCAGGACCTCTTTATCTTAATGAGAATCCATTTCATCAGACCACTGCCACTGTAGAGGTAAAAATATGTCATATGGCAGAATGGTTCACTTCCTTTCCCAATGAGAATAACATATTTGTATGCCCATGTACAAAGGGGGGGCGGTGAGACTCTGACCAGGCAAGATTCTGAGTGATGGGGTTTTTTGACATCAGAAATGTTTATTTTTGTTGACTAAAATATCTCTGAAAGTGCCAAGTTGTTTGGAGAGAGGGTTTTCCCCCTCCAAATCAAGAAAAAAAAAAAAAAAAAAAAAATTGAGATCCTTTATTCTG
>VZRO01000215.1:0-286573 GCA_013397915.1 Daphoenositta chrysoptera
AAGCGGCGGCGCGGCCATGGCGGCGGCGGGCGTGGGGCAGCAGTGGGTGCTGGTGGAGATGGTCCAGGCCTTCTACGAGGTGCGGCCGGGCAGGTGCCCCCAGCGTGGCGGGGCGGCGTGAGGGCGGCTTGGGGCGCAGGGAGAGGGGAGGTATCGCCGGGGCTGCCCCGGGGGCGGCGGCGGGCGGCGCTGGGAGGTGAACCGGGAGCTGGGTGCGGGTCAGTGCCGCGGGGCTCGGGCTGCACTCACCGAATCGTGAACATGTGTGGGTGCACCACGGCTATATATTGAAAATACAGGCGCATGCCGTATTTCTCCAAGTTTATAAAGCGACATTTAAGGCGTGTAGCAGAGCATTAAGCCTTAAGGTTCACAGTATTTTACTGGGGTCAGGGTTTGTAACTTACAAGTGTAGTTTGCAAAGGAAGAAACGGCATTTAAATGTTTAGGCTTGAATTTCCTCCTGGAGAAGATCAGCTGTTCATGTTTGTACCCAGGCTTTGTTTCGTGATGTTAAAAACGATGTCCTGATGATAGGCAATGTTTTTGTGTCCCTTCCTTTGGCAAAGGGTGGTAACTTTTTTAGCATGTATACAAGGTTTGCCGTCCTTGTATAGAAGTGCTCACCTAATGAAGCAGGTAGCACGCTCTAGTGCACTGAATCCAGGATAATTGTAGCCGCTGAAAAGCACAGGGACCTCAGTGGGAGTATACTGTGTGTTCTTCAGATGTCATGTCATGCAAGTCATGTAGGTATTCATAATATGTTTGTTAAAACTGAAAAGCACTCTGCAATAGGTAACATTTGTTATTCGCAGTTTGATATGCCATAGGACTCTTTACTGGTTTTAAAAGCTTGTGTTCAATTTACTTTAATTTCTGGATGTGTGGTAAGTTCCACTTTGATGGCAGGTCAGATACCACCAAAAATGTTGGTGTGTGGGAGCAATTCCCCTGACTTGAAGAGGGAGTGTGCTTGTTTGTGCACACTTTGAGTCTTTTAAAAATAATATACAGGAGCCTTTCTGAAATGGAATAACTAAACTCATCATTGATACTAGGTGTCCAGTGCTGATGCCATAACTCCGTATCTACTTCAAACTAGCTGTGCTGCCAGAGCAAACTGATTTTAACAATCCCCTCCCACCCCCTTCCCCCACACCTCCAAGCACCAAAGAGGCTAACTTTAACTTGGGTCAACTCTTGTGTTCTGGTTTGCTTTGTGTATTCCCACACATTGTTTCCACACAAGAGTAAAGGACACAAGGACAAAACTACTTGAGGTGACCGAGTTGGTTTATACCTGATTGAAATGCCTGTAAACCTGACAGAAGCTGGCTATGAGAACAGAATTGGCTATGTCTGTGAATACTAGCTGTCCCTGCTGGTGGACTGTAAGTTACAAAAATGGAGGGTTGAAGTGACTTCATATAGATGACACAGACCTTCAGGATCTCAGGATACTTCTGCTTGCTTTGAAAACCGCCTGCCTTCATGGGTGCTGACTGGTGCAACCTGTATGACTTACCTGCCTTTATTCTCAGTATTCAAATTATGCGTGGAACTAAAATCAGTTGTCAGTTTAGAACGTGCCTTGTTTATGAACAACAGACTAAATCAATCTCAAGTTAACAGCTACAAGTAGTAGCTGCAAAACATTCCACTTTTACGTAGTTATAATTTTAATTGATTTAGAAATATATCAGTTGATGATCAGCTTCAGGTTTTTTTCTGAGTGTGCTTGTAGGGACAAAATGGTTGTGTTGTGTCACACTGCTTCAAATAGAATTCTCTTTAGAATAATTTTTGTACTTTTGTTTTCAGGCTCCTGCTTACCATCTCATTTTAGAAGGAATTCTAATACTATGGATAATCAGACTTCTTTTCTCCAAGACATACAAGCTTCAAGAACGATCTGATCTAACACTTAAGGTATGGTGAAAAAATAATACTCTTTAGAGAAGTAGTTTATAGCAATTGATGCATTTGGCTGTTGAACCACTGCTGCGTTATAAGTGGTTCTGCTTTTTGAATGCCCTACCTGTGGACGTTTTTAAAGCCAGATTGCATGGGGCTCTGAGCAACCTGGTCTAGTAGAAATTGTCCCTGCCAATGGCAGGGTTATTGGAATCAGATGGTTTTTAATGTCCCTTCCAACCCAAATGCTTCTATGATTGGAGGCAGGAAGTGAACTAAGCAGGAATCATGAATGGCTGGTTCAGTTTTGTGCTTGGAAGAGTTTGAATTGATCCTGGGATACTCAAAGTTTGCCATCTTTGGTAAGAATACAGAGGAGGAATGAATGCAAAGGGAGCTCCAGTGCAGTGAAACACTGAGTGTTCTTATCATCTAGGAAGACATGCGCAGCTTTAAAGTAGCCCCTGATTGTCCAACTAGAAACTAGCACCTACTGGTTCATCTACTAGAATTTTCCTGCATCAGATAGTTTTCATCTCTAGTATTTTGGAGGATAAATTCTTTTGTTTTAAAGAGTCATTCTCTCTGCAGTAGAAGGCAGGAAAAGGCTCTTTTCAACTCTTGGACAATTGGTGACCCAAAAAAGATGAAACCTGTCTTTTCCTTAAAAAGTAAGAAATTCACTCATGTATGTCTATGTGCATCTTGGATTTTATCATGCAATTGCAGGTCATCATCTTCATTCACGACTGACCATTTTGCTGAAGCTGAGGTATTTAATAAAGTACTCAGACAAATCTCTAATAGTGGTATGTGGGGAAGAAAATTGTTCTGTGTCTTTTCAGCTGGGGGCAATAAACAATTGTGAGGTTGCACATGTAGCCAGCCTGGAAGTAAGGGTTTAGAAGGGTGTCAGGAGGAAAAACGTAGAAATGGCCTAGGCTTGAATAACCTTACTTTTGCAGGGTGATAATATTAAAATTCACTGGACAGCAGTTAACAGTCTTTCTGAAAAATAGAAGCATGCAAATATGTTATTGCTGTGATACTTCTGTTGAGATTTATACAAACTTTACTGAAGTTGGAAGGTGAAAACGAATGTGAATACTAGCAAAAAGGCAAAGTGATCAAGAATTACTTTGTATATAGATAGAGTAGCTACAATGATTCACATTACAAATTACAGAAGCAAAAAGTCATGGTGCTGTGAGCTGTGTTGAAGCAAAGGGTTTGATTGTTAAAGACACCACCGGCTTGTTATCTTTATCTTGATGGTGAAAAAAAACCCTATGGGTGAATGCTCTTTCTTCTGATCCTATGTTCAAGTTGGCTAGCCATGAAGGAACTGCAAGTTAGAGTAGCTGACTGTACCATTGACCTTTGAAGATGGAAGTAGTGGTTGCTTTAGGAAGAACTGTATTTGGAAGGGAATGTCTTGTCTACAGACAGTTCACTGAAAGTAAGCATGAGCACAGCAGTGAAGTTAGAGTATGAATACATCTTCTACAGTTGGAGGAGTTAAGCAAACTGATACATCACAGTCATGAAATGATTCCATTTCTGTTTCTACAGTGTAAATAATTCTTCTGAAGAGAGCTCAGGTATTTTGTGTAGGGGGATAGCTGTGAACACACAGAGACATGCCTTCTCCTTAAACTTCACTAAAAATCTACACATAATTAACACTAGTCAGTGTCGTGGATTAACCCCAGTAGGCAGCTGAACATTGCACAGCTGCTCTCAAAGCAAAGTAAGAGTAAAAGCAGGAAAACTTGCGAGTGAATATAAAATTATTTAATAAGCAAAGGAAAGTGGAAGAAGACAGAAAACAAGTGATGTAGACGTGGTCACTCACCACCTCCCATGGATGGACCAATATCAGACAGTTCCCAAGCAAAAGGTGACTAAATTCCTTAAAACTGCTCTTCTCCCTTCTATTGCTGTGTGTCATCATATGGTATGAAATGTATGTTCGGTTAGTTCAAGCCTGATCGTGTCCCTTCCCAATCTCTTGGGCATCCACTGTCTATTCACTCTGGGACAGGGTGTGAAACAGAAAGTGCTAGCACTGTGCAAAGGCTGTTCAGCAAGAGATAGAACTTCAGTGTATTACCAGCATTGTTTTGGTCACAGCACTATGCGAGCTGCTATGAAGAAAATTACCACCATCACAGCCAGGCCCAGCACAGTCTGTTTCATTCAGTACAGGATCCCATACAGCCAGGCTTCTGTGTGTGTGTTCATCTGCCTGTAGAAACATGCCAGCTGTTCAGCAAGGAGACTGCTGCTGATTTGCCTTCTGACTTGTTCTAGTTTGAGTCATGCTGTTGTGTCCTGTCTTTACCACACTGGAAAGAAATACTAGGTTGCTCAGGCGCAGCCACTGGAGATAGGCCTGCTCAGGTGGCAGAGCACACACTACCCTTTTGCCAGCCACTCATGTAATGATACTTGAAGTTTCTTTGTGAATTATTATTGGGAATGCTGGCAGAGCAGAGCTGGCTCCATGTAATAAATATTAATGAAGAATACAATTACTGCACAGCCATCTTAGTGATCTGTTAGGACAGGTTGGTCCTGGGGAATGAGAAGCAGATGATACATTGTGCAACCTAGTGCACTTAGGAGTCATGCTTCTAAAACAGTGAAGAAATCCACCCTGAAGGTGGCTTCTAGGTTCAGTCAAATATGTTGCAAGAGAACTACGAAATCCAGTGCAGAAATCACCTTTCAACTGACTGGCTCTTATGCTTTGGTAACAGTGTTTGTAAGTATTCCTATTGGTTCTGTTAGAAAATAGTGTGTCTCAAATCATTAACTAAAAAGGTGGAGTGCGTCTCTGATACTGTAAATTCCTGATAGTTTGACATTTTAGGAAACGTAAATAAGTCTGTGGCCATACAGGATGCTAGACATAGATTCTTATGGGCTTCCACACAAAGTAAAATCTATAGAAAGTGACAAAGTGACAGTGAGGACTGTGGAAGTTTGAAGAGGAAGAAGGAGGCTGTGGAAGTTTGCATGGCAACATTTAGCTGTGTGTGAAAGGAAGGTGCCCTGCAGGTCTTTTTGTCTTTTACTGTGCAGTAAATGGTAGTGATGCTGAGCTTTTCTCTCAAAATCTCTGAAGTACTACTAAGAGCCACATCTTACCATTTGCAAATGGGGGGAATAGTTTTTTTCCTTAGGTTTTAGAATTTCCACTGCAGTAGTAGCAAGGGATGCATTTTATTTGAGTGATACTAGTCAGGAGGCTGGAAAGTTCCTATTGGAGACAAATGCTTAATGTGTGGCTGAGAAATACACAGACCTTGAGAGCTCTGTTTTGCAGGAACAGCATTTGTAGACCAATCAGATATTCTTCTATAGGGAATAGCAGAGATAGTCTATTCTTGCAAAGGTTTTCAGTAATTCTGAGCCAAGGCTCCTTAGGTAGGTAAAATTTCTCTTATGTATGAACATACGTACGCACTTTGAAAGAGAGAAATTTCTAACTGGTGTGCCCATTATTTGTGCCAATTTATCTCATTATGTTATATGAGTCTAGAAATATTGTGAAATTAAAGACTTATTATTTGAGGACCAGTAAATAAAAAGTTTTAATTATCTTTTGATATTAATGCAGAATATACATGTATGACATAATTTCAGAACACTAGTGCTAGCTAAAAACTGTTAATGAACAAAAAATTGCTATCTTTTCTTAAGAACCTGGGTAAACAAGGGAACTTTTAAAATAATTTGAATGTGTTTACACCCAAGTATATTCCTTACCCAAGGTATATGGCATTTAAAAAGTAAAATCCACAACAGAATACCACCACCCAAAACCAGTATATATATGTGTGGGTATCTGGTGCGTATTTAGATAAATAGATTTAAGATGGTTTTATGTATAAATATACACAAACGAATGCAAGATTCTAATACATGTAGGGTGAGGCTTCAGAGAGCCAGAAAGTTCAGAGTCCAGGGGATCCTGGGGCTGGAAAAGTAATGCTGGACACCCATGGAGGTGGGGAGTTCAGCCTCAGCACCAAGCTTCCATTACTGTTTGGGTTAGGGCTCAGAGAGCCAGAAAGCCTAAAGCTAAATGTATAAAAATGTATGTATATTATAATTTATAAAATATAAGCATTTTATAGATTATATTTTCATGTTTATTGTGTATTAGCCATAAAATAAAATATATATACATTTTATAATGTTATTTATATTTTATTTATTGCTTATATGAATTAAAAATAATTATAAAAAACCATGATATAAGGGCAAGAGGAAAAGTAGAGGGATGAGTTCACTTACTTTGCAGTCCAAGAGAGTGGAAACTGAAGGTTTTGAGTTCATTCTTTTCATCAAGTGGATGTTTTCAGTGCAGTGAACTAATGAGAAATAAGCAAATCAACTACATATTGAGGATGTTAGAGTGTGAATTAAAAATTTGGTTTCTTTGTATGGTTGAAAATTAACTTTTTAAATTGATATTGGTGTGAAATTTGATCTGTTTAGGAGGTAGAAGATAAAAGTACTCTCATGTTGGGTCACTACATGAAAGTCTGCTTCTGCCCTGTCCTTTTGTTCAGAGGCAGATGGTTGTGTTTACCCTGAACAGTCAGCAGGAGAGGCCAGTATACTGAGGTATTTGGTGAATGGAAGGAGGAAAGGGTCATTTTAATCATCAGTGTCTCCAATCCCCTCCTGTGCTAAGAACTGGTGGAAGCAGAAGGCACGAGATGTGAATATGCAAATGTTTGTCTATGTCCATCAAAAAGCAAAATGCTATGTAATGGACACGGAAAATGGATGTGAGCTAGAATTAATGAAATGGTGTGGTTCAAATGGTGATTATGTTGCCATTTCTCATCTGTGGCTTGTAACCTATGCTGTTAGTTTGTGTTTTAAGATTTTAAAGGGAAGAGTGGAAACGTCTTAGAAATTTGTTTAAATGGGGGATAGAAACACTAATCAGGAATTGCTCCTTATCTTTATGTTCATAGATCTCAACTGCAATTGGACTGTGCTAATTTATTGTAGTTACAGTGTTCATCTATAAATACTACTTTTCTTACTGCTAAACTCCTTGATAAAAGTATTTTAATTGAGCTTGTATCATCAGTTGCTAAGCTGTTTGATGATATTTTGCTTAGCTAAAAAATTTAGACTTTAATGAAAAAGCTAAGTACATGCTTACACAGTTTTAATTCTGCCTTCTTTGAAGAAAAGGAGTTTTATGTTGCCTGCTCTGCTGTAAAGCTGTTCAAATGTTCTGTGTTCAGGTCTCAAACAAAACACCATGCTTCCTAAGTACTTCCCTCTAAGGCATTTGATGTGAAATAAAGCTTTTCTTATTTATCCTTCCATAACTGACAAGCTGCACCATTTCTCACATGAATTATTTTGCTGCCTAATTAAAACAAAACCCAACAACCTTCCCTCACAAAACCCCCAAACCACAATGAAACACAATGAAAAACCTCACCAACCAACAGCCCTGTGCTCCAAAACTAATGCAGAACTCTTGATTCTAGATGCACTGCATGTTAGGGATTTGGGGCCTTTCAACAGCTGCTGTAGGAGCAGAATGAAGGCTGCATGAGCATACATCCTGCTTTATGATTGTCAGAACTCTTTCTGAACTCTTGTGGAAACGTGTAAGATACTACAGGGCAACTGCAACTCAGATTGTGCTTTCCCAATATCATCAGCCAGTCTAGGTTGAGACTGGGACTCTTGTGGGTTCTAGTTTTCTCTAGCTTTCATGGAGTTAGTTTTCATCTGGATCTGAGAACGGCTTTTGTCTGGTTTTGTTACTGCTTCTGCCAGCACAAGGAACAGGAACGTGTGGCTGGGAAAGGAGTGCACAGTAGCAGCTGCTGGCTTGCAGTGCAGTGGATCAGCACCCTTAGTGTAAAATTACGTCTTTGATTTTTAATTTTCCCCCCAGATAGGAATGTGGGATAGAGATGCACACTGGTGTTGTGAGATGAGGATGGAATTTTGTCTCTCTCTCTTGGGCTGTGGTTGTGGTTCCATTCTCAGATTAACCTGAATTTAGGTACTACTTTTAAAAGTGAATGTGGGCTCAGTATTCCTCCATGGTTAGGTGCAGGATATGTGGTTAGTAGTTGTTTTTACCTTTTTTTGAGCATTGACACTTTTTCTCGAGTGTATCCTTCTCACATATTTGTAACTTCGCTAAGTATTTTAAAGCCACTGTTGTTGAGACAGCACAGTTGAAGACTTGAGAATATAAATTGAGGCAATTTATATTAAATTTTTATGTAATTAATATTCAATTACATAAACTGTAGAGGAGAATTTTCATATTTAACAGGTTGAATGAAACAGTATTGATTAAAATTTGGCAGGGACATCATGTTAGTTACTCATCTCTTGATTATCATATGATCTTTACTACACAGACACATCTGTTCCATGTTTCTTTATGTCTTCTTCCCCTTCAGATTTCGTAACTCTGAGCCTCTCATTTAAAGATCCTGAGATAATATAAATTCTAAGTGTCTCAGAAAGGTGACATGTACTAGCATACGTGATTTCTAATACAATTGTTATCAACTCTTTATTAGTGCATAATGTATTTTCTAGGTGAATTCCCTCTCTAACAGTATTTCTTTTCTCCTGATCAGGAAAAAGAAGAGTTGATTGAAGAATGGCAGCCAGAGCCTCTTGTACCTCCTGTGCCAAAAGATCACCCAGCTCTCAATTACAACATTGTTTCAGGGTAAGTGTTACCAAAATAAATTCTGTTTCTTATTTCAACTTAAATACTTGATATGCATAGTTTAAAGCGTATTGCTCATTAAGCCTTTCCACATCCTTAAAACCTTTCATAAATGAATTGCATTTTTAGAGAGCAGGACTGAGTTTACCTCTGAAGAGGTCTTGGTTTTGTAACATTATCAAGAGCATGTTACTAAGAAAATCTTTCTTACTTTAAATGTTGCTGTTAATTTTTTTTTTTTTAATATTGGGGGTGAGAGAAGGAATGTTGTATCTTTTCTTTCATTATGCTTCTGTATTGTTTGGTATTTATTTGTTTCATTTTTTCTGAAAACATGGAGTTAGACCTCCAAAAGTGGATACCACCTTCTTACATCATCACAAATCACTTTAAAAGAAACTTATTTTGTGTGTAACCACTTGGCTCTTTGCTATGGTTTAACCCCAGCCAGCAGCCAAGCTCCATGCAGCCACTCACTCCCCCATCAGTGGGACTGGGGAGAGAATTGGAAGGATCATGTGTTGAGATGAGGACAGTTTTATAGGGAAAGCAAAAGCCACACAAACAAGCAAAGCTAAGCAAGGAATTGATTCACCACTTCCCATGGGCAGGCAGGTGTTCAGCCTTCCCCAGGAGAGCAGGGCCCCATCACATGTAGTGGTTACTTGGGGTCACAAATGACACCACTCCAAACGTGCCCTCCTTCCTCCTTCTGCCCCCCACTTTATATCCTGAGCATGGTGCCATATGCTCTGGACCCTTTGGTCTGCTGGGGTCACCTGTCCTGGCTGTGTCTTCTCCCAGCCTTCCATGTACCCCAACTTCCTCCCCATTGTGGCAGTGTGAAAAGCAGAAGAGGCCCTGGCTCTGTGTGAGCCCTGCTCAGCAATAACAAAAACATCTCTATATTATAAACCCCATGTTCAGCACAAATTCCAAACACAGCCCAATACCAGCCATTGTGAAGAAAATTGACTCTACCCCAAACACAGCACACATTTTATGGAAACTGTTTTTCTTTGGACAATCAGAATTGGAAATGCTGGATGGTAAAGCTGTTTTGAGAGGAAATTTATGGCTCAGTATTACTTTCCTGTGTGCTACAAGGCTTTTAAAATGTCTGATGACTTAGGCAAGAGTCACAATATATCAGAAATTGCTTTGAAATTTCTTTTCACAAGCTTCAGATTTGTGCGTCAGTAACTTTTACCATGTAAGCATTCATCATGTCCTTCTATTGACACTAATAATTTGAAATAATTTAGTGACAGTACAATCATTTGCTGTCATAGTGAGCTCCATTTTGGTTGTTCTGCTACCACAGAAAAGTCTGCCATATAAATGTGATGCCTGTTTTAATTAACTGTGATGCAAACAATTCTTCTGTTATTTTTCAGAATTTTGAAACAAGCAATATTGTGGAGTTAAAAGAAGTGTTGGATGTTTAAAAAACCAGAACAAATATATCTTTTAGAGTGATTCAGAAAATGTTTAAATTATTAGAACTTTGCAGTGCTTACAGCTAGGAAATATATTGTGACAATGTTAATGTGTTGTGGCTATTAAATTCAATAGTGGCTGTAGGGAAAACTTGACATTTGTCTTGTAACATTTAAGCTGCCGACTGACTACTTCCCCACAAGTTGCTCAACAGCTGTAGACTGTAACTTTGACTGTAAACTTAAAACATGTTTCAGAATTAATACAGGAAGAAAAATGTCTGCATCCTGATTTCAGCTCAAGAGCATTTCCCCTTTTTAACCAGCATTTTAGGGAGACCATATTTATTGAGGTAGACTTCTTTCAATTATTTTCATGTCTTAATATGTATTATGAATGGTGATTTACAAAAATCCTAATCATAAGCTGGTTTGGATTTGAAGGAACCTTTAAAGGTTATCTCATTTCAACCATTGCCATTTGGACACCTTCCACTGGACCAGGTTGCTCCAAGCCCCATCCTGCCTGTTCTTGAAGACTTTCAGGGATGAAGCATCCCCAGCTTATTTGGACAACCTGTTCCAGTGCCTCACCACCCTCACTTATCTTGGTAATACTGTGTGTTTACAGTAATATGTGGGTATTATAAAAGCTCATAACCACTACAGGAAAACTTAAGTATTTCAGTAAAACTTTTGACTCACTGTGTGTACAAGGCAGATTTCCTCCTCCCTCAGTAGGCCACACACTTTGTGCCCTGTGTTTGTATTCTCCTTTCTGCATAATCAGGTAACGTTGCCAAATGATGAGGAAAGCCGAAAACACAGACACATGTCCTAACCAAAAACGTGATCCATCTTGAACTTATGCTGAAGAAGGTACCCACAGCAGCTTTCACAGTCCAGAAATTAGTTACTTCTTGTAGTAGCCTTTCTGTGAACTGATTTCTGCAAGATAGCTTAGTTGTATGAGATCTCACTCAGAAAATGTAAATCTATTTCCTAAAACAGTACATCTGCAAAATTTTCATGCTAATTCTCATTCTGCTTTAAAATAAGTCACATCATTAGTACCTTCTTAACTTTATTTTCTTCTGTGACTGATTTTTTTCAATATATGAAACACTTAAGTGGGAGGCCCAAGAACATGGACATGCTTTCAGTCCTTGAAAGACAATTTCTGAAGGATTTGCTTGCAAATTCTTTAATATAACTAGAAATTATATTTTTACTTACTGTTTAGGCTGGATCCCTCAGTATCTCCTAACTGTTGTTCCTAAACATGATACCTAATGAGCTGTTATACTAGGGGAAGTGAGATACATGAAAAGATAAAAAAATCAAATGTTTCAGGGTTTTCCTTTTGCAAAGACTTACTGGTTTTATTGTTGCAAGGCAGGGTTTATTATGTGGTCAGTATCCATGTTTTGGTTAAAATTATTTGCTGAAATAACCTTTTCCATTTATGTTTTCTACCTAATCACAATTTTTTCTTTAGAAGTTTGGGTAAAATTCTGATAGCAAAGTGTGGCCAAGTTTCCATGAGGGCTGCAGTTTTATAAGGGCCAAGTTGTTGATAAACATTAGTGTGTTTTCTAGGTTTGAGAGATGGAGCTGTGAGGCAAATTGTTGTAAATTTACCGGATTTGATAGTATGCTGGGAATATACTTCATATATATGAATCTCATGTTAGTGACAAAATGCATAGATGTAGATAGGTCTGCTCTGGTGAATATCTGGGAAACTATGTAGTTATTTCACTCATTGATGAGCTGGATGGAGGAACAGATCCAGGCATATTTTTAATGGCAGTCAGTTCCCCAAGACAGTTTGCTGCCCATTTCCATAATGCTACTTCTGGTGCAGAAGAATGCAGGACAGTTCCTTTGTGGGGGCAGGTTCAGCATTCAAAAGATGCACATGCACTGCTTTAGTAGAAAGCTTTCCAAAGCTGTTCAGTAAACTTCTGCAATTGCTTAGTTGAAGCAACATGTGCTCAATTTTTTCAAGTGAAGAGATATAACATGAAATCATGGAGTTTTTAACGTGAAGTTCAGGCAGTTCAGTGTTTTTCTTAACTTGAAGTGAATACTTTGGACTTAAAAAGTTTATTTGCTTTGCACACCACTGAAATATTCTCAGCCACCAGATTTGGAACAGCTGTGCACAGGCATTTGACATTCGAGCAGCACTGTTTAATTTTGATGGCGAAAATTGCTCAGTGCTTGTTTTCCACATGGGAAAAGCTTGTGAAAATTACTGTGTCTGAGGAATAGCATAGGATCTCAAGTGTAATATTTGACAGCAGATACAGAAATGGACACACATAGGGTTTTGTATTTGGCTTAGATTTGAGACTTCTAACACTCTGAGTGATTATTTGAAACTTTTGAATTTGTTGTATTGATGAGTATAATTGCCAAAACAGGTTTGCTTATAGAACACCGTACACAGACGTGATTCTTGTATTTAAAAGGGTATTTTACTATCTCCAATTTTTTGATTTTTTTTTTGTTTACATAGATCATAATTTTTTAGGCCAGAAATATTTTTTCCCTTTTATTCATATGTATTATGCTCTTGTTCATTTGCTAACAGTGTGCATTTTCACACTTTCTCTGTTTTCTGATTACATAAATTACTCAAACCATTACAGATTAAACTGAATTGGAAACTTAAGCTGACAGCTAATACAATAGTTTTGTCTGCTTACAGCTAGTACCTATATTTCAGTAGCCCTATCAGTACAAGATAGATATTCTAGGTTGCTTTATGACAAAAACATTGATTTTGAATTAATTTTTCTCTTGGAATTAAGAGTGATGAAGTTTCCTTTTTCTTTTTAGTATTTCTTCGTGAAAATAGATAGCACTTTGCTTTTAAAGGAGAAACTTTATTGTCTCTTCAGGGGTTATCGTTCTATGAATTATGTTTTCAACAAGGGATCATTAAATATCTCAAGAAACTATTTACAGTTTCTTTATTAAATTACAGGAATAGAGGCTTTGTTGAGTACAGTACACTATATTTGTGACTTGACAGTGAACTTAAATACTGATTGGCAATCTTCCCTGCAAGGGAAGAAGTAGAAAGAGGGAATCTTGAAAAACCTGTGTGCCTTCTGTTGTTGAAAACCAGAACGCCTGTATTGTTTAACTGTTTATGAAAATGACAACTGTTCATTTATAACAATAAGTCTGTAATTTTTTTTCAGTCCTCCCACCCATATAATCACTGTTAATGGCAAGGAATGTATAAACTTTGCATCATTTAACTTCCTTGGACTTTTGAATAATGAAAAGGTTAAGGTGAGTTTTTCCAGATATTCTGTTTGTGTGATTATTCCTCTTTTACTTTGTATCCTGTCTTGGCACAAAGAATAACTACAGAAAGCATGAATTTCGTCAATAACATATACTGCTAAAGCAGGAAGGAAGATTATAAACCTTGTAATGTTGTGCTATTCAAGTGTGTATTTTTACTAAAGTTTAATCTGGTGTACTTACTGCATCCCTAGTTGGTAATCAAGTTAGATTAGTATTTAATGTCCTTAAGTATTAGAATAAAATGAATGATGCTTAAACACTTGCCTAAAATAGTTTTGAGGTGAAATTATTTCATAGAATTCAGTACATTATTATACTTTCTGTGAAACAGGTTATATTAAAACTGATCTGTGTACATTGGTGTAAAATTGTCAGTGTGAAGTGTATAGAAGAGAGAGCTACTGTTCCTACAGTAATATTTCATGTAATTCTTTCCTGTTAAAGAGTGCAGCCCAGGCTTCTCTGAAGAAATACGGTGTTGGCACTTGTGGACCCAGAGGATTCTATGGTACTTTTGGTGAGTAACTTTCTTTGATCTGCCTTTAAAGGTGCTCCGACTAGTTTGGTGAGCCAGCCAAAAGAGCCCAATATATAAGCAAAACGTTATTTCTGTTGTTCTGAAGGACATTTACCCTCTAATGCACATTTTACTGTAGTTGTTGATGATTAGTAGCATTTATTGTTCCTAGCTTTGTTTCTTATTATTTTATCTGTTTTCTTACTCTTTCTAATGCTGGTCTTGGAGGAGAATTGCGAAGTTTATAATCTGTTTTAGTTCTGGTAACCATAGTAGAAAAAGAAAATAAACCCATTAGAATTTAATAATGGATGGCAACTTCAAGTGTAAACGTGTCAATTAAACATTCTAAGGGGACCACAAGGGGGCAGTCTGATTTCTGTGATAATGATTATTAACTACATTTATGTGATGTAGTCAGAATGAAGTTTTCACTACTGGTAACTTTAATGTTGTAATTGAGAGATTTTATGACCTGAGCAGGTGTTACTAAGGTAAGGGGTTTTTTAAATTATTTTTAAGAAGTAGTAAGTTGTTAAATATCTGGAAGAAGTTCTTTACAGGCATTTATACTTTGAAATATTGCATATAAACCAAAGAGCTATACATGAAGAGCTGCACAGTTACAGGCTAAAACCATTAACTCATTTTGTGAACTTTCCAGTCTCTTCCCAGAGATGATAGAATTCTGCGGGTATCTATCCTCAAATTATTTCATAGAATTAGCTTCCTGTAGCCTTGACTTGAATTCAAGACAAACTTGAGCTTTTCTTAATTAATCAAACTAGTCCTATAAGTGATCAACTAGTTGCTATACCTAATTTGATTTGATAGAAGTCTATCAGAACAGGCTTAAGTCTTGATATCAGTCTTAGAGATTGTTCATTAGCTTAGAACCATAATTTGTTTCGAAGGAACGTACTGGTAGGCCACTGGTAAGTACAGAGAGAGCTTATAGGAAGCTAGATTCCCGCAGTGACCACAGTTCAGCAGTGGTCTGTTGGAATTCATACAGGCTTCATCCCCTCCCTTCCAAAACACTGAAATGCTAAAAAAAACTTGTGTAATAATAATAACCTTTTGAATCCAAGCTGATTTTAAATTTTGTGAAATCTTTCACTTCGTTTCTAATAATTGTTTGAAACAGGTTAAATTTGGTTTTTTTTCTGGTGAGAGATTCTTTGGATTGTTTCCTGCCCTCTTTGGAGGGCTAATCCTAAAATGCTAAAAAATAGCTTTTGCTATTCATGGGCTCCTGAATATTTTGGGTAAGTGCTCCATTTCACAAGGCAAGGAATTTAATCTGTGGCATTGCTACTTGACATCACCAGTGAAGAAGTGATGTTACACTCACCCATTTGAGGTATCATCTTTTACACACAAAGTAATGGAGGCTTCATTTTAAATGGCAGACAAACTCCTGCTCTACTTGTTCAATCTGAAATTGTCTTCCCATTTTCATCTAACTGTAAACATTGGAGTGTGGCAGGTTTATGAATCTGTGAAAAGAAACACTTCTTCCATCACTGTGTGCCTTAAACTTTTCACACAAGTTTTCAAGTGCTGTGACTTTGGTAAATGGGTCATGTTCTTTGCAGAATTATACAGAGCTTCCTCTTACATTCCTATGTAGAATTTAACTGATGGTTGTTGATTGTTACTGCTCAAATTTATCCCCTCTTAAGAGCTGATATTTCATATCAGTATTAGAGATCTCCATTCGAAATGTAGATGCTGTGTTATAATTTATTTTGAATGGAGACTTGGTTCTTCATATCTATGTCACTTTGAAGGTAATTAATAGATTTAGTGAGTCCCTTTGAAGACACTTTTACTTTGTGCTGTATCCCTGAAAAATGTATCTGTGCCTTTATCCTACTTCTATATTTACACATATCTGAATATTTGTGGGTATTTTCTCCATAACTCTCATTCCTTCTGTTTTTGACTTCCATGTGAGCATATGCTAGGGACTAAACAGGCATTTCATAATAGTTATTAACAAAATTAGCTTTATTAATGTTTCATAATTGCATAGAAAGTTGTTCCAGTGTTGTCTTCCTCTGTGCAAATATACTCCAGGTGATGTTTGCAGTTTTCAGTTAAACTAGGCTAATGTGAGAGGTGTAACCAGATTTAAGTGAATCATTGCAATAGAGGAGAGTCAGTAATAATATTTGGATTTTATCACAATGAAACCTTAATACTTCCTTAACACTTTTAAACCTCATGGTTAAACAAAGCATTCATACCCTTATGTAATGATACACCACAAGTGTGTGTCGTTTTGAACTTACTTGTTCTTGCCCTTGGCAAAATTTACTTAGGCTTGCAAAACTTTTTTCCATAGCACAAATCTGAATATGTTTGTTAGCTGCCCTTGCTGTCAATACTTGTTTTGCCCACTGTTTTTTACCTACACCTTCCTTAGTGTAGTGGTGGTTGTTGCTGAATAAAGGTCAGAGGGGTGCAAACTCTGATTTTGAACAGTGATCATCTTTTTCAGTTAAATTGTGTAACTGGTCATTCTAAACATTTTTCCTCATTCAGTATCAATAGCTGACCACTCAAAAATAGTAGTTCAGTCCTTATTTCCCCTAATTTGTTATTCTGTACTGACAGGGCTTCAGAAAGAAATATTTTGGACTGAATGTTGTTTATATTGCATGTTTTAAATGCTATGTGGCCAGTCTATTTTTTTATTTTTTTGTTATTGCTGGTCTTTGTTGGGCTTTTCATTCAATAAATCAAAGGTCATCCTACCTGTTTGGAAGCCTGATTGAAGATTGCTTATTGATCCTGAAGTCCATCTAGCAGTGACACAAGAAAAAGACACAAAAGATTCTGGAAATGGACTATTTACAATCTCAATCAGAAAGTAGATGAGATAATTCCAGCAGTATCCTTCCTTCTGAAGTCTTTGGAGAGGAAAGGATACTCTACTCTTACGTAGTGTAAGCATCAGCTTGGAAGAATTGACCATCTGCCAACAGGACCTCATTAATTGCTATAAAGTACATAATTTGTTTTCTGACTGTTGTAACTGCGCTCTCTAGTCACAGTCCAAGAAGGCTGCATCATTTGTGGTCTAATCACAAGTAGATTTTAACAACTTTTGCATAAGAACATTAGAGAAACATGTTGCATAAATATTTTCAGATCTGTCAAAACTTGTGATTAGTTACTTGTCAGTTTAAGTGAAGCTGGATTGGTTGCAACTGGGTTTTGGAAAGTTACTTGTTTTAATACTCTTCCTACAAATAAATGTTCTGTCTTCAATTAGGTGATTTCTAAAAGTAATGATAGTCTTTTTGGCATGAAAACAACCTAGCTATCTAAGATACTTTTTATTTTTCTCTCAAATAGATGTACATTTAGAATTAGAAGAACGACTAGCAAAATTCATGAGGACAGAGGAAGCTATTATATACTCATATGGATTTGCAACAATTGCCAGTGCTATCCCTGCATATTCAAAGAGAGGGGACATTGTGTTTGTGTAAGTATTGTTTTCTACTTGGGAAATTCCAGATTAAATAGTTTCCCTTTCAATTTTTCTTTTTTGTGATTGCTAATCATATTGTTGAACATTTAAAAATATTGCTGGTTTTGATCAACTATTATGTAGTACAAAGTTAAAATATTTTTCCTTTGCCAAATATTACAAATCAGTTACTTCTTTCATCATGAAAGCATAGACGTGGGCAGTCAGCTGCAGAAAAAGCAAAATAACTTGTGCATTCCAATACTAAAGTAATTCTAATACCTAATTTTCTTCTTAATAAATGATACAGTAATACTTGCTTTTCTCCTGTTTACTGCTGACTTTTCATCTGTTTTCCAGGACAGTTGTTCCCCTCATGCCTATTTGCAATGGATTAGTTGGATAAATATTGGTACATATTAAAATAACAGAAGAATAGCTACTCAGGATCAAATAAAGGATTTGGCAGGCCTATATATCTTGTCCCTGAGAATAGCCAGTCATGATTTGTCTATGGAAGATTCAAGAACTGGGAGAAACAATGTAACATTATTCAATTTACAGGGCCAAAGAAGGGGGTTTGGATTTAGTAGGAGTTGATGGATTTTTCTTAAATCTTCTGATTCTTTTAGTACCTTAGATCTTTAAGACCCACGGTGTTTCTATGACATGCAAATGGTTAACTGGAACATTTTATGAAAAATATGAAGAAATACCTGTTTCAAATATAATACCTACTAATTTCTATGGATGCATTTGATTTTTAGACAGGGATTTTCCCCATGGAAAGTGGGGAATGAGTGTCAGTGTGGGGCTCAGCTGCCTGCTGTGGTTAAACACAGTGATACTTTTGTATTTGTCTGCCAAAATCTCTCTTTGGTGCTCTCTTTCCTAAGTGTAAGGCTTGCAGCCTCTTTGACCTCTTTAAAGAAGTTATTTCATAAATTTAATGATGTTTTTTGGTTGTCTTTGATTATCTTCTGGATCAGCATTTTTGAGACAAATGACCAGGATTGTGCACACTACTCAAGGATGCCAGTGTAGCTTGGATTTAGTTATCTCACACTGTTTTACTACCTTCTCATTGACAAAAGATCTCACTGTATTCAAAAGTAGCTTGGTTGAAATTACTGCATTTAGCATGTGCAAGTTTGCTTTAGCTGCCACTTCTACAAGATTTACAAGGACCTAAGCAGCTGTGAAATTGCATAGCCCATCATACTTGGAAATTTGCTGTTCCAACACTTAAAAATGAGGAGATAGTTCTTCTTGAGATATTATTTCTGAAAGGATATTAAGAGATACTAAGAGATTTTAAGAGATATTATTATCTCTTCTTGAGATATTATTTCTCAAAGGATATTAAGATGGCGGTTTTGGTATCTGGAGGACTACAATAAATGTTACAGGCACATTTGCACTTTTTTTGTAAGACCCAGAGCAAATGGAGTGAGAGGTTTCTGGGATGATTACTGTGGTATTGTACCTGGACCACTGTTTGAACTGTGCTCAAACTGCTGTCACATACAAAAAAAAGGATGAGTGTAGATTTCAAGAAAAAACCTGCTTGCTTGCTTTTGGTGCCTGTAATACAGATAAAATTGAGAAGCTTTGAAATGAATTTTCAAAATGTAAATAAAATATACAGTGCTTTAAAACATCTGGTTTTGTCTACACCTAAGTACAAATACCTGTTCAAAAGAAAGACAGTTCTAATAGCCAGCTTTCTTTGAATAATTGCTCTACGTTTAACAAACTTAGCAGGGTTTGCTGTATTTACAGAGATGAAGCTGCCTGCTTTGCTATTCAGAAGGGATTACAAGCATCTCGTAGTAACATCAAGTTATTTAAGCATAATGATATGGCTGACCTTGAACGACTGTTGAAAGAACAAGAGACTGAAGATCAAAAGGTACCATTCCTTTGAAGAAATATTTGTACTCTTTTGTGCCACCTCCCCCACATTTTTTTACTGAGTCGTGTAATTGAATGGATGCAGTGCTCAAAGGCAGTTACTTGGTTTTCATAACTCTCTATTGAGCAGTTAATGTTGATTATTTAATTAAGATAATTTTTTAAAAAATTATTTACTTGCATTTGTCTTCTTAACCCCTAGAACTGAGCTCACAGGCATTAGTAGCAGGGGAGTATCTTTACAGGCAGATGACTGAAGTGAGATAATATTTTTCTTTTCCTTAATTACTATTACTGAGCTTTTTTTTTTTTTTTGGATCTCTGAGAAATTTATGTAACTGTATTTACCTAATAAATCATGCAAGTTAATTATCACTTTGAATGCCACTCTATAAAATCAGCACAAAAATGGCTAGTCCTTTATAGAATCACTATGGTTGATTTTTCTCGTAGTCTTCCCCTATCATGCATTCAACTCTTACAATGTTCTCTGTCTTGAAAAATTTTAGTCAGTTCGATGGCTTGCTTCTCATTCTGACAGTAATGCAGAAGGATACCCAAAAGCAGTTACTAGGATCAGGGTCAGAAAGCACAGATATCTTGATTAAATTAATTTTAAAAGAATTAATTGAGTAAGTATCGTGATTGTATGGTTTGTTCACAGAATGCTGGCAAGTTACAGATGATGGAAAGAAAACTGATTTTATGATAAGACATAAAAAAAGTAAAGTAGATAAACTGTCAATCAGCATAACATCAGTGTAAATCAGTAATGGATCTGATTAATAGCAAATTTATGGATAACATACTAGTTAACATGCCTTCATGGAAGATAGATATTGTCAGATAATCTTTACATGAGTTTTTAGATGTGGTTTTCAGACTAATTTGTGTAACACGTTTGGTTTGTTAGGGCAGAGTGCTTTGAATTAGCTACATGGTTAAAGTTTCTTACTGTAATTAGCTGAATGTGAACATAAAGTTGGTGGGCAAGAGCTTAATGTAGACCATGTGTGTAAGACATTCTGACTGGAAAAGGGTAGGTCATATTGTTAGAGTTGGTAAAGCCTGTAGAACAGACTGTGGCTAGTTTGGTACCTACCACACGGAAAAGTCAAGTAAATGTTTCTGTATCTTTTTACAAGAACTGAAAAATGAAAGAAGTGTGACTAAATATCCTTGTTCAGAAAACAGTGATAAGGTTCAAAGTAAATAACAAAGGAATGGCATTTTAAAACATGAAAACTGAAATAATACCAATTGAAATTCAGCAGAAACAAGTGAGAGATATTTTAATGGTCTGTATTGTATCCAGAGATCAGACAAGGACTTTGTAATGTGAGTGTTATGAATACTTTTGCATTGTGTTTTACAAAGACAGTACTTGTAAGAAGTTTGTGCTGCATTGTGAATCCTGGTGCTCAAAACACTTGTTGAAAAGTCTTCTAAATGCTTAGACTAATGATGAGTATAATAGAGACCAAGATTTGTAGTATTTGTTCTGTAGTTACATTGGTTGTGTTTTATTCATGAAGCTCAAATGGATTGGTTATGATTTGTTGCAAAACAAGGCGTCTTAAATCATGTGTAGAAGTCAAAAGCTTTGAAATTATTACAAAATAAATAAAAAACAGAAGTAGTCCAGTGAGGCATTTCAACTTTTGTTAAAGATGAAAAATAGTAAGTTTAAACTTAAGTAACAGCTTATTTGAAATAGAGGCCATTCCCTTCAAAAAATATTCCTTATAAAAAAAAATTTAGAGCTTTGCTTGTTTAGTAACACTTGATACAAACTAAAACCATATCTTTCTCTGAAGAATCCTCGCAAGGCCCGTGTAACTCGAAGATTTATTGTAGTGGAAGGATTGTATATGAACACAGGAGACATTTGCCCTCTTCCAGAGTTGGTAAGTGATTTTAGTTTGCATTTTGAACTGCATATGAAAGCATATGTCTAATGAAATAATAGTGTTGTGTAATTAAGCCTACATAGAACAGCACTGCGTGCAGTTTTTTTGTTTACCTTCCTGCTTTCTCACATGTTCATGAAATGGTGATTCCAAATCTGAAACTTGTTTTGAAACTTCTGATTAGGATTCTGAAGCTATTGAGACTTAGAAATTAATATCTTACTGTGACCTTAGTTTTTATTCTTTAAAATATACTATATTTTCAGCTACACAGTATGGTACTAGATCACTAAACTTTTATCTTAGAAAAAAAATGTTTCAAAGAGACCTTGATACAAATGTCAGAAATAGTGACTCCAAGGAGAACATTTGCTGTTCAGCATAAAATAGCTTTTTGTGCCAGCTCTATTCTTGTAGATGATGGAAGAAACGGTGTGAAAATGCCTTGTCTTGAAAGTACTTGAGAACCTATTAAAAAAAGAGATTTTTTATATATTAACATTTGTGAAATTTGTTCTAGTATTACATAGAGGAATAATTTTGAAGGCTTTTAAAGTATCTTAATGACAGAACAGAATTCTAGAACTGACTTTTATGTGGACTTCAGAATACTGTCCTTGTCTTTCTTTACCTTAGCTCTCCCATGCATTTTATCACCAAACTCTGACTTGTATTTTATATAATTTTCTTTGTTTTAGATAAAATTGAAGTACAAATACAAAGTTAGAATATTTTTGGAGGAGAGCCTTTCCTTTGGAGTCCTTGGAGAACATGGAAGAGGAATTACTGAACACTTTGGAATAAATGTATGTACTTTTTTCTTGTGAATGAGAGATTTGTACAGAAGCAAGTTGTGCAATTGTTTTCTAATAACTATGGCATTAACAGATAATTTTGTAGTGTACAGTAGACATTTAAATATAGGAGGTTTTAAAATATGGGGTTTTCTTAAATATAGTTTTTTCTTAGCAGTTCTAAAGCTTTCATGTCTTGGAAGTCTTTCATGTGCTTACTTGAAATAGTTTTACTTATCTTTGGTGACAAAGATAACAAAAGAATTTTTACAATGCATAATTCTATCGTTTTTTTTGGACACTCATTGAGATAATGAGTACCGTCTTTTCCAGCCACATACACTTACAAATGTCACTCTGACACAGAAATATTTGAGGTCTTGGAGTAAATAAGAAAAATCTTTGCAGTGTATAGTCACTCTGTTTTATTCTATTGCCTTTTACTCCAGTGGGGAAAAATAGGATAAAATTTTTGATGGTTCTTTCAAAGGTGTTTTTGTAGTACTTTACCAGCAGATTAAGCCAAACTATTTTTCCAAGGGTCTACTTTTCATGGTGTTTATGCAGCTGAAGGGTACTTTGGAAATTCAAAATGGTATCCTTGCAGTTGCTTACTACCACAGTCCCCTGAGCTGAGGTAAAAGAAGAAGTGCTTTTTGTTTGGCAGTGTTCTAGTGTGAAGCATCTCTCACTACATTCTTACAGTAGCTGAATTCAGTTGGGAAGCGGAATAAAAAATTCAGAGAATTCATTCTATCTTCCCCTTTGCCCTGTTGTTTTAATACCAAACATGGAAAAGAGAAAATCAGTTTAGAAAAGGAAACAGTGTTACTGTGATACATGCCTACTAACATCTAATTAACTGTCTTCTATGTTAAATTCCTTTCCAATTAATTGACTTTTACATTAAATTTTTTTACAGACAAAATCTTTCACAGCCTGGCAAAAGAAAATATTTGCAACTAAGAAGTGAAATAAGACAATTGTGATTCTACTGTTCAGACTATTTTAATTAGGTTTATGCTTAATTTTCATCACATTCTACCTTCTACTGACTACAGTGGGGCTACTTATACTCTTAAAGGACACTGCCACACTGAGTGCATTGTGGAATTGTCACCAGTATCTAAATGATTTGTTTTATTTGTTTATGTTCTTCACATTGCAATGCCTGGAAGAGAGAGATCATATGCAGTTTATTTACAGATCCATAAATCTCAATTCCCCAAAGTCCTTTCTGTATTGCTTAAAATTATTATTATTTCAGTTGTACTTTCATTTTATTATGTCATAGTTTGGTGGATCTTCTCTAGTATTCATGGTAATATAAAACAAGATATATTTTTAATAGGTTAACTTATAAATGGTCTTGCTGCAATCAAAAGCATAGTTTAATAATTTGTTAATTTAACTGACAGATTGATGATATAGATCTTATTAGTGCAAACATGGAAAATTCACTGGCTTCCATTGGTGGATTTTGCTGTGGAAGATCTTTTATTATTGACCATCAGGTAAGACAGATCTCTTTTTAAATAGTCTGGCAATATTAGTTACTCATATATGAGAGTTAGTAATTAATATCAATTTGTAAGTATGATATAGATGATTCTATACAGAAACTGTCTGGTTCTATGAAATATTGTAGATGAATTGGAGACCTGCTTTTAAATCCTTACATGTACCTGTAGGTGTGGAGAAGAGGTTGTTCATATGTACCTGAATTAACTTTTAAAACATTGTCTACATTACTGCAAAAAAATTTTTTTTTTCCTTTTCTCTCATAGAGATTGTCTGGTCAAGGCTATTGCTTTTCTGCCTCCCTACCTCCTTTGTTAGCTGCTGCTGCTATTGAGGCTCTGAATATTATGGAAGATAATCCAGGTACTTAAGTCAGGAAAATGTTATCCTTTAGACTTTCTTCACCCCAGACTAACAAGTTGAACTTCTCCCTACTTTGATTCCTCACCTTTTTACTCTGATGTCCTCTTTATTTTTTTGCTGATTAATTTTGCTTGCATGTTTTTTTCTTCATGGTATTTCCGACTCTGCTTTTCTTCTTCAGTGTTTCCTTCCCTTTCCTTCTTACAGCTGAAAATAAGCTAGTTATTTGAGGCTAACAGAGACACAGATGTTTTTTAAAAAGCAAATAAATATTTATTCTGCTGTTTAGATCAGTGATATGCTTCTTTCTTAAAAACATTCCTTCAGCACAAGTGAAGGAAGAGAAGGTTAAATAGAAACAAATGGTAATATATTTCCTCAGGACTGAACAACCCTCTCCTTTCCACTTGCACTGTATAATTAGTTTTTTTCCTTCTCTAGTTAAGCATTCAGGCAAGAATCTCAGGAATGATCAGGGTGCAAAATGCCTGCGATTTAGCAGGACCAAATACAGGGCATTTGTATAATGTTGGCAGACAGAAATTTCTGCTCTAGGAGTCAACTAGAAAAGCCCTTAAAGATAATCTAGTTCCAACACCCTTGCCATCAGCAGGGACACCTAGACCAGGAACTCCATCCAACCTGGCCTTGAAAAATCTTTTTCCTGACTGGGAGTTGAGCCCAGGATACAGCAGTGCCAAATCCCAGCCACTAGAATGCCTGGGAAAGAATTTTATTTTAATTTTTTAGGAAGTGGAGGGGCTGAGAGGCACATGAGGACAAAATTGGCCAAATTGTGTATATTTGGTTTTAACCTTCATTTACATCAACAGACTGGAGGACATCTGCAGAGATGCAGTATTTAATTTGTGACAAATAAATGAAAATTACTGGGTAGCCCATACCCAGTCTTCTGAAGTGAAATAGAATCAAGAAAAGATAAGAGTAGGTTACAGGACTGTTAGATGTAGTGTAGGGTTACTCTTCACCAAGGAAAAGAGCCACAATTTAAAGATCCAGGAGTCAGTTTCCTCTTTAAGAATCTGCAGTGAATTGGGGATAGGATCAACAGGCAGTGTCTGCGTGGCAGTAGATATTTATGGATATTTATAAATTGGACCTGCCATTTCAGTCCCATTACAAAGTGTTCATGTCATCATTTCCATATGGTCATGAACAGCAGCAGCTCCATATGCAGCTGGAATAATGAGATAAAGGGAAATAGTGCGTTTGTCAGGACTTAAAAGCTTGTCGTTTCCTGGCAGAAGTGGGAATCGGGAACATTAAGAAGAGTAGTAAAGAGACTTAGTAGTTCAGTAGATACACATACCTTTGACTCCAAATGCTATATTTGAAATCTTAGAGAAATACAAAGTAGAAACAGGAAATGTAAGCTTTTTCTTTCTCTGTTTTGTTTTGGATTTTTTGTTATTGTTTTTTTGTTGTTTTTATTTTTTGTGTGTAGACATTTTTCAGACTCTCCGGGCTAAATGCGAACGAATTCACAAAGCATTACAGGGGTAAGTGTGGGTTTGGGGCTTTTTAGGCTTTTATTTGGCTGTGCCTTTAAAATTCCAACTTTAAAGAACTCTTCTTGCCCAAATCTGTTTCTGGTTTTACAGATGCTTAGACTGTGATCCTTACACTCAATTATGTATGTGTTAAAGGAGGAAAATTATTCTTTCCCAACTGTCTCTGTTGCGCTACTAAAAAGAGTCCAAGTTTTTAAAATCCCTCACAAGTTTTTAAATGAGATTATACCTTAAGGCTAGTGAGGAAGTCTGCAATCTCTTACACATTAAAATGTTTAGGAGAGTGTGATAACTCTCAATGACACAAAGTATTGATAAACATTTTGAAAATTGTCTAAATAAACACATTTGGGATGAAGCTTAGCAGATACTTTCAAACAACCCAATGCACCTCTCAGTCACCTTGAGTACAATATTGTTCCTACCTATTTGACTTGAATGTTAAAATAGTAATAAAGTACCCATTGTTCTGGAGGCACATAGAAATTTGCTAGAATTTATCTGAAAAATAAGGTTTAAAATTTCCTAACACTATGCTGTTTTAAAAGATAGATATACTGACTAACTGCTTTTTTTTCTGTCAGGTATTGATACTAAAATGATACAGAAATTGCTTTGATATCCAACAACCATTTAATGTGCAGTAATTGTGCAATTGTATTTTACAATTCTTCTTCCTCAACAATTTTCTGTTGCATATTACAGAAATTAATAACCTTTTAAAACACTCATACAAAATCTCTAATGCATGATTGATTATACAAATTTCGTTGGAATGATACTACCATGAAATTAGCCCAGTCTTCTTAAAATGTGTGTTGGGCAAGCTTATCAAAGTCTAGAAATCAAAATTACGCCTGATAGTTGATACACATTTATATGACCTGTTAATTCTGGGGACCAGAGGTCTTGTTTGGATATTGGATACAGGTTTTTGGATGGGAATAACTCAGTCCTGAATGTGTGTGATGTGTTGGGACAATGACAAATGTCAGTCATTCAGTCACATTCTAGAAACGCAAATAACAACTGCTTCTATGTACAGATGACGGAACAATTCTAGTCATGTAACTAATTTTAGAGGAGCTTCTGACTAAGTGACAGATGATGCTGTAAAGATTTTCTACAGGAAATAATGTAAAATCATAAATCCTGCCAAATCTTGCAAAACCTCCCAGCAAAACCTTTGTTCCTTCTTATCCCTTAAGTGATAAAAAAGTTCATTATTGTTCTTAATGTAGACTCGAACGACTAGCTAGCTGGGTTTTTATCAGCAACTTACAGGCCTAACACAGCATTTCTCTTACATCTTTGTAAGTATTCTTTAAGAATTTTTGAATAATTAATCCTTTTTGCAAAAGGATGAGTAACTATTGTTATACAAACTTACTGAAACTCCTTAGAAAAGACATTTGCTTGATAAGTTTTGTTATCTTTATGTAATGCAAGCTGAAATGCACATATGTTTTGTCTGCATTAGTATCAGTAAAGTGAAATATCCATCTTTCCTCACTCACCACCTAGAAAGGGGAAACACTTTTTGTCTAGAATTTCAACACATGTCTTCAAGTAGGATGTGCATCAAAGGCTTTTATTTGTTTTAGGATTTCTGGTTTAAAAGTAGTGGGAGAATCTTTTTCTCCAGCACTGCACTTACAGTTGGAGGAGAGCTGTGGATCTCGAGAGAATGATGTGAAGTTACTCAAAAGAGTTGTGGATTATGTAAGTGTCCCTGTAGTAATTAAAATATATCATTGACTTTGAATGTTAATAATAAAGAAGGGTAGGAAGGCTTGTTGGGTAACTTGTTGAAGTATCTTGCAGGAATGCTGCAAGAAACTCAGTTTCTTTGCTGATTATACTGCTCCATTAAAGATCATCTTCTAACCATTTCTTGCTGCTGATAGTTAAGTCTATAGCTGTGGATTAAAAAGTATATATTAGACTTTTTACTTCAGGAAACAGTTATTTCCTGTTACCTATTTTAGTGCTCAAATCTGCATATAAAACTGTTGCTTACACAACTTTTATAATGCTAATAAGAACACTGTTCTGGAGGTGCACTTTAACTATTTAAGGTCAACCTTTGTTTCTTTGAATTTGTGAACTTGTATTTTTTGTGTGTGAACAATCTCGTATTCTATATGTAATATTTTCTCCCTTCTTCAATGCATGTTGTTTCTCTTTGTCCCACATGAGGAGATGAGGGTTGATGGAAAGCTTTATATATCAGGTGGCAGGTAAACAAGATTACACAACAAAAAGAAATTCTGAAGTTAATTTCCTTGTAAATATGCTTAAATATGATTTAATTGCCTGATAAATACAGTATGTTTGCCTGATTACATGGAGATGAAAACTAAAGACACTGCACCCTAAATTGTTCTATGTGTTAGAACTGTATTGAAATAAGAAATAATTTTGCACAACCTTCCCAACCTCCACTTGGGAAAGAACTTGCATTTATCTTGACACCAAATTAATAAAAGCTAGTTATATGTATTTGATGATCAAAAGGATAAGTCATCAGAAATTCTGAGGTTGACTGCTGTATTTTCTTTATTTGTAGTGCATGAATAGTGGTATTGCGTTAACACAGGCTCGCTATCTGGAGAAAGAAGAAAAATGTCTTCCTCCACCCAGGTTAGCAGAAAGTTAATGTGTTACTTGATTTTTTTTTTGGGTATAGCTCTCCACCTCTTTTCATACAATGGCAGAGTTCTGTTCTGTGGATTGAATAGTTGGTTCTTGAAAAAATGGGAGAGGCTCAATTTTTGATGTATATATTCAGTGACTGTTACAGGTTGCTAGTACCATGAAATAACTACCAAAACTACCTGTATCTTGGGGATCAGCATATAGCCTGTTAGCAGGCGTATTTCCATGAGCTGCACCTCTGTAGGTAAAATAATAACAGATTTCTGCAATGTGTGTGTCGGGGCAGCAGGGCGGGGGCAAAAAAGTAGTTTGACCACATCTATTTAGTCTTATGTCTTGTTTCTGGTTGAATTTGAATTTGTAATAATTTCTGCACAGATAGTGATCTTAATGTGTTGAAATTAGTTTCTGAAATTAGTTTTTGAAACTAAACAATTCTAAAGCTGAAGGCTAGGAGTAGAGTTTACTCTGTATGTTCTGGTTTTCTTTTCTAGTATTCGAGTAGTGATAACAGTGGAACAAACAGAACAAGAACTGGACAAAGCTGCATCACTTCTTAAGGAAGCTGCGCAGTCTGTGTTGAATTAGACTGCTGTTTTTGGATTCCTTTTTCCCCACATTATCAGGATAAGTGTTTTACACTGTACAGTGACTTCCAAATTCTTCCACTGATGGCGTTGAAACCTGACTAGCAAAATTGTTCTAGAGTGGTACAAATGCAGTGAGGGGAAGAATGCTGAATTTTGGAGTTGGTGAATGACACAGTGTTGTTCCAATTCAAACTCTCCCATTTATTAGGATTACTTAAAGTGGGATATCACTATTGCATTCATGACTCTTTCATTTGTTTAATATAAAAAGTTTTAAATTTATTTCCTCAAACCTTTAAACATTCTCAAAAATCTGTATGAACATTCAGTTTCACCTCAAACCATGTAAAATGCATTGTTTTCTCTGTATTTTCTCAGACTGTGGGAAATTAAAATAAGTTTCAAGGAATTATCCCTCCCTACCTTCCAGATGAAAATGCACTGTTCCTTATACTTCTTCCAAAAGGAAGAAAATAACACATTAAGATATAATTTTGTGCTATAGTATGTCATTAATTATTGAATTATAGGAGGGAGGAACTTCAATTCTTTTTGTTTATAAATCTTTCTCTAACCATTTTTGGCAGCCAGGTTATAAGAAGGCCTGGCCAAAGAATTCTATTGTCTAACCAGTAAATTCAGATCAAATACCATTTGCTTCCTGCATTCCATATGTATTTATATGCATGTTTGATATTATGGGTGAGGTTTTTCATATTATTAACTTTGAAATATCTAAATTCAAACTTCTGAATCGTGAAACATACGTAATTCCAATGTAGTATATTCAGATAGGGGAGCTTTGTACCAGTCTTGAAGAGGAGTAATAGGCAACATGGAAAATGAACCAAGGTTTTGAAATAGCAACTAAATACGAGCTTAGTCAAACTGGTTTTAAGTACAAAAATGACATGTGCTTAGTTTTATCTCTAAACATCTCTACCTTAGAAGGGAAGACTCACAGATAGCTACTAAGAGTTTACATGGTACAAATGCTACTGAAACACAACTCAATCTCTGCACATAGAATTCCCAAGTAACTTGATACTAATATTTGGAGGTTGTGCTGTCAGGATTTTAAGTAAGCACAGATGGACATTACATATACGGACACTTCAATCAGGAAAGTGGTAAGGAAGTATGTACCTTTTTATAAAACAAAAAATACAGCTTTTTATTTCAAGATTTTGCTTTAAGAATGCCTGTCTAGAAATTTTGTATTCTGCCTAATATGTGTTGAGTTGTTTTGTACTTACGTGCCTTTTTGGTTGCTACTACAAGGATCACAGGACTATTTTTAAGAAACATCATTGTTAGATATAAAGTTAATCATGTTTGATTCAGATTTTTACTTACACAATTGGGTTTTGTAGCAATGCAATATAAGGTCAACCATATATATTGTTGAATATTCTACGTTAGGTGGGCATAGTCTGTGTTGCCTCTAGTTCACAGAGGCTGTTTCTATGCTGGCTTTCAAAACTCTTCAGCTGTGTACATTCAGATAGAACATCTAAAGTTGTTATGGGGCACTTCTGTGATTGTTGCTTGACATTTGAAATAGTCAAATCATTATCTGTGCACTGTAGAAAAACCTTCATCCCAATGTGAAAGAGTATCCCTATTTCACTGATATTTATATTTTCTCTGTTAACTGTGAGTAAAAGCCAGTGAGAAGCCAACAATTTAAAAGAGAAAAAAATGTGCAGAATGAAACTGACTGCCATTTTACAAACTGGAACTGAAGTGCAGAAGAGTCATCTTGAAGACCCTCAGAGACTGTGAGAAATGGAAATTAAATGTTATCGCTCTATTTAGGGCTTCTGAGCCATTTTTGGCTTGATGATTGAAACCTGCATATTTGAGTGAAGTCAAACCTTTGATGTATAAACTTGGAACAAATGAAGTACTTTGATTCCAGTGCAGCATAATAAATGGTTTTGGAGTTAAGATAAACCTGGGAAGGTAAGCAAATAACAACTGGCATTGAAATCGTAGGTTGCAGAATCTATATTTAATTCTCACATTTTATTTTGTCTGGAAGTGGGGTGGAATTTTTGTTGTGCTTAGAGAACTAGCACTAATTTTTAGATACATGGATTTGTGTTGTTATTTTTGTTCTTGGTTTCTTGGGTATTTTTGCTTTTAAACGCAGTGATGACAACTAAAGTAGCAGGAAGCAGAGTGAAATTTCTAGCAATTTCAAAGCTGTGACTAAGTGGTTCTGATGAAATAAAAGTTCAAAAATGTTGCTAAGAGATGCTATAATCTGATTAATTTGACAAACACATAACCACCATTAAAACATTGGTAAAACTGCCTTTGTCCTTTATTATTGTTTACCAGTGCATAAGAAAGAAGCATTTAGATCAAAGTAAAATGAATACCTTGGTTGATAGCAGTCGAAGTGCTGTTGTAGTGTTTATTTTACTGACAGGTTATATGCATGGTCTCTGTGAGAAATTAAGACACTTGTGAGATGTAAGTGGTGGAGAGGGATATTCCTGATCAATTTAAGCATGTCAGGCTCCTCTTCATTTTGGCTTTTTTGATAAATGTCTCTGACATGACAAGCAGATGAAGAAATGGGCGGCTCTAGGAAAAATGTTGATTGTGGTTAGGGAGAAAGCAGGTGATTCTGATTAAACTTCTGACATCTGAAAAATCAGAAGCCTGTTAGGGTGCTTAACTTCCTAGTGCTCTTGGCTGATAAATATATGAACAAATCTATGTTAGTTGCTTTGTAGTTATGTTTGGATGAAGTGGGATTTTTCCATCCATTTCTTCAGATGTGGGCATGACACTGGAGTTGAGTGGAAAGCTATTAAGTATGATACTGTGAGATGAATCAAACACAAAGACTTTATCCCAAACTTCAAAGTATCTTTTGAAAATAAATTTTATTTCAATCAGTTTATGTATTTCGCTTTGCCAGATATTTGGAACAGAGTTTCAGCTAAGTGGATAATAATTCCAGTATTTTAAATAGTGATCAAAAATAAATGTTGTTAATTTTTTTTAATTGAAGATTAATATGTGGTAGTTGAGAAGGAGGGCATTTTAACTGTAAAAAGTTGTCCATGCATTGAAATTGTCTTGATGAAAGCAATTTTTTGCAATATATGGGGATTGGGATGGACTGGAAAGAATTTATACTTTGAAGGTATTTTAGCTTGAAGAAACATGTCTACATGATATATGCATTCTTATTTTAAACAAAGAGATTTATTTTCCTTGAATATTTAAAAATAAATGATTGCTATTTGTATATTTTCATGGTTTTTATAGGAAAAACTACAGATGCCTTTTCTGTTTATTATAGTAATCATTATTTTTGGATAGGAGGTGAAATGCATAAGGAGGGTATTAAAAAAGAAAGAGACGTATAGCTGAATAACTTTGATTTTATTTCTTTTCACTTTTGAAATATGAACCCAGTCAATGCACAGAATGGTGTACTGTCTCCTTTCTGTCACTCCATCTGGACTTGATTATTTTAAACAGGGTTGTGGAGTGTTGGCATTCACTGATCTACGAAGTTGCTACCGCAAAAGTGTCTTGCATCTTAAGATGACTAGAGAAGTGCACATGTAAATGCTGCTTAAACAGAGGAAATATTTACAACTAACACAAAGCATTTGTACATTAAACTTTCTCAGTGTCCTAATAAAAAGAAGTCTCTTTGTGTTTTTATGTTCTTTGGCAGTTTTCATGGTAATAACGTATTGGACTTACTCTGTCTTACTATTGATAGATATTCCAGATTTTAGTTTCCTGTCCATTGTGTACTAGGTAATTGCAAAACATGTGTAGTAGAAGTCACAGAAACTACTAAATCTGCTGAAGAGTGCCTATCAGGGAAGGACTGTGTCTACATGTCCAATTTCTAATACTTGGGTAGCACACACTTGCTGAAAACCACTGTTGGAAGCTAGACAGTGGGCCAGATACAGTTTTGTTGTGACTCAGAATAAAATTTCTGGTGTATCAACAAACTCGAGTCTGGATGACATATGCCCCAGCTTGGAGACACCTTTACAGAATAATATACTGCAATTTTGCCTACCATGCTTTATGGATAAGGTTTCTCTATCTTCCCCTGCTATAAGAGGTGTTACCACTTAGTTCTGCATGCTGTTTGTATAACTGAGTTGCGTTTTCCATCAGAAGATTGAGAGCTGGCAAAAAACAGTAAGTATTGAAGGAACACCTTAAGTAGAATTGGAAATGTGTTATCCAGTGTTTAACTTATATTTTGTCTAGGCCAAAAATAACTGATTGTCTCACTCTAATCAGCATTTATCAGACTGTGCTCCTGTTCTGGTCTCCACAATTTAAGGAAGACAAGGACAGATTGGAGAAGGTCCAAAGGAAGACCATGAAGATGGCCAAAGGGCTTGAGAACTTGCCCTATGAAGAAAGACTGAAGGACAGTTTTCCACTGTGTAGTTCTTGTTCAGTGTCTACAAGGATGGCAGGAGCTCTCTTCACAATAAGCCACATGGAGAATAGAAGGGGCAGTACAATCATAAAATGGGTTGGGTTGAAAGGGACCTTGAAGATCATTTAGTACCAACTGCCATGAGCAGGGGTACCTTCCACTACACCAGATTGCTCCAACCCTCATCCAGCCTGGCCTTGAACAGTGCCAGGGATGCATCATCCACAGCTTACATTTCATTAAGGTTGGAAAAAGCCCTCTGAGATTATCAAATGCATTCTTTGACCAAACACTACCCTGTCAATTAGACCATGGTATTAAGAGCCATGTCCAGTCATTTCTTGAACACCTCCAGGAATGGTGACTCCACCACCTCCCTGAGCAGTCTGTTCCAATGCTTGGCAAGCGTTTTAATGAAATTCTTCCTGATATCCAGCCTGAACCTCCCCTGGCACAGCCCTTCCCTAGCTTGGCAAGCTAATGAGTGAAGATGCTCTTCCCCTTGTCTAACAGATGGACCCCATCAGCCCCCAGTAAACCTGGTTTCTCAAGGTGAGTCACATGGAACCTGATATGTACAAGTTGCAAGGAGAAAGGTTTTATCTTGACATAATTTTTTTACAATGAAGAGAATGGTCAGTCACTAGGAAGCAATCTCCTCAGGGATTATGGGAGATTTTCAAGATGTGGCTGAGCAGGGTGCTGGATAATTTCATCTAGGCTCCCTTTTTCTCAAAAGGTTGGACCAGATGATCTTTTGAGGCCCCTTCCAGCCTGGCCTGTTCTGTGATTCTGTAGTTCTGTGACTAATCCAGAATGGAAAGTGGAAATAATTTTTTACACATGGTCTAATTAAAATTAGATTTTGTTTGGAGCAAGCCCATTGTTGATTACCAATGCAACAGCAGGTGTTGAGAGAATGCATGAGCAAGAATTTAAACTCTGTGCATTACCGTAAGTACAAGTTAGGCTGATGAGAATAAGAGGATAAGAAAAGGTAATGGAACACCAGCACTTCATGATAACCTGTGTGGTGACTTTGAATTCCTTTCGTCATTTTTAGTGGTTTGGACTTTTTCTGTTTGTTCACATAATGAGGTAAAGAAATAGCTGTTCCCAACAGTGAATTGATCAAATATGATTTTTTTTGTTTTAACTTTGTCCAGTTATGGATATTTTATTTATAGTTTGATATTTTTAATAAGCTAGCTTCAGTTCTATGTATCATGTTCATACAGACTATAGTTTTGCCTTAGTGTCAATAGTGAATGTGAACTTTAGTTACAGAATCTAAACAGACTACAATACCCCTTTACTTTTGTATGCAACCTTTAGGCTTAAAATATGGGAGTATTTAAGTGGCCTTTAAAGTAGCTGATAGAAAGGAATACTCAATGGTAATGAAATTCCTATCTATGACAGTTCTGATAGAATATTTTGTTGGTGAAATACTGTAGTTCTATTTTTTTATCCATCTTTAGATTTTCAAAGACAGGCTACGTACAAAGAATTGCTACCAAACAGTAATCAGCATTTACAAGAATAAATTTCTTGACTTCTTCATGGATAAAAGAACTAGGCATGATTGTTTTACAAAATTTGCTTATTAAAATTTTTTAATAAACCAATTTTAAATACATTAACTGCTCAACTTTAAAAACTGCTTAACCTTGATTGCTATTTTGATAATAAGAATTTTAAAATGTGTAAAGATTTTAAAATATTACAACTTTTAAATAGGTTGCTTTCTTGTTTCTTGAAGCTTTTGCTATTTCCTGCATTTTTGTTTTCCAGTCATCTTTCTGGGTTTTTTTCCTTCATGTTTCAGGACAGACACCAAAACTAAATGCATTGTTAGATGCTTGAAAATTATATGAGCAGTGAGTGTTTGCTTTAATATGATGGTACAAATTAATTTGATTTATTTGATGATGACAATGAAAATGTAATGACCTAGTTCCTTGGTGCATAGTACTGGTGAATGCTAAGTGTAAGTTGAGGTCTGTGAAAATACATAAATACTCAAGGTGTCAGTGATCACCTCTAGGTACAGAAGGCCAGTCTTTCCATTTTAGTAATTTTTCCAATTTGAAATCATAGAGTTAAAATGTGGGTAAAATATCACAGCTGCATTGTCAGCCATGCTGGAGTTACAGGTCAAAAATGGAAACATTTTTTGAATACTATGATGTGACAACAGTGGAAGATAGTGGTGTTTTTTACAAAAGTGGAATTTGTAGTATTTGAGGAGCCTTCCTCAAAGTTGAACAGAAAACACAAGTGCTCATTAAGTGCTGGTTAAGAGCAGTAAGTTAACTGCAAGGTGCTGCAGTGGAGCTGCAGTGAAGAAAATAGCAGGATCCTTGTTATCATTAATAATTAGACTAATTAGAAGTTAACAGTTCTCTCTCCGGAAACGTTGTTCACCCACTGTTCGTCCCTTCAAAGTCTAGGCAGTAACAATGCACATTGGAGAATGTGAACTTGTACTGTGAATTGTCACATAATCAGAAACTGTTTGCAGGGTAAAATAGTGTCTTACCTCACAGCAAAATTAGATGCAGCTGCATCACAGAGAAACTTGCAAATGAGTGAAGTTACATATACTTTTTACAAGCTGGGGGAAGAATTTGGTGCGTGATATTAAAGGGAATTTATTAAGTATTCACACATCTTTCTGTAAATACATTTTTTTATGCTAGGCTAAGAAAAGAGATCACAGGATATCCTGAGTTGGATGAGACCTACAAAGATCATCGAAGTCCAGTTCCTGGCCCTGCTCAGGACAGCCCCAAGAGTCACACCATGTGCTTGAGACCAGTGTTCAAACGCTTCTTGAGCTCTGTCAGGCTGGTGCTGTGACCACTTCCCTGGGGAGCCTGTGCCAGTGTCCAGCCACCCTCTGGGTGAAGAACCTTTTTATAATATCCAACCTAAACCTCCCGTGACACAATCTAAGGCCATGCCCTCAGGTTCTGTCACTTGTCACCACAGAGAAGAGATCACTGCCTGCCCCTGCTCTTCCACTCTCAAGGAAGTCGTAGACTGCAATGAGGTCTCCCCTCAGTGTCCTCTTCTTCAGGCTGAACAGACCAAGTGACCTCAGCTGCTTCTGGTGTGGCTTCTGCTCTAGACTCTTCACCCTCTCCATTACTCTCCTTTGGACACTCCCTAACAGCTTTGTATTCTTTTTGTATTGTGGCACCCAGCACTGCCCCCAGCACTGGAGGTGAGGCTGCCCCAGTGCAGAGCAGAGCAGGACAATCCCCTCCCTTGCCCTGCTGGTGATGCTGTGCCTGATGCACCCCAGGACAGGGCTGGCTCTCCTGGTTGAGCCCCACCAGGGCACTGCAGACTCATGTTCAGTTTGCCCTCAACAAGGACCCCCAGGTACTGTGGGGTCCTTCTGCGGCACTGCTCCCCAGCATCTTGTTCCCGAGTTTGTCTGTGCACCCAGAGCTGACCTGTCCCTGGAGCAGAATCCTGCACTTTTCCTTTTGAAATGCCATACAGTTGGTAATTGCCCAGTTCTCTTATTTGTCAAGGTCTCTGCAGGGCCTTTCTACCTCGAGGGAGTTGACAGCTCCTCCCACTGGCAGACTTAGTATGTCTTTGAGTCCTGAATGCAAGTTGTTTACGGAGGTATTGAAAAGAGCTGGGCCTAAGACAGATTCTTGGGGAACCCCAGTAGCAACCAGTTATCAGCCTGGTGTAACCCCACGTAAGCTGTTCAAAATAGCTAGGCAAAAAACCTCTCCACAACCTCCTAACAGTTTTGACCAGAGATAAAGGGTGGTATCAAATGGCAGGGCTTGAACAAGTTTTGGCCACTCCAAGCCTTAAAAGGAAAAAACCCTTAAAGTTCAGCATATGTGTACTGCTTTAGCCAAAGAGATTCTTTGTGCAGCCAGCAGGACAGAAAAAAATAGTGGGCTAACTCATGGGTGAAGGAATTTTTGTTGTAACAGGTGACAAAATGGCAGCAAAGCATTTGCCTTTGGTGTAGTTTACTGTGGAACTGTTCTTGGGCAGCACGAAAATTGTGCAATACCCAAGCTGTTTAACATTTGAATATCTTATTTGGTGACTGAAGGGACTGACTGACACAGCCCTCTACTTTCAGTAAACAAGAGCAGTCTCAGAAGAATCTTAGACTGCTCGTACGCAATGTTGTGTGTTTGTCTATCATCCCCTAAAGGGAGTACTGATAGATTTGAGGAAACAAGTGGAGGAAGAGGACATAATGTTCCCATGAAGACAGGCTACATGAATTCACATAGAAGTATTTAAATTAGCAAGCTTGTTTTTTTGGCTGCTGAATGATTATGTTGGTGATGTTTCCCACGTGTCTGCACTCAAATGTCTAAGCAATATGCTCAGTAACTAGTATAGATATTTTGGTCAGTTAAATTTACTCATTTTTAGAAATCCTACCTCTACCTGCCTGTACTATTAGAAATGTCTCAGCTACATAGAGATGACTGAAATGGAAATATATACAATTACTTTGAAGTGGCAATTGTTATCCTTCCCATAGCATAGGATACTTAGGAAAAGTGCTCTGCAGCAGGAAGAATGTAACTTTTGTGTTTAAGGAAAATATTTCACTGCTTGTGGTAAGTAAAAATAAATAGAAATGCATGTTTTTGTGATATGACAGAGAAAATACAACTTTTTTTTTCCCCTCTTACTGCATCTCAAGTTTTTCTTATACCAGCAAAGATGAATCGTGAATGACACCCTATGCAAAAATATATATAGCATTGAAGCAAATGCAGTTATACTTCACCTGCAACTGCTTTTTTGAAGACATATGTATATTTTATTTAGGGATCTGCAAAAAGAAGCATGTGGTCTTGCTCATTATGAACAGCTGAAATTTGTGATACTAAAGCTCGACCTCAGGGATGTAGGTTTGTGAGAGAAATCTTCATCAAGTGACTACAGTGATCTAGAAAGCCGTCAGTTCAGTCTATAGGGAAAGAAAAACTTTTAAACCTTGTAATGAGATCATCTGTTATTTTCTTTGTATTTATGACCAGTTAAAATAACATGTATTGTGATTAAATTTTGAAAATATACATATCTATTTAATATTAGCTTTTAATTTGTGTTAAAGCTTATTTTACGGTACTAATATATACCAAGTTTATTATTAGCATGGGAGAGTCCTTAAAACAGAATATAAGGAACGTTCTGAAAGAGTTTGACTCTTATTTTATGTTAACATTCCAAAAGAGTTTGACTTTACTGTTCCTTTATGTATGAGCACATGAAATGTGATAAATGAAATAATTTTACTCATGCTTATGTCATTATATTTAAAATTTAGATCCTGGATTGGGTTTCTATCTGGCACAGGGGTACTGCTATCCAGAGTTTGTGAAAGGCAATAGGATTCTTTGTGGCAGAACTTCATGAAACTAGTAATTTGCAAGGTGTTTTTTAATTAGACAGAAATATTTTGCTCGTTTCCAGTATTAGCCAGGTAAGGTCTCTGGCACCAGTTCTGTAGAGAGCAACTAAATCATGAGGTATGCCAGACAAGTTTGGTGCGCTGTGTAATGATAATTCTGAGTATGTAGAATTCCTGCTTCATGGAAGTGACAGTATTGGTTTCCAGTGAAGCCAGAGCTTCACTGGTTTTGTGCACTTACTACTGCTGATACTCACCCCGTAAGGGAAGTAAACTGATGATCTCATTGTGTACATGAATTACTGTTTGATCTGTCTGTACACCCTTTTAGCCAGTTAAACCATATACAAACCTAATACTGTAGGATTAGAGCATTTTTCAATATTCTGATCCTAATCCATAGACTGTAGCTAAAACTAATTGTGCTGGGCATTGATGTTGAATTTTACCATCAGAGCACAAGTGTGTCTAATTCTGACTGGGAGGTGTGAGCCCTCTTGGCCAACTGAACAATGCTGAATCTCTCAAGGTCTGTCCAGCTTACTAGTTCCGTTTTCCTTGGGTTTTTTGGCCTTTTGCAATTATTAACCAGTCTGAGTTAGAATAGCTTTTCACTCATGTAAGCAAGACAAGACTTACTTTTATGAGATTTGTCAAAAGTTCCTGGGAAACTCGAAGGATATGAGCAAATTGGTGTTGAATATTTTGTGCAGTCCCATCGTTATTAACTGCTGCACTGGCTGGCTTGAGAACGGTACTATGGGAGGCAACTGTAGTATAACAGCTAGATGAAGAAAGCAGTTCTTTTACCCTCAGGCAGGTGGTTGTGTCTTTGACCCAATATAGCTTCTTTAATCATTTAGCTACACAGCAGATCTGAGAAGGCTCCAGATGGAGACTGAACCTACGACCCCCTGACATAAAAACATCTATGATACCAATTACACCATCTGTTGGTCATAAAACCACATTCTCTATCTTTTCTTGGCTCTTGTGTTATACAAAAGCTGAAGGGTGATATTTGGAGCTGTTTGAGTTTATCCATGCAATTTAATGCAGAACACATTTTTTCACAGAGAAAGAGAACAAAGCACAATAGCACTAAAGTTCAATTTACATTCTCAGTCAGTGAAAACAAAAATGAAAATAAAAACCAGTTGTCTGAGTCATTATTTATACCCAAACTATGGCTTCAATTGTAGTTTTTTCACAGTTCTTGTGATTTAAAAAAACCTAAAGAACAACTTCTACCACCATTGTCCCAGCTTCTGAGTGCCCTGATTTGAAACAAGATCTGTAATTGTAAATAGGAAATTATAGCAGCATTGAGGAATACGCAGATCACATTATTAGCCTAGTACTATACTTAGGGATTTGTGTTGGGTGGTAGTGTTTGGAAAGGTGTATTATCTGAGTGTGGAGTACTGCAAATGTGTGTTATCTGAGTGTGGAGATTTAACCAGTGCATTCACGTACCCTCAGAATCCCTCTGGATATAAGTCTTTCCTGTCTGAACTTTCTGCTCAGGCTCATCAAACTATTGTTCTGAAATCCTTAATAGACTTTGAAATGGCATCTCAAAATTTTTCCTTTTATCAGTAAAATAGTTAGCCCTCGGTGATTTATTGTGGCCCTCCAAATAAGGAAGGAGGTACTGACATACAAGGTGTCATGTATTAGGGATAAAACTGATGGCACAGGTTCATCAAAGCAAGGAAATGAGAGGAAGTGTGTTAGTGGTGCAAAATGGGTAACTGTCATGAGGTAGGATTAACATCCTTAGTAATATTGTGTTCATATAATAAAAATATTAATTGTCTGTAGATTTTGACTGTATTGTACTTCTAGATAGTAATTGCTGCTTATGGAAACTATATCATCAAATTGCCTGACTGCTTTTGCACATATTGTCTTACAGCAAGAACAGTTTGGATATCTTTCTTACCATATGGTGGTGTGTTGATAGGTAGTTAAAAAGAATAGAAAGCTACTGCCAGAAACGCACATGACCTATGCATTCTGGTACCATGTCTGATGGATAGTTCTGTTCTTTGTGGTCAATGAAGTCCCTACAACATTGCTTTTAAAGAAACTTTGTGCTCTAATACCACCATTTATCTGTTTAACACAAAAAAATATGTTTTCTATATGACATCGGTGGTCTAGATATACAGTAGGCAGGGAAAATAATTCTTAAAGGAAAGCCCCAAATCCCCACACCTGGACGGTCTTTTTATGTTACGGAACTGAAAATGAAGCAGTGAATAAAGCACACATGACTTTACTGTTAGTACATTGTTGTTTCCTTATTGTTGCACCATCATTAATTTTTTATAAACCATATTTTTCTTTCAAAAATAATAAATAATCCGTGTAAATGGAAGAAAAAGAGTTGAGAACTGAAACTGACAAATTTCTGTAGAACCTTGGCTAAATTGAGGAAACTGAGTTAAACTGAGGGAAATATTTGAGTTTTCTATTTTGAGGTATTCCTTTTGTGTACTTCTCCATAGAGATACATCACAGACTTGGCAAATACAATTGGCTGTGTTGAAGCCAAAAAAAAGGAAGTGAAAAAGCACAATTCGGATATATTTTTCTTCTGCCATCAGAACAAATGGGCACCCTATCACCAGAACCTTTATCCTCGGTTAATATTAACATTTCCCTTAAAAGTTATTTTCATGATTTGGGATAGAACCTATGTGTGATGGTACTATGTAATGATATAAAATATAAGTAAGGATGATTGTCCTCAGTTCAGATTCAACTTAGTTGTATTCATCTTCATAAACAAACTTTGATTCTTCAGTGTTTGTTCATGTCAGTGAAAAACACTTTTTTCTGGTGGTACAATTTAGCATTTCAATGTGGTCACAGAGTGGTTTTATATTATTTTATGTATTACCAGTAAGACCCATCTTGCTGTTTTTATAAAAATTACCTCGGAAAGGATCTCAAAAGGCTCTGTAATCTGTTTTGAAGCAGAATCAAGTACATATCAATAGCTGGCAGTAAAGTCTGGTGTTAATCTGATGCTAGAACACTTCTGCTGAACACGGTTAATAAAAGACTAATACTGGATCCAGATCTGTCTGCCTAGGAACTTGTTATCAGATTGCTGTCTACAGCACACTAAGGAACACCTTTAAGAAAGATGACTTTACTTCAGTTAAGAGCATCCTTTCTGCTTTTCTAGATCTTTATAATATTAAATGTGCAAAAGGACATTTTTATTAGTAAAATCCTGCAGTGCCGATCTAATTTCCTTTACTTAATATCACTATAGATAATGCAAAATATATTTTACCATCTGAAATATCCTTCTTGTAGTTCTTTCCATGTTTGGAAACATTTTATGCCATACATTTAGGTGTTCCCTTCTGCTTCCACATACTTTTTACCTCTCAATATGTTAGAATTAATGCAACTAAAGCTTGGCAGAGAAGACTTCACTACTTGAGTGGAAGAGGAAGGCTTTCTTTTTGTGTAGATGAAGACCAGTCTTCTGAAGCACAGACTGAATGTCAAAGTGGTGGGAGTTTTAATATCCTGATCAGACATGCAGGTTTTAATTCTATTACTGTCACAATTTATGTAAAATTTTGATCAATGGATTATTCATCTCTAAAAAGTTGTTAACACAGCTTCTTTAACTTTGGCTTGCATATATTAATGTTTTCATAAGACTCTGAAAACCTCTGCACCAATAAGTTATGTAGTATAAAGTATTTATTATGACACAGATCTGTACTTTCAAGTCTTGTGTCTGCTGTGTAATTTATAGTACATCTTTAGATCTCTTTTGGAAAGAACTGTTTCATCTGAACTCCTTCATAACTTCTGACAGACCTGTCTAAATATCAAATTATAGAAACATTGATAGTAAAACTTTAAATAAGTTTAAATACGGCAGGTTGTGGTTGTTATGGTTATCAGTGTATGTGTTTTGGACAGAAGAGTTTCTTGTAAGGTTTAAGAAGACCAAATAAATATAGGTGGAATAAAACTGTTAGAATTACATTGTGTAAATGTTAATGTAAATATAGATTTCACAGTGAAAAATAGTGGAAAATGACCTGATAAACAGATATGTATTGGAAACTATTTTGCTAATTGGCTATGCATTTTTCTTTAAGTTCAGTGCCATCAGGTTGCACCAAGTATTCCTATATATGGTACTTCCAAAAAATATAAACTGCAATATTTAATCCCGTTGTTGGAAGGCATGCATGTTTTTGTTTATATAGAAGTTGGTTGTATTACTTTTGTTAGGCATGTCTGATTAAAATTTGCTAAGAAGGTTGTAGAATAGTTCCCATGTGGATACTAAGTTTCTTTTTATAACATTTCAGATTTTATTGTTTCCATAAGTTTTCAACTCCATTCAAACCTTTGTTTCAAGTCTTCCCAACAAATTTTAGTTATGATTGTTCAAATCTTCTTTGTAATATATTGCATCAGATTTTAAAGCAAATGCTGACAGCAGCAGTATTTATGCCCTGCATACCAAGCAGATACCACATGGTTTGAATAACGGGCACCCCCACCGAGTGTGGATCAAATCAAAATCTTTCATAGTCATGTAAAATGCACTGATAGCAATCTGTCTTTAAATGTGCCTTCTTATTTAAAGATGAATTATTTTAGAGTTTATCCTGACACTGATGCATGTATGTGATTCCCACTAATGCTAATGAAAGCCGAAAAAGCAGTAGGCTTCAAATTGTCCCAGAAGTCACCCCAACCTTATATACCACTAAATAAACAAAATAAACACCATGGAGTTTATTGTAGGTAGTAGGAAGGCTAACTTTAAAGCCTTAAACATCACAGTTCTTTGACTGTTATCAATGCTAAAGACAGGAGTTTTTTGATTAGGCTTTGGCCCGTAATTCTTAACACCAGTTGCTTCTTTTGTTTTGCAAGTTGTAATCTAAAAGTGAACAGAAAATTTAAATTTCCAAGAGTAGCAATAACTCAGTCATATTGTAGATGAGGAAAATATTTGTGTTTTGGCTAAATTTTTTGTGGGAATTTTATTGCCTGGGAATACAATAACAGAATTTTATGAAATTCCAAATATAAACAGAAACTGGTTGTAGAACGAATAGAATCTATTTTAAGTTATCTTTTCCTTACTGCACTGTTAATTCTGTCTTCTTCCTTTTGACTTAATGGCATGGTTTTCAAAGAACAATTTAAACAAAAGGAACAAAATGGTGAGTTTGGGATACTGGTGTTTAGTTGCATTAAAAGGTCTTATAAGGTTCTTTATTTCAATAATATACACATCAGTATAAAACCATGTCTGTGGCACATCATTAATAAAATACCCAGTGTACAGTCTGTGTGTTCTAAGCACTCAAGCTCTTGTCCACAAAGAAAATTCCTCAGTGAGGTTAATATCCAAGGGAAGCTGTAGATTTCATACTCATCCGCACTAGCTGCAGTTCTGCTAAAAAATATTGAAGCTACACACATACACACATTTTACGGTGGAAAAATGGTTTCTCATTATTCCTTCCACCCAGATGTATTTATTTAGTTGTTTTTATTTCTACTGCCATGTGTGGCTCAGAAGCCCTCTGCTCCACTGAGGTTCTTTTCAGTATGAGGAACCCTGTAAGTCACAATCTAACAAAATCTTCCACTTCCTTTCCTATCCTTTCAAAAGTACAAATATATATATGCTGTCTTTCTCCACTTCCTGTTGAATTAAAAGCTACGCAAGGGTAGAAATGCAGAGGTTAAATAGATCACCTTCATATGTTTTATGTTACATACTAGAGCAAACTTTCTGCCAAATCAGTCTACGCCTTCTTGTCTGAGTTAGCTGCTATTAAATACTAAGTCTTGAATACTAAGTACTTCAGAACAAACCACACAGAGAAATAATAATACCCTCCATTGTCTTTGCTTTCCCTATCATCCACAACTTGCAGGCAAGAGAAAAAGTGCTGTTCAGATTCTTCCCATTTATCTTTGACGTTCTCAGAGGGCTTCAGTTCAGAGTTGGAACTGAGCTGTCCTGTTTCTCCACTTGGTATTTTTCTTAGGGGGTTGATTCCCACACTGCTTGGCTGTTGCTGAGAACCTGACAGGACAGTGGTGCACAGGGTGTAATTTTCGCTGGGCCAGCATTGCCTAATGTGAGCTGTTGCACAAGGCAGAGACTGGCACATGCTGGGGACTTTTAGATGAACTCTTCTCCACAAAAATTACACTGGTGTCTCAGAGATATCATCAAGTCTGTGCAATAGCTCAGAGCATCTGAGTCTAATTTAACTTGACTATTTAATATAATTACAGATTTGTTGCAAGAAGTTGGCTGCTGCTGCTATGGTTGTTTGGGAAAGAAAGATGTCAAGAAATGTTCATTTGAGAGGCTTTCTCATAAGGCAGGTGGACACTTGTGTAGTGTATCTGCTGATGTGGGGCAAGTAAGATAAGCCTCTACTGAGATCTATGGCTTAGGAATTTCTGAACAACATAGAAACCAAAGTAAGTTTTCTCTCCTGTTTGATCTTGGTCAAATTACAGCTATTGGGGACAACAGTAGTGACTGAACTGATAATCCATCCTTGCCTGTTTGCTTAAAGTGGGAATGTTGACTGATGCCAGATGAGGGGTACCGATCCCTGTAAGCAGAGCCTCAGATTAGGCAGAAATTCAGTTTTAAAACTGGGACTTGGACCCCAAAGTGTATTCTCATAAGTCCTGAAGTGAAACAGAACATGGTGCCATCAAAGGAACTGACCAGCTACAAAAACATTGATTCCCTAATAAAAGGTGAAAAAACTTACTGACTGAAATTCCTTTTCCTCTGCCTCTTGTGTATGGAGATAAGACCTTTGCACTCAGGAGAGTTATCTAATCTGCCCTTAGGTTGAAGCAATTGGCTATCTCCCTTGGTAGATCAGACCGAGTTTGCAATTAAACATAAGACAAAACATGAATCATTTTTCTAACTATTTATTGTCTCCAGTCTTGTTGTGTCTCTTTTGTGAATGAAAGATACAGAATGTAAAAGGGATAATGATAAGATCATGAAGGCAAAATATATTTAGATAAAGTTCATCTGCTTGTACACAGAAGAGATGGGACAATTAGATTTTAAAAATTCACTTAAAGAAAAACAAAGCAGTTCTAAAAGAGCGCCAGAAAAGGCACAAACTCCTTTCAACACTTGTGTAGCAACTATTCAGATTGCTCTAATTCCAGTAAAAGGAATAAGAAGAGGTAGAGAGCCTCTTCAAGTAAACAGAAATATCTCACTTTACTGTTGTGTTTTGGTGGATTTTTCTTGTATGTAAAGTATATATTTACAGGGCTAGTGCACAGACAAAAAGAAGGAAAAAATACTATATAGAAGGTAGTAGCAGTGCAAAATCAAACTGATTTGATAGACAATTCAGACACAATGCAACCTTGTAACTGGATAGAATGAAAGAGTGTATTTTAAAATAATTTTACTTGTTAGCACTATACTGCTTTTAATAGAGGTGAACCTCAATGATTCATGTGGCAGCTGGGAACACAATTTTTGGTTTTTTTCCGGGTGGTTGACTTTGCAAATCTCTCTGAGGAGAAAAGTTGTCTTTAAAATGTTTGAGAAGTTCAATCCAATGTAATCACATATCCGTTAGTGTACTTCAGTGCAAAGTCTTTTTTGTCTATACTGTTAACTAGTTCTGTGTGTGTGAAGCAGTTTTATTGAAACTTGTATATCTATTTGAGCCCAAGTCACTCTCTCAGGTTCCCATTCTTTAAGCATAATGTTCTGTGAATGCTGTGGAATACATTATTAGCTTATGGTATCCCAAACATTTCCATATTCATCAATACACTGAACGTTCTTTCCACATGTTTTGGAGTTCAGACTGTAGGTAAGAGAAGGGAAAAACGTGGCAGACTGTCTTCCTGAGGATTGTGGACCAAAGGGAAGAACCTGTGGCGTGTGTACTGAGAGCCAGCAGCACTCACCCCCTCCGTGCCACAGAACACGGCGGCACTGAAGGGACTGCGGGTGTGTTCCTGTTCCCATTACTGTTTGTGTGTTGTCTCTGAAGTTCTTCCCACGGCTGCTCCTGCTCCCGTATGTGTGCATGCAACATCTACCCCCAAGACTGGGGGAGAAGAGGCAAGGAGAAGGTTTCTGTTTTACCACATGGCTGATCCCTGCTGCAGGATTGCAGTGTGTTTCGCCTGCCTCTGCTAGACTGTTTGTTTTCTCTTTGGGGGCTTTTGGGGACTCCAAAGGCAGAGGAGTGGCAAGAAACTTCATGTCTATAACATAAGAAAAATTAAATTGTGCTTACTACTTCTGGTTTCCTCAAAAATTTTACCTCTTTCTCAAGTATATCCATCTGTTTGTGGGCGTGAACCTTCATGTTCCAATCCCAAGACTACCTGTTCTCTAGCTAAGGCTACCTTTACAAAACAAAACAATAACAAAAAACCCAACAAGACGCCCCCAAACCCAGATCACACCGAATTTAAAAAAAAAATTAAAAAAAAAAAATCCTCATTTTTTTTTTCTTTTCTCTCTCCCAACTTCCCCCACAACTGTTTTTTAGAAAGTGACAGGCACATCAAGGCTCTCAAAACAGCATTCTCCATAGTCAGTACGCCTTGGGTGCTGACTTTTAAATTCTTGGTTCAGTTCAGGGTTTGTTTGACACCTTCACATCCAGATGATCTTTCAAAATGAGACAATATATAGCTTTCTAATGACTTGCAAAAATCTGATGTGTATTGAAATTGAACTGTATTTTTATCCTGCAAAGTATACCAATCTCTGGTGTCAGATCTGCTGACATGATTGTGCCTGCCTCACTGACATAATGTTGTATTTTTGGTCGTGCCTTGTAAACTGCAGTACTCAGCACAGTATGCCAGTACTGTGAGCTTGGGTGGTGCATTTATAGTTTTTCATGAACTCTGCAAGTAACTTAGGGTGTTAAGGATGAATAGAGACCCTTTTTTTTTTTACTTTGCTGTCAGTCGAATGTCTGATTGCTGGTGCTCCAATCTGACAGCTAGAACTTGCCTTGGAGTTTACATAAATAGTTACAATTTTAATTGTTCACATACTATTTACTTAACTGTAGCATGCTTGTGACATGGGATGGCTGACATAAACAACTAAAATAAATACATATAAGTATTTCAGTACAACCAACAAGATGATAATGAAAACTGCATGAAAAAAGAACCTTGGTTTTATTTTTGAGCATGAGACTAAATGCCAAGATCACTCTTTAGTGTAATCATAACAATTTCAAGGAGTAATTGAGTCCTAAATTAAATCAGACACTCATGTTCTTGTTTAATTTATATAGTGAAAACCTAAATCCCAGTCCCTATTGAGATTTTTATCTTAAGTAAGTCATTCTGTGAATGTCTCACTTGTAGGAATAATGGGTAGAGAACAGAGATGCAGCTTTTTCCCCCTTTCAGTTTTTATGACTAGAGGGGATTTAGGGTGCATCAGTCTGAATACACTGCAGGATGCTCAAACCATCAGGTGAGTGTGATTTTACAAGTTAGGGCAATTGGCTCTGGTTTTGGGAGTGTTGTCTGCATCCTAACTTATGAAACAAATGAAACTGTTTATTGTTTCCTGTGGTTCTAGGCATGAGAAATATCCTCGGTGATCTTCTTTTAGTAAGAGTGTTGATGGTATGAATGCTTGCAGATTTGTTTATTCTGTGGTGGGTTGGCTCCTGTAGCAGTACTACTTGACATGTTTGTGTATGTTGACCTGGAAACAAAAGCAAGAAGGGAGATGGCTCCTGAGTCTATGTAGAAGTGGGTTTTACGTTCTGGAGGTGAAATAGTTCCTTCAAAATATTTATTGTGGCTATTTTAATATACACACACATATATATCTCAAAATCATGTACATTTAAAGCATAAGAAACACTGATCTAAAAGCATGGATCAAAACCTGGTGGTTTTTCTGTAGGAAAAGGTTTTCCAATGGGTGTTTTAAACTTGTTTTTTTAATTTTAATATTTACAAGGTTCATTAAAAAAAACCCAACAAAACAACAAACGACAGAAATGTGCAGGTAGACTGTGAACATGCAGTTTGAATAGCTGCTCCAAAACTATTTTCTTTTTGTTCAGTGTTTCACTAACTGTAACACATTTATCAGTTGACCAACAGTCTCATCAAATTCCTACTCTATGCTCAGTGTCTGAGTAACCAGCTGGGCTTCCCCTTGTGCCTTCTCACTTTGATCCCAAGCTCTCCAGTTTGTTTGCATACAATGGCACAGCTCCAGCAAGTGGAGTAGAATGTGTCCCACTCTTCTGCACAGCGTATTGTGACCAAGTCACTCCTTGAGGATCTAGATGCTGAGAAAGGTTAAGAGCCCAGCTCCCCATGGGTTAGGCTGGTGTTTGCTGGGCCAAGACATAACACTGAGCACAATCACCTCAGTTTTCTTCCAAAATGTGCTCTTCAGAAGACAGTGACTAACATTGTGTGGGTGGTCAGAACCAGGAATGACCCTTGAGACCCTTGACCCTTTGTCAAGGGTCTCAAGCATTGTGGCAGGAAAGTTTCTGGATCTCTATTGGAAGTGAGCATTCGGGTGGGCAGTTCTGAACATGTATAACTGATCACACAAGGAATGTTTACACCTAACAGGATTCAGCTCTGAATGAATGTTCAAGACTAAACAGGTACAGTTTTGCATTACAAATTTGGACTTTAGTGACTGAATCCTATGTTTTATGCCCAAATCCTTTTTTCAGTTTTGGCCCATAGTGGGAATCTGTGTGATATACTTTAATACTGTAGAAGAAAGCCGAAGAGATGATCCTGAAAACATGAAACATGTAGGTAATGTTTTCTGTGCTGCTTTCATTGCATGAATAAAAGGATCAGCTGGGGAATGAATTTTTTTACTAAAGATAGTGTACCAGTTAAAACTTATCTAGGCTTGCAGGATGGTTAAAGGAACACTAAGACCTTCAAGCTGGAGCCACATGTAATCTTACACTTTCTTTAAAGTCACTTTTGTTATATTTATTATGAAAGCAGACACAAATGGCAAAGGAAATCCACTCAGGTTCTGTCGGAGATTCCCAAGGCAGTTCAGGCTGAATTCCAGCTTTGCCCATTGCTCTCAACTGCTCCTATCAGGCACATGCCATATGGTCATGCAAACAAATACGTGCACAGCTTTTTTCTTTCTCAAATAGTGACAAAACAGTTTGGGACCATATGCTGCACAACACAAGTGATCTCTCTAATGGCTTACACGAATAGGGGGGAACCAGCTCCGAATGTGCAGTTGGTCCATGCTTCTTTGCTGTACATATTTTTCTATAATACAGAGAAAGAATTTGTACTGTGGTTTCTTCACTGTAGTGACTTCACTTGCAATGTGAAATATGGAACAGCAGTTTTTGTGGTTAGTGACAAAAGACTTTGTGGGCGTGAAGGTGACTTAAATTCTTAATAGCTAACTTGGCCTAGTAATTTAACCTTCATGACAAAACCAGTTTCCCCTCCTAAGTCAGGAAAATGATTCACAACCAAAGTTTCTATGAAATGCTAATTTATTCCCAAATGCAAAAAGTGGAGCTATATCTTAGTTACTTTGTGAGTGTAAGAGAAAAAACCAAAATATTATTTCTAGGGATGATTATGCAAAATGTAGACTAATTCGTGCAGATATTTTTTATTTCCTATTAAGTTTGGAAGGCAAGAAACACAGCTGTAAATTTCAGAGGAACGGAGTTTGAACTTTTAGGCAGGTAATTGCTGCAGTTTTTAACCATCTCAACTTTGTTTTAAAAGTCATAACACTGTTTCTGTTTTAGTTTCCTGGGGACATTTCTTGACACTGATTTTATTTCTCAACGTGGAACCAAAATTTTTTGTTGATGCAGAGTCAAGAGGTGATTTTAGTAAAAGAATGTGCAGAAGGAACTGATGTTGATGAGCTGAGCTACAAAAAAGGGGGGTTTGGGTGGATTTGTGAGGTCAGAATTTTGATGCAGGTCTCTGCTGTTACGTATACACTGGAAATGATAAAGAAAGAGGGAAGTAGATTTTCTGACACATCGTAGTATACCTGTAACTGGCAAGGTGCTATAAATTACCAGTATGTATCAGTTTTCTCAGTACAGCAAGGAAATTAAAAGTGCTCTGGTAGAGAAAGAATCTCCACTTCTATTTTGAGCACAAACCACTCATCATGAGAAAGATTAAATCAGACTCACAAAATTTTGGAGGAATGAGGGGATATCCAATGTGGCAGGAAAAAGGATTAGGGTGATTGGGGAACACATAACCGATCAATCCAGAGGAAATTAAAAGATTTAGGTTTTTTTAGGGTAACAACATAAAGGTTGAAGTGTGAATCTGCCATTTTATGCCATAGAGAGGGGAAATGGGAAGGCTGGTAGTGGCACAAGAGAGAAGGAATATAAACTGTTCTGAGTACACTTTGTCTGGAAATTAGGAGTATGTTCCTAACTATCAAAGAGGTAAAGTCTGGAGCAGACTTTAATCCAAGGAGTGGAGCTTATAAAAAGGATCACCACTACTTTTAGCATAGGTTTCGTATGTTTAGGAAAGGGATTTTAAAATGTGTTGTTGTGATGGCAAGGGGCTGAAGTCAGTCAGTCCTACATTCCTGCCAAAGAGGGATCAGGACCTCCCTTTGTCATTCTTAGGTGCCAGAAGAATTTTCAAGATGGAACTGAAAGCTTGGGAGGAAAGAAACAGGGTGCAAAAGGATGAAGAAAGAATATGTTGTAACGTTTCCTTTGTTTACATTAAGAAATAAATTTATTGGAAAATTAATTTCACTGAAATTATTGTGAATTTAGAGCTTGATTTGGAGAAGAACTTATAGGTATTTGTATGTGTTCAGCATTACTCAGCATAAAATCTTTAGAAATGAAATCAAAAACAGTAGAAATGTATTTGCAGAGAAGACATCTAATTAAATATCCTGTTAAATTATAACTTTAAAAACACAGCAATTAATTGGCTGAACTGTATTCTTGGAGTTTATATGATGTAGTTAAAAGAAGCCTGCTGACAGTTCTGCATTAACTTAGAATACTGATTTCTTTGAACTTCAAAAAGTCCTTCATCCCTTCCCTCCCACCACCCCCCAAAAAAATTAATTTTAAAAGCTTACTTAAATTATGCTCAGAATGCCCTTATTTCTGGTAGTAAATAACTTGGAAATATTTTGAAACTTTACTGGGAGCAGATTATTTTCTGCCTGCTGGAGACAGAAAGCAAACATTACTTTTGACACCCTATCACGAGAGAATCGGTAGAGCGCAAAGGAGATCCCAGCCGTGGTGGTTCTTGCCTCTCGGAGTGCGTGCTGCGGGGCTGACGCCCCTGTGCGTTTTGGGGGCAGGAGAAACTGTGTTCAATCAATTGTTTTTAACGCTGTTAAAAAAAATCTCTTCGACTGTGCAGAGAGAAGGAAGGAGGCAAAGGAGAAAAGCCGTAGCGGTTTTGGGCGACGTGCCCCTTCGCCCTCTTCTTTTTGTTTCATTGGGGATTTTTGTGAGGAAGATTGCAGGCTCCTGAGGCTTCTGGGAGCAGGACTCGCCTTTCAGAGGGGGCCCAAGCCCTGCTGGCTGCTGGTGATCGTCGAGTGCGGAGGGAAAAGTGTGTGCGCCTCGCCCGGGGCCGGGGCCCGAGGCTGCCCCCGGCAGAGGGTGCCGGAGCGCAGGGACTGTCCTCGTCCTGTCCGCCCCTCGGCGCCGCTCCCCTCCCCTGTGCAGGGTCCTGGGTGACGTTCGGATGCTGGGGAAGGAGGAGGCGGAGGAGGAGGGGAAAGGAGCGCGGCTTCCTCCGCCCCCAGTCGGGGCCGGTCCGTTAGCGGGAGCGCAGGGCCGGGGCGGCGGTGCCCAGGACAAGTTTGCGGCAGCGCCTCCGGACCCCTCTCCGCCCCAGGCGCTGCTCCCTGCGGGCTCCCTGCGGGATCTGTGCCGCGGCGGCCGGGCGGGCAGCATGGACCCCACGGCGGCGGCGGGACGGCGGGGGGCGGCGGGCCGCCTCCTGCTCCTGCTGGCGGCCGCCTCGCTCCTTCGCCTCCGCGCGGCAGGTAAGGAGCGGGACCCCCGGCTGGAGGGGAGGATGCTTCTGCTCTTCGAGCAGGGCTGTGTGGGGAGAGGGGACGCAGGGAAAGCTGCTCCAGTTCCTAGGAGAATTGCGCGTATCCATTTGGGACCGGTTGAGCCGCCAGCATCACCAGGTGGTGGTTCATGTTGGTTACTTTTTCTTTCTTATCTTTTTCTTTTCTTTTAATTTTTTTTCCCCCTCTTTATTTTCTTTTTCTTTTCTTTCTTCCTTTCTCTCTTTCTTTCCGCCATCCTTTTTTGTTTTCTTTTCTTTTTTTTTCCGGTTCTTCTTGGCACAATGGAAACCTGATGTTGTGTTCTTTACGAGGGGGCGGGGGTTGGCAGGAGGCGAGGGCAGCTAGAACTTTTACCCCGAGCGCATCCCGGCGCCTCTGCCCCACTCGGGCGGCAGGCTCTTCGTGCCTCTTTTCGGCCGGTTCAGCGCTCCGAGGCTGGTTGGTAGCCACTGAGGGGGGGGGCAGGGTGGAGGGAGAAAGAAGGAGAAAACAAAGGAAAAGTTCGGGGTTTTGTTGCCGAGGGTGGATAGCAATGAGTGGAGCCTCCTCCTTCACTCTGCCCGCCCTCCAGCCCTCTCCTCGGAATGGTTATAATAATGTGTTATTATTTGGGACGTTGAGTGTTGCCAGAATCTCAGCGGGAACCAGGAGGGGATTAAAGTTGAGTGGGCGAGGGGGCAGCCGCCGTGCTTGCAGCTCATGGAGGCTCGGCGGGGTTTCTTTCTGTGCGTTTTTGGGCTTTAGAGGGTCCCATTTTCTCTGTGTACCTGGCCGACCCTCAGGGACTGAGGAGATCAGACCTCGGGCTCAGGAAACACTAGAACGCGCGGTTCAGTGAGCTCCGCGATTGTTTTTAGGGCTGAATAAACTGTCTCTATTAACATCTGACCTTGCTCCGTGGCAGCAGCGGTGCGGCTGCTGAACAGATGCCAGTTTGTCCGGCATCTCCGAGGGTAGAGCCGTGATTTACAGAGACCTTAGGGAACGCGTGGGGTTGGAGAGCCACGATGGTGTAAGACACAGTTCCTGTAAAAGAAGCCACATAAAATTTTTTCTTTTTTTTTTTTTTTTTTTTTTTTAGANTTTTTTTAAATCCCCTCCTTCGCTCACGCCTAAGATGTGTGGTGCTTTCAGAGCAGGAAAGGGGAGGCTTAAGGTTTTCGTTTTCTCTGGGATGTGAAATGCACCGTCGAGGTAGGAGCTGCCGGCTCCAGCTCTTTGATCTTTCATGAAGCCATTCTCTGGAAAATTGCCCTCTCCCCCTCTGCAGCAGATAAACCTTACTCACAAAGTCCTTCCCGGGATTCTTTGCCCAGGGACTGAGGGAGCAGATGACAAGGCTGCACCATTTCTATGCCATGTTTGTAACCCTTCCCCTTCTGTCCTCACCGGGCAGCGCGGGAGCTCGGCGGGTTAGCAGAGCCTTCCTCCCCCGCCTTTCCTAGCTTTAACTTAATTGCACCGACGTGCTGGAGGAGACCGATGATGTCTTTAAGAAAAAACAGTGATGCTGCAGATTAGAGGGGACTTGTTAATCAATTGCACGTTTGAAAGAGCTTTTCTTTCCTTTGTTGCTTTCGCTAATCCATTTAGCTCTCCCCGGGAGGTGACAGATGCCTATATTTCCTGTTATTCAGCTCCGGGGTCCGAGGTCTTGCCATTTGTTGCCTTACCATGAAGGGAGAGGGTCAGCAGAAAGCTAGAGGTCTGGGAGCTTTCCGGGGCGAGAGTAGGAGGCGGGCATGTTACAGCTCGCGGATTTGGGGTCAGTTCCCGTCGCGTTTATTTTTCCTAGAGCCTTTATTGCTCCCTTTGAAGAGGCTGCCCCGCTGCTCTGCCCCTCCTGCGGGGTCCCGGGCTGCGGGGATCCCCCGGGGCCGCAGGGGGGATGACGGTCGTCCCCTGACGGTTCTGAGAGGAGATGCCGGATTGTCTGTCCCCGGCCCCGCTTTATTCCCTTCACCCTGAGCAGCTCGATCTGTTTTCCGAACGCAGCGGGAGGGAGGTGTGCACAGTGTCCCGTGAGCTTCTTTCCTTTCTTCCTTCCTTTCTTCCCGCGTTCCCTTGCCCCCCGCTGCAGCTCGAGAACACCGGCGCTTGTGCATTTGCCACGGCCAGACTCTCTCTGCCTTCCCAGAGCCTCCCCACGGCTTCCCGGGGGTGGAGGGGTGCAGGCTCTCGGGAGCCTCTGTCCGGGCGCAGAGCTGCCCGCGGGTGGAGCGCCTGGCGCCGGGAAAACGGGCCCAAAAAGCGCTGGGAGTGTGGCGGCGTAACTCCCTCTTCTTTCGTGGGCAATGGTACTGCTCCGTCCGCTTGTATATGCTCTCAGGAGGCATGTCAAGTTTCAGCCTTCTCGGAGGCAGTATAAAATCATAAGTTACCATTAAAAGCGCATTTGGGGTTTATCTTTTTTTTAGCGCTGCCCCATAAACAGGCTCGTGATAATCGTCTCAGCCACCTGTAAGAAAGTGTGGATTCACTCTACTTCGATAGGGCATGAAGTTTGAGACTCCATTTTCTTCTCTGAATAAGCGGCACAGTGGTTGAGAGCCCATAATCACAGCAATAAATACTTGTGTACTTCTATTGTTAAGGGGTATTCTTCTGTTTAATTAGATTTGCTTAATGGTAAACAGAATATTTGTCAATCTACATTTCATTTAAAGGTTTATTTTTGAAAATGTTATTTCAGTGTTTTCAGCGTTCACTCTTAGAATGTGGCCAGGTGAGAGGCAAAAGCAGTGAGGATGGTCGTTTGTTGAAAATGATGATGCACAACGGACTCGGCTTACAGACTTTTGCCCCATTGCCATTAAATAGGAAAGGACTTTTAATCAACTGGAAATTGATGCTCACATGACTTGAGAAGTATGCAAAATGCAGTGATTAAAAAAATAAAACAATTCTGTCAACACAATGTCTGGGAATGATAACATAATGGTAACTCGTGGCTATGATTTTGACAGCCCTGAAGTTTGTAAACTTCTACCTAACTTCATGAAGAAAAAAACCACTCTAATTTCTGAGAGCACAGTGTTTGTGGAGAAATTAATACAAGTATGGATTACTTTGGAATGCCTTTAAATGCCTAACTACAAAAAGTCATAAAATACTTAAATCTTGAAAGTTGCATAAGACTTAGCTATATCTCCATCCTGACTTGTATAAAAGAGATTCAGCTCTGCAAATTCTACACGGGTCATCTGATAAAAGTCAGTACATCTTTGAGTTCAAGGAGTTTTCAGATAGCTTTTAATAAATGATATTGACCACATTAACTATTTTTTGGTCAAGTCTTAATCAAACGCTTTCTTGCGCTAATTAAGTTGTTAAATAGTTTAGTGACGAAGTTTATCATTGGGTCAAGAGTTGGTAATGAATTTTTTTCCCCTTGAGTGTCTCGATTAAATTAAGCATTTGTAATGGAATTGCACTTTTCCCCTTAATCTCTTTGTTGCTGTAAACAGCGTAGAAATGCAAGATGCTGGAAGAAGAGGACCAGATGAGAGACGAGGCAAATTAATCCTGTTAAGTGAGTTTTCGGTTGTTTGCAGAAAAGCTGATCTTTTTTCTAAACTCACTGCACTTTGTTTAAGGTGTGAATAGCTTTCAGAACTGCCATTGGCATGGGAATATATTTGACCACTAATTAGGAAACTGACAGTCTTAGTCCACCAACCAGTGAGAAGGAAGTGTAAAAGGAAAGAATAGTAATAAATATTGAGTTTTGTTTGATAGCTGCAAGAATCTTCTGTATAGAAGACTTGTGGAGTCCTTTTCATGTCTTATTTTCAGTCTTAAATTCCCATTTTATATTCAATAAAAATGTCTCTTAGAAGCAGTCAGCATCTCAAGCTTTTAATCATACTTTTAATTGAGAGAATTTATTTTAAAGGTGTCTTTGTATTTACTTTTTTTTAACATTACAGACAAAAAAAAGGTATTCAGCAAACTTTCATTTTTTAAAAAATAGCTCTTTCTATAGATGTTCTCTGTTGCCTTGTGTGGTTGTTCAGAAGGAAGAAATGCTACTTACAGTATTCCGTCTAATTTATAGCATCTGTCACTATGTTCTCTGTGCAAAGAATGGTTTGCTATTTAAGTTTGTTTATGCATTGTGAGGCTGTTGCTTTATAAAGGAAGTTGTCATTAGGCTCAGCATGTCTGGAAAGCATGCAAGCACTCAAGTCTTCTAATCCAGTGACTACAAAGTAGTTAATGCTTCAAAGAAAAAGAATGACAGGATTTTGTTGCACTGAAAGAAGATGCATTGTTTGTTAATCCTGCTTTTAGTTGTTACTCTACTAAAGACTACTGCAGCAATGCTAATAATCATTCAGGACAAACATGGATTTTACTTAAATTATTGTCTTTTCTCCTGTTTTTTTTCTAAACACCTAAGTAGTGAAATGTCCCTTACTGGCTTCTTGCATTTACTTTTTCTGGGACTTTGCCGTACACCAGTACTCACTTGCAGCATCCTGCTAGATAGTTTTGCTGATGTTTTCCACAGACTTGACTCCCAACCAAGCTTTTTCTCTTGACATCTGTTTGTCCTCCTTAGCCAGCTTGGGAAAGGACTTCCTCTTCCAAGTGATGCCAGCTGGTGATTTCTTTTTAAAACTAAAAATGACTGTACATAACTTTCCAGATCATAAAGTATACTTTTCGAAAAGTCAAAAGGTGATCTCTTAGCTATAAATTGTGACTTTGTCTTTTAGATGGCAGTGGACAAAACATTTAAAGAACACAAACAAACCTGCATTGTAGTATCAGTGAGAACAAGAAATCACACTAGAAACACATTTCAGTAAGCAGTGCGCTGTTATTGCGATGGAATAAGTAGATGAATTCCACCAACGTTGAAGACCTGGCATGGGTATCCTACAGACAGTTCCATCCTTCTGAGCTGGTGTTAGATCAGTCTGTGTGTATCTCCATGAGCCAATGAGCACATGTATCAGTGTGTGCTGCTTCACGAAGCAAAGGGAACATACTCCTCTGTGCCGATTGATTTAGCCCTCATGTCAGTTGATGCCTTCTGGTTTTTCTGTAGTGCATGCCTGTCTTTGATGGTGAAGGAGGGTGACATACAGTAGCTGAGGGAGAGGAAGGGTATCACAGTATTACTGGTTCTGTAGAAGGTATTTAAAGAATGAGTGTGGTTTCATGTGCCTGTCCCTCTGAGTCTAGAGCAGAGTTCACTAAAGTCTCTCCTAAAGGCTGTGTGGTTGGTGAGCGTGTAGTTTCACTGACACTTGAAGCTCCTAGTTTATTTAAATCAGCACAAGGGCTCTGCTGGAAAGTAGTCATAGAGAAAAAATTGAAAGAATACATGGGCAGAGAATTAGCACAAGAGATAAGACATTTTTTTCTTCCACTGTAATGATTTTTGCTGAAGTAAAAGGAAGATGTTTTGTCTGGGTATGGCTTGCAAAAACAGCAAAGTGAAATGAATGGGGAAATGTTGGGGATCACAGTTTGCCAGAGTTTGGTTTTAGAGTGTGAGTAGCTGAATCAGGAAATTAGATTGGATCCCCATTTGGCATTTTGTCCCTGAGCAATCCATCAATTTCACATGGGAGACATGTCTAACATACCTTTTGGTTTTGAAGTTTCTATTCAGGTGTGATTTTCTTAAGAGAGCAACAAGCAGATTCAGTATTCTTTCTTGAACCAAACTACCCTATGTGTATATTGTCATACCTATGAAACCTCTACTGAACTTGGATTTCTGTCTTGTAATTGCTTTGTTGGACTTCCTTTTGTATGAACAGCATAAACATTTAATTCTGTAACTCCAGGTTACTTGTCTTCATCACTTGCCACTTGTCTTCATCAGAACTGCTCTAGGCTGTTCATTTAGCAGTTCTTCTGGTAAGTATGTTTTCAAGGAGAAGTAGTTTCTGTATATGCTTTTTCTTGCTTTTCACAGTTTTAACACATTATTTTTTTCCCCTGTAGTATTGTCTATATAGGAAGAATGACTTGACTGGTTCTATAAAGAAGAGGTAAATTCTGTAAGAGTTCTAGAATTATGAAGGTTTACTTTTCAAAACAATCTGCACAAATGTCTGGTTGAATCATAAGTAAAGCTATCTTCATCAGAGCAATAACACAGTCACATATTCAATTATTGTGTAGATAGAGAACAGACGATGTACTGCAAAAGACAGGAAGAATTTTGTTCCTGTGTCTTTAAGTATAGAAATTACAGTTGAAAATAATAAACTTGATTACTACTAGTCAGAAGAACTATCCTAAGTCAAATGAATTGTAAACAAACAAACAAACAAATTATTGTAAATAAGTCTAACAGAGGAATCACAGAGCTCTACCAAAGACAGAATAATGAGAGTGGCAGCCTGCTGCACAAACGGAGGAGATTGCTTTCTTCCATGCCTACAGCAGAATGGTTGGATGTTGTATCTCTAACTTGGTTGTGTATACATATATATTTAATAAATAAAGAAATAATAATTTGAAACTGGTACAGTAGGTCCATGTGAGAGTGGTATGATAAAACTCTAATTGTCTGTGGGACAGCCAGCGCTGGCAGAGGGGGTTGGTTGCACGCTGAGGGACAGGAGGACTGAGACACAGCAATCCCACCTTAGATCAGACAAAGGTGTTGTGGGACCTTGCTTGTTTGTTCTTCTTCTCTTTGGAAGCAGAACAAACAAAGGTCTTGTGGTATAAGAATGCCTCTGGAAGAAAAAAGCCAAGAAGGACTGTTACAGAAATATTAATTCAGTTTGCCTGGATTTGCATGAGAAATTACTCCCACGAGTGCATCAAAAGTGTTTCTGAATAGAGCAAGGTCAGAAAATGAGAAAAAGGAAAAAAAAAAGAAGAAAAATAGTGTTACTTGACAGTCTCGGACTACTGCAGCTGAGTAACTTTTAAGTAGGTTCTGTCAATCTCTTGTATAAACCAATAATAAATAAAGCTGCTTGAAAACTTAAGATGCCTCAACAATGTATAAAATTTTCTGTGTCGTTCATTATCCTAAAATTTAGGAAGAAGTTATAGGATGTAAAGAGAATGCTGAGATTTTTTTATCCTTAAAATGAGAGAGCATGTATTCTGGGAGACAAGTTAACAAATGGTTTTGCCATGCTTCTTTCTAGTTTAGAAAAGTGACAAAGCAGAATTGTTTTATAGATAAACCCAATAATAATACTGGAGCTAGTAAGGTTGCAGCAATGTTTCTGAGTATAATGAAATTTATCCATTCTTAAAAATCCAAAAGCAAAAATAGGAAAGTGAAGGCTGCAGACAGAGAACCCAAATATAATATCATATGTACTCTTTTATTTCAGGCAGTAATGGTTCTGGTCTGATTCTAAATATGTGCTGTTTTCAAATTTTGCTGACAAACTAGAAGAGCATTTTTAAAATAAATTGTCCTCTTGATGTGTGCTGCCCTGACGTATATTTGTCAAGTAATGCAAAACTATGGGAACTGTATATCAGAGAGCTGTCTGGACAAAAGTTAACTCTGCAGAATCCAGCCCAGTTCTGGCCAGGCTCCCTGAATTGGCTTACCTCCTGTACCATGGACCACCAGCATTGGTGTGGGGAAGAGATGATAGATGGCTGGGAGGGGGAGCACATGGCAGCCCTGGCAGAGCAGCTTAAATTGCCACGGGACTGTATCCTTGCAGAGAGAAAATCAGATATGCAAAAATATTAACATAATTTTGTGGGCTAGAAAATGTAGAGATGCTTCCACAATACTATTGTAATCAATGACTGTCTAAGGTTTGGATTCTGCAGAGTGAAGATGAACCTGTGCAGTTTAAATAAGAAAATTCTCAACTGCCTCAAAAGTCTGGTCTGCAAACAGGTGTTTGATTAGTTGTCAGTTTGTCAGTTTCTCACCACAAATCGTCTGAGCCATTTGTCTCTGTGTTAGAACTGTTGGATCTCCAGCAGTTGTTGCTTAAGCTACATTTTAGGAGTCCACTGAGTTTTAATTGCATTATGGGTAAGAATAAATGTCTTAATAAAACAAGGGAATTTTTTTCAGTACAATAAACAAGGAAATGGACAGAATGCAAGTTTTGTGAAGATTCTAAAGATGTATCAAAGCTTTCTGAATATTCTGTAAGTTGAAAATACCAAGGATCTTGTAGCATCTATATGTAATTACTCTTTTAAATCTTACAACTTCCTGTGGAGAAATACAAATCATGCTTCTTTTGAGTAGACGTAAAACATTTCTTTCATCAAGTTGAAAAGAAAAAAGGGGAGGAGTCTATGACAGGGAAACCAGAGACTTACATTCATATAAGAATTTCCTTTATTGGGGAGTGGGAAATTAAAATAATTTATGGTACCCTAGGAACTCGATAGTTGAAGGATGAGCTTAAGCATAAAAAAATGTTTTAAAAATTGTAGTTATAGTGGTGGTTAATGATGACTCCTTTCATGGTAGACCAAAATACCTTACAAAGGGAAAAGTGGTAATATGTAGATAAAATTGCAAGCTTGAATAGGATCTGAACCAAATGTACATGAGAAAAACATATCTGCTGTTGTTTTAATTTTAAAAATAACTGTGCTTCATAGCTCTGCCTGGAAATAATTTAATACAACAAAACTGATTCTTGTAAAAAGTATTTCCAGCCAGACCAGAAGCAGTACTTAATAAATACCTTGAAAGGGTAGTCTGTTCTTTATACTTGCTTTTGCAAACTCAGTGAATTTGAATATTTACATCTGAAATTACAGATAGTAATTCAACCTGTTTTTCTAAAGCTGATCTCACATTTATCTTTTTCTCTCTGCGTCAGTGCAGAAATACGATTCAGAAATCTCTTCTCTAACAGAGGTACTAGAGAAACTGTTACAAAGTTCATGATACTGTGGTTTTCAAAGTAGCAGAAAAAACCCAACCATTTTTCTTTCAAATTTTATGTCTAGAGAGCTTTTGGATAATGTTGCTCTTGAGAAAAATACGCTTATTTTTGCCATTGTGTTATTTAAGAACATACCACGTGTAGAAAATCCTTTGAAGAGGATCATGCTAGTCAAAGACAAGAGCATGCAGTGTTAGGAAAGACAGGTTTCAGAAATTACACCGAACTGTAATCCAAAGGCCAAATTTAAAGTCAGGAGCAGCTCTGATTGTGGAACTTGAGGATGATGTGTTTACGCAGGAAACGACTGCAGAAACAAAGGTGTGAATTTATAGCATACTTTCAGAATTAAAAAACCTGGAAAATGTTATCTCACATTTACTGAGCTATGTCTACAGAGGCAATTGTTAGAAAGTCTTAGCTCAGTGTGAAACCAAAGAGTAAACTAGATGCGGTATTTTCTTCCTGCAGACAACACCTTTGTGATCAGTGAAATACTTGTAATGTTGTCTTTACTTGTACTAAATCAGATTGGCATGTGATTTATCATTTCTAGAAATAGAGAAAAACCTAACCTCAGTACTGTGGTGTTAGGCTCTGTAGAAATTATTCAAATGTCTTTACCTATATTTTCTAGGAAGGTCAAGGTCTTCTCTAACCATGGTATGACTGGGGAAAAAAGGGATCTAAAAGGACCTTGAGAGGTTGGATTATTTGTTCTTCAAGACAGAATCAACTTTAGCTGGCATAGCCTATTCTCAGAGGTGACACGAGCAGAGATGCAGTGACTTCCACTGGCAGGCATGCAGGCTTAGTGCTTACTTACACTTGATTGCAATCCAAGTGCATTACTTCCTGTTACAATTTATTCCTCTACCTCTTGTAATTGTACTTGATTTTATTTTTGTGGCTTCTGAAATAGATCCTCAAACTTTGACACAAATACTTCTCAAAAACTGTCTTGTCTCCTTGTAGATATCTCTCTTTTCAACACCCCCTTCACCACTACTGTTTTCTCAGCCTTTCCTCTTACATCATATTTTCTGAATCTCGTGGTTGTGCTCATTCTTCTCTACTGGACCTTCTCCAAAACATCTTTCTTGTAGTGTGCTAACCAAAACTGGCGTATTCTAGCTCACGCTGTACCAGGACCAGCTGAAGGAAGATGATTGTTTCCTATATTTACCAGATGACATTTTTATTTCCCCGATTGAAGTCTGACTGTTTTGTGGCAGGATGGCCTTGCTCAAGTTCTGATCCACTCCAGATCTTCCATAAAGAATTGTTGCCAAGTTTGTTTGCTAGCAGTGAAATGGTTCAAGCAGGAAACTTTCTGCCTATCTTCACTCTACTGCCTGTCTTTATTCCCACCCTCTCCATACCACTTTTTGCTGGTGTTTGGTTCCATTTACAAAGACCAGAATGTTGGCAACACCTAAGAGTTTGGTGTTGCCTCTGGAGTTCAGTAAGGCAGATATCCATAGCACTGAAACTTGTGAAGCTCCACAAGTTCACTGAGACTTAACTCTAATGGTTTTCTAAGGAGCTGTCATTTGCCACTACATAAAATTTCATGTTTCACCTATGAGAATGTCATAGGGGACAGGCCCCTCCCCACTAGCAACTGCAGGCTCTCATTCCATACAGCATAGTAGATGTCATATTATGGTCCTCAGGAGCTAAACTTCCCTCAGCAGAAACCCTTGTGACATGTGTAAGTCTCTGCTTCTGTGGTTTCTTCTTAAATAACCTGCCTTTCTGTAACTTTCATTTCTATAACTCTGGTAAGGTACATTTTCATATTGTACCTTTCATCAATTCAGATGGTAGATCTGAATAGATTGAATCAATCTATTGAATCAATAGATTCATCAATTTGAAAGGCAGAGAGTTCACACCTGCCTATTTTCAGAGACTGATTTTGGATTTTTTTCTGAGTTCAGGTGAAGCCCATAGAAAACTTTGCAAATGGCAGTTCTCGCACTCTTAATATAATGTCTGTGTCAATTTCATGGATTAAAATTGTAACCTTTAATTTCACACTGGGTAATATATTCCTACTTTTTTACTCTTCAAAGTCCTCTGTTGAGTGAGTGGTTTCATGTTGCGAGGCCAAGGCAATTAACTAAAACTACTCTAGCTTTGGAAGCATATGATATAAATTTGTTTTTAAGCATTAATACTTCTGTGAATACTTCTACTTTAAAATTGTAGAAATGATGTAAGACTAAATAGGTGTAGTTGTCATTGCCTCTACAGGGTTCTCATTTCCTGTAGCTCACATTATCCCATTCTCTTCCTTCATTTTATTTTTCTGTTCTTCTGATTTAAAATTTTTCCCTGCAGCATTTTTCCTTGTGACACTTGGGTGTTTTGTTGTTTGATCATTTTCTTTCTGACTAATTCTTTGCCCTCTGAGTAGCACTTCAGATCTTGGGAATTCACAGACATGTTATGGTTGCCCACTAATGATAGAAAGTACTTCGGTGATCCACAGGGGCTGTTGCCATCTGTCTGGAAAAAAAAGTTCCTGGAAAGCAGGTAGGAAAAGTGCCTCCAAAGAGATGGTTTTCTGTGACTGAGCAATTAGCATGCTTCTTCATAACTCATGTTGCTTGAGAAGCTGCTGGTATCAGCACCTGTACTTATTTTAACATGAAATACAAGACTAAAGCTAGGAAAGAGGGGTGTGGGAACAGGCTGGTTGTGGATGGACATGTCTGAGCAGAGGGTCTGGCCTGTGATCCGGTTTATGAGGAAAAGAAATGTCTCTGGGGTGTAGAAATGGGGTTAGTAAGAATGTGTGACAGCAAGTCTAGGGGAGTTTAATGTGCTCGTGAGTGTGGAGTGGAAGAGAGCTGGAAACTTCTGCTGCTGCCCCACGGCCATGGCTGCCATGCTGTGTTTGGGAAAGTACTACTTTGGTTACGTTTTTCTTCTTCAGGATGTATGGAGTAAGAATGGTGTCTTTTACCATGCTTTTATAGCACGATTTGCTTAGGAAAAGGAAGGGAAATGAAATTGTGTCTGCTGGGATGGCTGGATATTTCAAATACCATATTGAATTGGAAACACTCAAAGTGGATAGAGGCATGAAGGAAGCCATTTTATTATCTACAGGTTCTGACCCTTCGGGAGCCTTAATAGTGTAGAAAAAATAGTGAAATCCGCTTGTTTAGGAAGAAAACATGCTTTGTTTTTCTGCATGCCAAAACCGTAGTTGTGAAATAGTGAAAATTATTACATTGTTGCACATGTTTAATGTAAAAAAACAGTTTGTGGGTTTTTCCCCTACTCTTTGCTGTTTTTCCTAGTGTGGGCATTGGTTTCCCCTCACCCTTTTTTATTCTTTCTTTCCTCCCCTTTCCTTTCTTTCCTCCCCTTTCCTTTCTTTGCCCCCTTTCTTTTCTTTCCTCCCCTTTCCTTTTCCACCGTTCCTTTCTCTCCCCTTTTCCTTTCTTTTCCCTGTTTCCTTTCTGTCCTTGCTTGCTTTCTTTCTTTCTCCATTTGAACTGAAGAAACCACTCTCTTTAGTAATTCTGAGTCAGTTGGGTCAGTCCTGGGCTTTTCTGTGCAGAGACTGCCAAGTTTTTAGAAAATATGTGGTGGTTTAGGGATTTGGATATACGTCCAAAAGGGACAAGATTTGAGACCTCCAAATGTCTTTAATTTACAACCATAATTTGGAAAGGATCTTTACTGAGTCCCAAGAGAAAAAAGCCAATACTTTCATTTATACAATTAGTCATCATTCTCTTCACCATTAGGCTTCTCCTCCCTTCTGAAAAGGCTACAGTTTGTTTTGCTGCCTTAACAAAAATAAGTTTAGTTGATTTAATGTTCTGTTTCATGATGAAGTGTCTTATCTAGGTCATAGTTTAGCTCTTAACAAGATATTTATGAAGTGGTAAGAATTCTCTGCTCTGCGGTGAATTTATTCTCTAGAGTGGGGCAAAATACTATTTAACTAGCAAATAAAGCAGTTCGACTTCAAATTATGTCAAAGTTGACTGCAACAATTTTAATCTTTTAGTTACCCCCTAAATATGTAGGGTGTCTGGAACTTCTCAAAACTTAGGTAATTTGACCTCTGCTATAGAAAAAGTATTTCATATAAATTATTATTGTAAGTAGCTATCCAAGGAAGGGAATTTTTTGATTTAGAATACAAGTTAATACTTTTATATTATGTGCAGGCTGTAAAACACAGCTAAAGACTAAGAACATATTCCTGATCTCAGTTTTTTGGTACACAAGTCTCATTTGACTGGCTTATCAAATACTGTGCTAAATCCTTGTAAGTATTTGAAGCTGATATTTGTGATACTTGCTTGGGATTGTTTTGTCTGCCATGTAACAGTGTTATCAGCAGATGTTTCCCTCATTTCTGCATAGTTTTTATTGGTGTTTAACATGATTACAGCCGTAGTTTTGAAGGTACAGGCAGTAGAAGTATCCATGTTCTGGGTGTTTCCCAGACACGCAAGGTAAATACAGTTATTTTAAAAGGAATTCTGTATGAGTGACTGCTTCACCATAAAAAGCTTTGAAATCAGCATTGTTTGGTATTTCATTTATGTCTATTGAAACAGCAGTAGTTTGTCTCTGTCTCTCATCTTTACTAAAAAGACCGTATGTGAGGCCTTCTCTCTTCAGTTGTGTATCAGCAGACTTTACATCAGGCAAGATTTGTGATGTACTGAATTTTGCAATAAATATAGACCAGCACTTACATGATAAGTGAATAATTAGTGACTTACATCACCAATTCACGGGCCGTGTTTCATTAGCTCTAGAGTACCGCCTCAGCTCTGTGGAAATAGTTTTGATTGGATTCTCAGAAACTTTAATTTCCTTGTATTTAATTTACATGAACGATCATTTCCATGGGCTCCCTATTCCTGGCTTGATCTAGGCAGGCCGACCTTTGTACAGTATAGTGTAGAATAGAATAGTTGCTTTAGTCTCCATTCTTATTTTAGTTTTCATTTGTATGATTATACCTCTGAATGAAAATAAGTTTTTATGAAGATTTGATTTCCTGACTAATATGTAGTTTTTTATTAAGATATTTTGTAGTTTACTGTAAGGTTTTGTTGAACTGGAAAACAATGAGTGAACCTGAACCATCTAAAGACAAACTTGACTGTGTCTCCACCAGACTGGTCAGTGAAGAAAGTATGTGAACCATGACTTGTTCATACCTAAGATCCCACAAAACTGTTTGTGTAAAGATCTATAGACTGTTCTGCCATTTCTCCCCCAAACAGCTGTCTGCTGGGATGAACTTTAAAAGACCTGGTTTCATGAGCACATTTTCCATTTTATTTTACTTCTAAACTAGTTATCTTCCAGAAAGATGAAGACATTCATTTGTCTCTCATGTAATGGCATTATGAATTGCACGAGGAGCAGTGCTGTTCTGGAAGCAGTCTCTATCTTTTGTATAAGATAGACAATGAATGTTTATTAATTAAGGTAGCATTTACACCTCTTTGATAGGGGTAATAATGAGTCTTTAACTCTGTAAGAAACCATATTCTCTTGTGAACATAAAGTGTTAACTTTTTTTTACCTGAATAAAAGATCTTAAAAAACAAAAGGTCAGACGTAAATGACATAATATATCTTTATAAAATTGGAGCTGGAAAACATTTCACTTTCCAGATAAGCACTTTTGTGTTACTTCTGCACCCGTTAGTGTTCAGCATCTAAAATGGAACAGACAGTCTCATTTCACTGACAGTCATAGATGTTGGTGGTATCTTGTTTTGTAGAATCAGTAACACGTTCTGAAACTCTTGTTGCCAAGGCCAGCAAATTAATGAAGGCTATTTAATTTTTAAATTACACAAGAAAGTGAGATAGTCTTGTTTATGAGAAAAATGAGGCGGAAGGAAGTTGTATGAAGTGTGCTGAGAGCAGGGAAGTTCTGGTGTGAGCCAGAGTTTCTGTACCATGTGTCTGTGCACACGTGGCACCAGACATGATTGTGCATTTACTTAATATGCTTAATGGAAAACTTGGCAAAAGTCTGTGAAGAGAAAATAAAAGATCAAAACGCTGAAATAAAAGCTCTATGTGAGAAAATTCCTCTTGTTGATTTGGATTCAAGTAGTCGAGGAACTAGCTTGCTTACATTTTTATCCAATGAAATACAAAATTTAAGCTCTTAATGCATTTACGTATTTTGGCATACCTGTACCCTACTGCATTTTTGACTAATTTCTGTGGTTCATTCTGAATGATTACTTGTTAAAAGGAGAGAACAGATAACACAGCATAAATAGCTAAAACTTAACAGCATTTTATGAACAAGCAGTGTCATGAAAAAGGTATTACCAACCACAATTGTGAAGAGACATATAAAAGTCTTGTTTTAAAATAGAAAGTATAGGAGAAAAATAGGCTTTTGATATTGGACAGAAACCAACAGCTTTTCTAAAGTGACTGAATCTGATGTCATCTCTTGCTAAAATAGATTTATTAGAAGATAGGCAAAGGTATGTGAACAATTGAATAACTGACTTATGGAATCATTGTGACTTACATTTCTAGTATATGTTTGGAAAAAAGTAGTATTTTTCTAATTGATGTCAGTGAATAGAAAGTTCCTGTGATAGCTCCTTGAAATAATTTGGGGAATGGGAAAAAAGCAAATTTGGCAAAGCATTTTAATTTTAATGGCAGTTCCAGCTTCCTTCTTCACAAAGATGAAGTTAAAACACTTGACCTGCTAGATTTCCATTCATAATTATTCTATACACCATCAATCACTCAGTAGACAACAAGCTTTTAGAGTCTTTTTGTGGAGGACAGACTTCCAGGTCTCAGAGGACACTGAATTTTTTGTAGGCATAGGAGAAGGGATTTGGTCTGAAAGAAGAAACTGAGTAGTGTAGAGTTTTTTTAGGACCAGAAAAGCCAAAATGTCATCCAGACACTGCTGCTGTAGAAAGAGCTTGCTTACAATATCTGTGTGTTGGGTTTTTTGTTTGTTTGTTTTTGGGGTTTTTTTTCATTTTATTTTACAGGAGAAACTGCACGTCTTTAATGGAGGTGGTGGAACAATTCCTTTTCTCAAAGTGAATTTTTAAGATACTTCTGACCACAGTACAAACACACATCAAACACTGCCAGGGCATCTTGTCTGCAGTTACTTTTTTGCCCCTCATCCTTTATTCTTTTTTATATGGTGGTAGAGTGCAGAGGCTGATGCTGGCTACAAGGTAATACTACAAAAAATGTAACGCTCATCTTCAGCTGTTGTAAAATGTCACGATTCTGTTGCATGCAGTGAAAATACAGTGAGGATGTTATTAAACTAATTTAGACTGTCTTAGACTTGACTGATGATGTTTCTAGGTCTTGAAGATGTTTTAGATTAGAAAGTCTGTGTTCAAGCAAACTGGCCATCCCTTGAAACATTATAGTTGTAAATAGTAACATTCCTCTTAACTCTTACAAAAATACAGGAAATTATTTAGTCTTGTGTTTTTGCATGTCTTTGCAATTCCCTCCTATTGGATTTCAAGATATCTGTTGTTTTTGTTTTCTTCTGTTTTTCCCTTTTTATTAACTTTTAGTTAAATGATGGCTGAATGATATTGTTTGGATTGCTTGATTACAGTTTATAGCCATTCATGATTTCCTTTGGCGTTTTTTTCCCAAGGATAAATCAGAAAGGTGGGATATTTTGGACTACTACTAGGATAGGGATTCTCTCTTAAGGCAAACTTGTTAAAATGAAAGAAAGTTTAAAATTTTTACTTTGTGCCTCTAATTTGCACTATCTGTATCTTAATGGATGTGTGTATTTTTATATATGTAGAAGTGTATATAAATGAAGTGAAGTCTGCTCTGACGTTTGATAATTTTCATTTGCCTAAATGTCTTTTTTTCTGGTTTAGTTTAGCAGTGTATTGTCCTATATCTATTGATTTTACTATTTATCTCACTGGAACAAGTTTCACTGGAAATTTTGCTCGTAAATCTGCTTTGATTTACAGCAGTTTGCTTATCTTCAGGTTGATCCCTGTATTTTTGTTGAGGGAAGGCTTTCTGAGAGTGCCAGAGCTGTCAAATACACAGCCAAGCCAATGGTCATGTGTGGGCGTTTTCTTGACAGACTGGATTTACGGTGTGGTCACCCTGAAGAGGCTGATGTTTAGTTGTGAGATGGACTGATGACCAAATCTAACAAGGCAAGGAATGTCAGGAAATTAAAAGAATTGGACGTTAGTTAGGCTAGACACTGAATAGAAAAATGAAGTGGAAATATGCACCATTTTGGGATAATTAGGGTTGGAAGGGACCTCAGCTCCTCCTGGGATCTAGGCCTCACTCAAATCAGGGCTAACATTTCTGTGACTACTCTGCCGTTTAAGTTAAATCACCGAAGAGAAAACAGATTTCCCTAAAGCATTTTTAATTTCTCTTGACAGTCCTGCTTTGCAGTGTCTTTTATATTTCCTTTTTTTCTGACCCTTACAGAATCATATGTTGAATTAAAAGAAGTGTGAGTCAAATTTCAACCTGTAATGCTTGATTGCATGAGGACTGCCTAGACAGCCTTAGGTTGCTATCAGCACTTTAATTTCTCTCTCTATACATAATAGGAATGATACTCTGAGTCAGTGGGGAGTGGAGATCCTCATTGTTTACTGCTTTGAAGATGAGGTTATGTAGCTGTAATTACTGATAATACCTGACCTAAGCCCTTTCCCTTTAGCAGGCAATGCATGAGTTTTTGCCTTGTATACTTTAACTACATTTGAAAAAGAGTTGTTAAAAGGGTTGCCTGGCCTCAAGAACACTTGTTCTGTTTAAACAACTGCTCTTTTTAATTGCCCTTGGCCTGCAGAATCTGAGCTGTCATTATATCTTCCTAATATAATTTTGGTAAATGCCCTCCTAGCTCCTCTGTTTCTCTGACAAATTTGAAAATGTCTTCAGGTTTATTACTCTAGTCCTCAGCCTTTCAGAAGAGTTTTCTTCTCCCCTTTTTCTGTGATCAGCAGACAGTGTGTAAAGTTGTGCAGCTTTTTAAAGTTTCTGCAGCTTTCTTTGGAAAAACCATGTGCTTTTTAAAGTATTCTTTTATAGCTTTTACTCCTATCGTGACACACTATGTACAAGAAGAGTATTTTTAGTAGAGGATTCTACTTTGCATGAAAGTCAGCATTCATATTCTCCCATCAGAAAGAAGTCTCATTTCCAGTATACTGTTGTAACTGTGACAGGCACATAAATTAAACACAAAATATTTTTTTTTCTTGTATATTTACAGTGTCATTCTTTTGATATTGATTTTGCAACTACCTTTTGCAGCTAGGCCCTGGATTTTAGCCTTGAATATTCAGGCTCACTTGGAAACCTGTCTTGCTGATTCTTGGCCAGTTAACAGTTCCAAGTGGATGCAATTTAATAACCCTTGTGCTGTTTTGATTTGCCTCCCACACCATCTGGTCTATGTCTTGCTCCTGGTCTTTTTTTTTTTTTCCTGTCTTAAAGGATAGTATTTTTTCAATAATTCAAACTTTCAAGCATGTCATCTGAAAGTGTAGCTTGCTCTGAAATTTCCATGTGCAATGTGTATTTCCTGAAAGAAGGCTTTCTGTATATACAGGAAAAAGAACATGAACAGGAACCTGTGGACAGGTTGGAATGGCAGGAATGTAGTGCACAGTAAAGATGTCTGTTTCTCCACACTGAAATATTGTTTAAACACATTTCAAGAGTTAAATTATTTCATGGCTCCAAGGTCTCCTGGATGGCTCTCTGTATTTCTCTCTAGTGGCCTCCACATTTAATTATTGGAGTGGCAAGAGATGTCTTTGAAATGTAAAATCACTCAGCCTTTGCTGAGATGGAAGTTAAGTGTTGTGATGAAGCTTGTAGTCTACTAACTGAGCTTATTTATACTTGATTTAGTAAAGATAAAAACTCTTACCTTACACTTTCCAGCCTTGCTCCCCTTCTCTCAGAGGAGCAGCTGGCTGTTCTGTGGTAAGATGCTCACCAACCCCTTGTCACTGATATTCATGAGCTAAATTTTCAAGCATTGCTTAGTATTTTCTTCCTTCTTCTTTCCTAATGCTTGGTGCTGTACATATTTCAGAGTTCTATATGAAAATGTATTTCCTTCTTCCAGAGCTGTCCCTGTGATGATCGATGGGTAATCTTGGGGCAGAAAGTCATTGTGTACGTACAATCTCCATTCTGCCTAGCAGAATTAGTCTGATGATGTTTTGATGCAGTTCCTTCTACTTTTCCCCACCTTCTTCTTCTCCAGCAGCCTGGTTTTCCTCATCAAAAGTCAGCTTTTAAGTTTGCCAGACCAATGCTTCTGTCTCTTCAATCAGCTTGTACAAGATAAAAGGTTGGCTTCCCCTTCTGCTTCAGTGAAGTTCGTTTATCCCAAAACCAGATCTATACATGCCAAAAACTACACCTGATCATATGCCATTTCTGTAGACTGAGACTTAATACAAATTATTTTGCCATTAGAATAAGTTAAGTATTTTATTTAACCTTTTGTATAGTTAATGAGTTTTTGGCATGCCACTGTTATTTTAATGAATTAACAATACAAGCTTGCATATATGTCTGTCCTAGACTTTTATCAATTCTCTTTTATGTGCAATCTCTAGTAGATACTATGCTTACATACCAAAGGAAAAAAACCCCCAAACCTACGTAAGTAATGGAATTTTTGAAGGTCGGTACTAGGTATTATTTCTGACCACTTTCTGCTGCACTGAGGGTGAAAATTTCAGCTTGGCTGGGAAAAGAATCCCAGTAAATATTCCCAAAAAGAGATTTTCTAGTTGATTTGTCTTGATAGATTTCAAGATCTAGTCCATTTTTAAGAAAAGAAGTGTGCATTTTTAAAGAAAAATTAAAAATTCTTTTTATTTTTTAGATTTGCTTGGTTTGGTTTGGTTTTCATTTTGGAGAGAGAGTGAGTTAGGATCTTGCTCTTTATTTTTTTTTTCCTGGTGATTTTTACACTCCTGCTTATCAGAACAATGGTTTGATTGACATTTAGTCCATATATGTGACCTTTGGAAAGAATTTAAGAGATTCTTTGTCCCAGTTCTGTCAGTGTTTCATTTCTCTCAACTGTGTAGTAAATGTTTAACTTGAAGTGTGTGGGAACAGTGTGTCCCTGCAAAACGGCATTTCAGGAGAATCTCTATTCCAGAGAGCTTTATAGTCTCACCTTAATTTTGACATCCCATTTTCCATGAGTGGAAATAGACCATAGCCTAGTTAAGGTTATTGGAATGCTCAGCAGTGCAAATGATTTTTTTGCCTGTTCCTTTTGCATTGCTGTCTTCAATGGTGATTTTTTGTACATGGCAGGCAAACACATTTCAGGACACCTGTGTTCATTTTGGTCTCCTGATGTACATCTCAGGGTGCTTTGATTCAATGTCAGTATGAGACTAGATATGCACTGGTCCTGTGTATTTTGTTTCCTTTTTGAAAGGGTCTTGGGCAGGGAAGAAATGAGGATGTACATCAAATTCAGTGTTCTGCTGACTCAAGGTGCTCTCAGCCACAATGTGTTCTGCAGAACGTTCATTCCCCACGATGCAGAGAGATCACACCTCCCTCCTGTGAATCGGGGCTGAGGCATTTATGCTGCCGCTGTGGACCACATAAACATTTCAGAACTCTGCTAAAATAAAGACATATTTGATATCCATGTGTGACTGTGGCACTACGTTTAGCTTAACATGTATGGATGAAGCTCTTGTAGCAGTGGCTTCTCTTCGGAGCTGGGAAGGAAAGGGAAGCAAGTGAACAGAGGAACCCTTGACACTGGACTCTGATTTTAAAATCAGCTGGTTTTCTTGTTCCATGAACTCCATTAGAAAAAGTGTGATTCACCATTTATTAGTGCCCCATTTTCCACCATCTTCCTTCACCCTTATTATTATGAAGGGATCAGCTCCTAAGAGAGATTTAACAACAGAGTTACTGTCAGGTTTTTATCACCACGATAATCAGGTTTCCGTACTCCTAATGAGCTTCTAGCTGCAACTTGTAGTTTCAGTGCAGTATATTACACAGCAACAGATCAAGTTGTCCACCACCATAACAGTGAGACAATTTGAAGAGAAGATTAATTTCGTGAATTCTGAAGAACTTGGGTTTTGCTGGGATGTGCAGTACTCTACAGAAAACAAAATATGTCGCTGTGGTGTTTCTGTGGTGAAGGGCTGATTCTGCTCCCCAGAGACTGTCAGGCTCTCCTGTTAGCAGTGCAGGAGATGGAAGAGTGCCCTTCTCCCTTGTTTGACAGGCCATCATTTGAGGCTGGGAGTTTTGCCAGCTAGTGACCTAGTGTATCCAGTTTCTAATTTGGGTGAAATGTTATTGAGAAGGTGGTGGCCTGACAACTCTGGCATTTCCTGGGGTTCTCAGATTACTGTGACACCATGTGATTGGTTTTTCAGGCTGAGTCTTACTTGAGTTGAACCGTTTTTGCTGCTTGCTCTGCTAGGAGTTTACCTGTGACTTGCAGACTGATTTACTTTTGAAAAAATTTTTACTTACCAGTTTGTTGTTGAAGTTTTTGGGAACTTGAGAGTCTTCACGTGTAGAGGCCTAGTACCTTATATTCTAAAGAAGGCCTTAGAGGATGACATTCAGCACTGCTTGCCTCCTGGGAGCTCATACTTTTCTTTCACTCTTTTTTGGTTTGAGCAGTACTGAGCTAGATGCTTTTGGAGCGTGAGTTTCTTCCATCACTCCGTGGAACACTGTTGATGAATTTGATATGGTCATGAGAGAATGAAATGGATTCATGTTTCTCTAAGATTAGGTCTAAATGAATCCAATTTTTCTGGGTTTATTTTTTCCTGAGAATCACTTGAAAATGGGAAAAGAATGTAGATGGCTGTGCAAACTTAAAGCAAGGATGTGTCAAAAGATTCCTCTGGAATCTTCCAGAGGTCTAACTAAGCCTTCAGATGATGAGCATCACTCTCCCTTCAAAACAGGCTACAAAATAAGGAAAAAACTTGTCAAAATCTGGAAACAAAGTTATATTTTCAAGAGAGATGTTTGAAATTGGTGATAATTCATGCTGACTGCCAGTCTGAGGCCAAACTCTCTTCCTGGGTTTTAAACATGTTAGAGGGAAGATGATCTTGGGTTCATAACCTGCTTATGGCATTCCTGACTGTAGTACAGAAATTATTTAACAGAACAACAAGTTCTGTTAAGTTTTTAACTTAACATAGGTAGCTTTTCTGATTTTTTAAAATCCGTGATCATTACCTATTGTATTGTAAACTCTAGTTTCTTTTGTATTTTTCATTCTTCTGTATTCAAAGTTTTCTTGTTCTGCTTTTGAAGATCTTTTAAACAGAATTCTTAGCAAGTTTCATTTCGTTCAGAGCAAATATGATGGACCTTTGTTCTTGCCTTTATTGACCTTTGATTTTATATAAACCCTGTAGCAAAAGTTAGCATAAATTGGCTCAAGAAGGTTATACATCTAAGTCGCCTGGCTGGCTGATTAAGGTCAAACATCAGGCTTGGAATTGTGATAATTTATCTGGACAAGAGCCATAAGGTTTATTTTTAACCTGAGTGAAAAAATGTTATCTTTGACAACAAAGCAAACAAAGTATCAGAGATTTTCCTAAACAAAAAGAATTGAAGTGTGCCTTGATCTGTTTATGTAATCGAATGAAAATGAATTAATCCCCATTTTCTTATGTTCCTAAGTATTTACAGTTGTTTAACAGTACTGGAAGTAGGATTGTTTTTATTGACTTGTCAAGGCAAAGAGCAGTTCTCTTATTCTTTCTGTTTTCCTAAGGATAACCCATAACGTGGAAAGGCTGTGATCAAAAGAGATTTGCATTCGGCAGCAGACTAAAATTTGGCTTGCCAAATATCAAAGTTGCTTTATCTTGGAAAGCAGTGCAAGTAATGCTGCACATGTAAGGAATGGTGAGCCATGTCTTTTATTCCTTACTTGGATACAAAAACGGCATGAGCAATGAATGTGCCCCAACCTGACCAGGCTGTCTGACATGACTCAACGCTGCTCTGTTTGTTCAGCTAGCTGCTCTGTCTAGTGTGCAAATGAGGCACCACCTGTACAGGACGTGTGTGGCTTCCCATCTTTTATCCAGGAGGAAGAAGACCTTTAGAAAGGACACGTGCAACTCCAAAACAGGAGCTCCTTGTTTCCATCCCTGTTGCCTGGAGGGGGTTTCTGCCTCCCCTGTCAACAGCGTGTGGTGTCAGTTTTATCTCTTTGTTGCATTATTCATAAGATGTGCATGCTCCTTCCTGTGGCTAATGCATTTCGTCTTTTGTTGCAGAGGCAATGTACAGCCCTAAGCATATTAGCCACATGCTTTAAGGACTTGAGGCTCTAGCCTCTTGAGCCTTACAAAAAGGATTTAGTTTTCTCTAGTGATTCACATATATATTGTTGGAAAAACACAACTCAAAATACAGTTGTATAAGAGACATTTAATTTATTGATTAGGCAATTACTAAATTAGGGAATTACTAAATTTCTTCCCTGGGCCCTGCATCACAGGAGGCAAGTGTTGTATAAGTGTTAGCATGAGTAGACTCTAAACCCACTTTTTTAGTAAGCACAAATCTGCTTCATGAGCATTGCTTCTGAGATGGATTAAGAATTTACGAATATTTCAAATCTATATTTTTAAAATTATTTTTATGCAGAAATAGAATGATGGATGCATTGTTTGTAAAAATCAGAGCTCCTGTGTAAATCTGATGCCCAGTATAAGCATAAAAACGTTCTGGTGCACAGCAAAAAAAGGATTAGTAACACAGTGTGTCTTCATGACTGTGAGCAGCCATTGCATTTTCAGCATGTGACCTGCTGAAGGGATGGATTGTTTATGTGCTCCAGCCTGGAGTGCTTTTGTGGAATAATGCCCAGGATCACATCATACTCTGCTCCTATACAAGTTCATAAAGAACTGATAAGTTTAATTCTTAATTCCCTTGTGTTTGGTTTGTTGTGTTTTGATGTTTCAGGTTTCTTTTTGGGGGATTTTTTGTTTTTTGGTTTTTTTTTTTTTTTTTTTTAGCCACCAAGGTAATTGTTTAAGGCTGTTCTGACTTTAACCAGGTACCTTCAAAATCTCTTCCTTAGAGAGTCTCTCTCTGAGTCTTGTAGCTGTTGTGCTGTATTTTTATCAATATGACTGTCTAAACTGAGTATGAAACAGCACAGTACCATTAAGTTAGAACTAGAGGATGCTGCCTCCTCTGCAGTGGAACAGCTTTCCAGGAGAAGAGGAGAAGATGGCAGAAGAGGACATTTCTGTTCCTTCTGAAAACTCATTGACCAAAACAGATATATGGTCAGTATTCTCCTCCAGAACAGTGAGCTCTAACATGAAGTTAAGAGTTTCATGTTCAGGGTCTCAGCATGGAGGATGAAAAACAGAGCCCAAAAATTTCACTTAATTTAATATGTTGCTACAACTACTGGCACTTCATTTAAAGTCAGTGGAAGAGTGACTCATGGTAATGGATTTTGGTTCAAATCCATTGGTCTAGGAAAGTTATATATAGTTTTAAGTATTCATATTCTCTGAAATGGGATTTCTTTCATTTTTCTTTTCGTTTTTTTCTTTTTCTTTTCCTTCAGTGGCAGAAGCCTTGCTCTCTGAAAGGATGTGCTTCTGCACAGTAAGCCAACATCTCTGGAGGTATCTAAAAGACATGTAGATGTGGCACTTAGGGACATAGTTTAGTGGTGGACTTGCCACTGATGGGTTAACAGTTGGACTTAATGACCTTGACAGTCTTTTCCTACTTTAGTGATTCAGTGATTCCATGAAACATTAGCATTATTAGAAAAATATGTGTATCGTTTGATTTGTCAGTGGTGTGGTACTGGAAAATTATGTATGTTTTCTATTGGTGGTGTTGAGCTGTCTTCTCAAATGGTGATACTTGTAGCAGAAGTAATATTTAGACTTATATTTCATCTATTTATTTTGTAATATTTTTTGTTAAATACCACATAAGAGTTGACGATCCTGAAAAATAATTGATCCTGGAACATACACTTTAAGTTTAGGTATTTTAAAAAACACTGAGGATTTCAATAACAGGCTATAGCAACTTATGGGGTAGACTAAAGCTTGATTTTGCAGGTGGTTTGGCCAAAACTCAGATTGAATGAGAGCAGTATTTCTGAACGAAACCAGAATTCTGCTTATGCATAGTTATTCAACCTCTAATTTAACCCTTACAGAAGCCTAGAGTTTTGAAATGAAGTATGTTACCCAAAGGAAAACAGGTTATGGAGACAAATGATGTGTAGTAGAGCACAACTGTGTTTGCTGGGGCTGAGCCAAGTAAAAAGTAGATGCATGTCAGAACTGATTAAAGAATTCCATATTGTAAGAGTATGGTGTTTTAGGATGGTAATGGAAGGATGGGAAAATCATGAAAAGAATGCAGTTGGACAGAGCATTGTTTTGTTTTAATCAATTCTAAGTCTAAAGAAAAACAGAATTGCAGCAGGATTAAAATAACTTTTTTTTTTTTTTAAAAAGACATGCTTTCAAGTTAGTATAATTTAAACTCAAACTATCTTAAAATTATATGGTGCAGTATTTATTTGCCTCTTACACGAAAATAGCATGCTAGTGGAGATGATGGGGATGGATGCAGGAAATCTGGGGACCATCTGAAAGCAAATGTTAATTTTTTTTGTAATTAAGCGTTCTCTGTAATAATAAGAGACTTTAATATTCCTGTATGTAAAATGAAAGCAGCTGTCAGAAATAAATGTCTCTTTAAAAGAAGCCATGAGTAGCATTATTCAAAACATACTTTTCATAGGAAAATTAGAGGAACTAGCACTGACCTATGATTACAATAGAGGTGTTACCTTTGATTTGACATCTGCATTCAATTCTTTAACCATCCTGGGGATTTTTCGCCTAGAAAATTTTTCCTTTTTTAATACTTGTTCCTCATATACAGGTAACAGCTAACATAAAGCAAAACAAAACAACAAAAATAACCAAAACCAAATAACAAATAATAAAAAAATTAAAGCCTTTTTATTATTACTTAAAAGGCCACATTTAATGCCAGTAGTTCCAAAAGGTTGCAACCAAACTTTAGCCTAAGTTCAGAATTAAAAGCTTCTACAGGTGTTTTTTACTGAATAGGGAAGCATAGTTAACCATCCTAGGAAGAGCATGTACTTACTTCTGTGTAAATTAGAATACTATGGAAAAGAGAAAACTAGAAAATAAATCAGGATGTCTTAAACGTATTTTTGAATATTTTCTTACTAGCTAGGACAGCCAATGTACTCAATCCTTTCAAGTTTATCACTTTAAGAAATTAGTCAAGAGGTTCATGTCAGTGCATGTAATTTTTTCTTCTGTTTTTGTGTATGTTAAAGACTGTTCTGTCTGCTCCTCTGTAACAGAACAGTTTCATGTGTTCACTCATTTGCTGCATTCTGTTTTTCTTACTCTCACTAGTGTCTCAGTGAATCCAATATCTAAATGCAACTTTCTGCTCGTGATCACTTGGAAAAAAGTTTTCCAAATACAACCCATTCTTGTTCTTTCTCACTCTAAGTTTGAGGGTTTCAGAAGGAGATTGTGTTGGTAATACTAAGACTTCCTTATAAATCCTTGCTGTATAAATCCACGTGTTTATTCATTTTATGGGGTAAGGAGTCTCCAGCCTGTTGCAGGGTCGCAGTGCCGATCCTTTTGAGCTTGCACCTCTGCTGCCATGTCGAGGGGAAATGCTGTGGTTCCAGAAGCTGTTGTGGCAGCTGTGCAGCAGGCACAGGTACTGCTGACTGCTGCTGTGTGCCTGGAAGCTCGCTCTCTGTTCTCGGAGAGGGACTGTGGCATTTCCAAGAACGCGGCTGCTGTTGGAGAACGGCTAACACATCTTCCCTGTGAATAGATATCTTCAGATATCTGCAGGTAATTCGTCCAGCGATGACACTGAAACACAGCTTCCAGTTGTTCTCTGAGCTGCTTCTTTAAGGGACCACACGAACAAGGCAGACTGGTGCACTGTGGTGGTTTTGCTGCAAGTTGTGAATTACAGGGGCAGCCAAATGCAACTCTGTCCAAAGCCTGCAAAAAGGGTTTTTTTAAAGGAGGTTCCTTCAAAACTTGCCTCACTTCAAATATTAGAGGGGGCAAAGCGATGGGAAGAAAACAGTATCGGGAACATTTGTGCTTTATTTCATTAACAACCTTTTATGTGAAATTAAAAACAAGTCTGTAGGGATTGCAATGCTGTTAGCATTATTTCTTAGACCCACGTAACTATCATAGTCCATGTTTCTTTAATAAAGAATTTCACATCTCATTTTTAAATTAGTATGACTCCTTCTGTGATTTTGGAAACCGTCAGCAAAATTTCCGACATACACTTACATCCTGCATGCTGCTTTGAAATGTTCCTTTGGCAGGATTTTAAATACAACAGGAAATGGAGTTAGAAGGTACATTCTTGGAAAACTCTATTACAGCTTGCAAGCTATTTCAGAAAGTTAACTGGGTCTGGGAAAAGGGATTTATAAAACTCCTGCAGCTTGCAGGCAGTTGCCAGTATCAACTGAAAAGTGAACAACTCAATATTCTTGGGATATAAGAGTTGAAGTCTGATCTTGAAATTTGATAGTATATCAAATGTATATCTGATAGTATGTATCATATATATATGTATATATGATATACTAATGTATATATGACAGTGTACAAACATTTGTGTCTTTGTTTTAAATGCTACCAGAAGTGGAGGTAAAAACATATTTATGATCTTCTATGTATACAATAATTTTAAAATATGTTGAAAATTGTTATTGAAACTGAAGTGTCATGGACTTCATGATATATTCATGATAAATCATGATATATTAAGGTCTTTCCTTAAATAAAATTATCAACCTGATTTTGAACCCATTTTGTGAAAACAATGTGTGTTGTTTTTTCATACAGTGTTCATTTACATAATTTTTTTTTGGTGGCACAAAACTAATTAGATATGTTTGGTTTAGGTACTTGGCAAAAATTGTCTTCTTTCATGATTTAACATTTTATTTTAAATAGAGATTCTGTAATTGTAAAAGCTTCAATAAAATTTTTGTACACAGAGAGTATTTGCAGCTTTACAATGTTTTTTTATTTCTTAATTTTGCAGATTCTTCTTTTCAAAATAGCAAACTGCTTTCTTCTAACGATGTCTACCTATCACATTTTTCCATGTAAGCATGGAAGATCATGAGATTATTTTTACCTCCACATCATTCATAATTGAGATGACATCCCAACATGATACAATTATTTCTTCATGTATGTAATGAAATCAACACGTAATAACCATACATATCTGAAGGTAGAGAAAAATTTTTTGGAGGCTGGTTGTGGGGGATGGTGACTTTCTATTTTCTCTGAGCCTCTCTTTCTCCTCCATGAATTTGGGCACTTCTGTTGGATTATGGTGTCCTAGCAAAATTGTAAACTTTTGTCTGCAGGATTGCAGGAGAAAGAGAGTATCCACGTGGGTGAACAAGAAGTTGTACAGCTCAACACATGTAGCTGGCACATGTAGGATATTGATAAGATCACAGAGATAAAAAATTACTGTCCCTAGCCTGTATCTCTTGGGTGTTTCTCCTCAGATAGTAACTTGAACTCCTGATTTCACATATTTTCACAGCTTTTGTAAAAATGGGAAATTGACTTCATTCATGGTAGTTTTACTGCCATGTAACTGTGTGGGGTTAGAGGCAGCAGCTGTAAACTTTCTAAGACTCTAACTGATAACTGTTTTATCACAGCTGTGAATTTGGGGTGCAAGTGCTGCATTTGTTTTTTGCAGTATTACCTTTGCAACCATAAGAGCATGATTTTCCAGGCAGAAGATGGACAGAGAAGAATCAGGCAATACACTTTAAAATGGAAGCACAAAATTTTCAGGAAAAAGAAATACAATGGGGAAAAAAAACCCCAACAAAATACCCGGAATGCACAAAACCCCCCAACCATATTTTCTGGGGTTAGATAGGATGTTGGTTAGTCTTCATTTTTTAATTGATGTAAAGAATTTCTAAAAGAGGAGATAATGTGATTGACTCTTTAGGTAAGTGGGGTTTGTTTGGGTTTTTTTCTTTTTTCTTTGGTTGCTTTTTTTTGATCAATGCATTTATGTTTTCCATTATTGCACTAGAATTGACTTTTTTGGCCCAGTCACAGATTCTAAGTGCGTTCCTCACTGCCAAAAATCAAGGCTTCTTTCTTCTGCCAAACGAATCATTAAGGCAGTAAAAAAACCCCAACCAACTTTTCTTTGCTTCTAATTCAACAATTTCTCAACAAATAAGGGTAATACCAGATCAATGTAATCATAATATTTCTTTCCCAGTTGACCAAGGATTTGAAAAGGCAGCAGACAGAAATTTGTATTAAGAAACAGCAAAGTTTCTTTTTTCAGACAGTTCTTTTTTCAGAATCAGTTACAGTAATATGTAAGAAGTAGGATGAGAGAGTTAAAAATAATAGGGATGTTTAAGAACATTCTCTTCCTGGTTATTCTTGAGAATGAATGTTCAGCAATTTTTGGTTCAGATTTGCCCATTTTAGCCACTGTTCCCTTTTGCTTTAAATCTGGCATTTCATTGTCTATTGTAAACATTATTTCTTATGCATCTGGTCTGGTGTGGTGATGTTTCAAGTACAAACACCCAATTGATGATTGTTGATAAATTTGATCAGGGATAAGTCTCAGAAAGTGGCTACATCAGCTTGTTGGTTGTTGTGCCACTGATTAAGCTGCCTGGCTGGTGTCTAGCCTTTAAGTAAAACTGAGAGGTAAAGTAAGGTGGTGAAATAGTGAAGAAAATGGTCACCCTCACTTGGCAGCTATCATCATTTCTGCAGTGTTTCTGCTAAATGTTTTTTACAGCATTCCCATAAAGACAAAATCATATCATATGTGTGCAATAGTGTTTACTCATGGGTAAGAGAGGGTGAAATCTGAATTTTCCATGTCTTTGATGTGTTAACCTGATAATGCTTTGTTAGCCTAGTGAGATATCAAAGATTGTTCGCAGGCACCTCCTCACTTTTTTAACTTTACAGTTCTGGACTGTGCAATATCACTTTTATGTAAGTAGCCAATACACTAATTTTTCTTGTACTGACAGACTCTGAAATTAAAGGAGACTAAAGACCAGGAGCTATAAGTTGGTGCTTTGCATTTTAGACCAATCATACACTGAACACAGTGTGTTCTGCCACATAATAACTGAAGAAAATGACTCATGGAATTCTGCTCACCAGCAAAACCTTCATCCATGGTTCCATAATGCAAATTCACTGAACAGAGGTGGAAAAAGTAGTTCTACTTCTCACTGTGATATCTAGCCCTGCACCTCCCTTATCTTGAAAAATATTAATTGGTAAAGCATTGTCCCTTTGAAAAAAATGAACCAAGATTTAAAGTGCCCACTTGTCTTATTTTAGGCGTCTATAAATCACTCTAGCTTTATACAAATTGATAAAATACTTTGAGATGGATTGGTCTGAAAGGATTTTCATAAATTGAATAGCACTTAAAAATTTTTGCAAATTGGAACTGAAATTTGAAAGAAATAATCGTGCTTAAAATTTTGTATTCTCATTATGCAGTGTTAATTTATGGGACTAAAGATGTGTTTCAGTTAACATGGTAGATGGTAGAGCTAGAAGTTTTTTCGTTCCCAACATTGCATGTTCTGGAAAATTATATTCATTAGGATGATCTCAGAACAGACCTGCTGCTGCGTCAAGTTTCCTCAGAAATAATTATGACTTTCATTTTTGCATCTGTCCCCTGAAACGTCAGAATGTTTTTAGTGGGCTTGTGTGATAGTTTTCGCAACAGAAATGTTATTGGCCCACCTTTTCCTGTGTCCATTGCAATTTTCCTGTGCTTCAGCTTGGGTTGCCTATGGATGGAAAATAAATTGCATGTCAGAAAGCAGGAAAGGATGGCTTGTATACTGCATTTGGCATAGTCCAGGCAATGTTTTCCCTGGGGAAAAAGAAATAATCTCTTTAATGTAATTTTAAGTGGCATCTCTGGTCTTATTACTTTAGGAGACAAAATGAAAGTCAATTTGTCAGAGGTGATTTATAATCTGAGCTTTTTCAGAAAGCAATTACTCCAAGGAGCGTGTGGCTAAAGAGCAGGGCAGTGCTGATGATGTGCTGAGGATGCTTTTTGACGTGGCTTCAGGCAGCTGTGCTCTAGTGCATAAATTGTGGTTCTGTCGGCAATTCCACTTTTGCTCTTGCTGAGAAGAAGTACTTTTATTTGATTAGGAAAAAAAACCCTGTGCATGTCAATGGAAACTTTGTAGATGTTGTTCAGAATGCAGAGAACATTTCTCCAATAAACTGTTTACAGACTTAGTACCATATTACCTTAGCAGCTTTCAATTATCTCAGGATTAGGAAGGTAACTAAATGCATTTGTGCAACAGACACTTTCTTTAGTAGAGTTATTTTGCAAAGAAAGCTCTTTCAACATGTAGGGGGAGGGACAACATAAATTGTAATTTAGCTGTGGATTTATTTGAAGTGGCTGTCATGTTTTATTTTACTCCAGGAAAGAAAAAATAGATGGTGAACTGCACTTAAAATGGTTCAGATTTAGTTGGCATTTACTGAGTCTTCCCCAGTGCCTCAAATAATTAAATGGTTAGGGGCAGAAACACACTAATATGAACAGGGAGAAGTTGGGACTGCATGGAAGCATAGGAATGTATGTTAGTTTATATATTAATCTTTCCGTATAAACAAAGAATGTTGATATTTTAAACTCTCTGCTTTCCTGATAAGGAAGCATGCTGATTATGTTCTTGATTCTGTATCACGTCACATACCCAAAAAATCCAGCATTTGGATATTGAGTTATTGCAAAGCTGATATGCTTTATCACAAATGCTTGTGCTGGAAAAAAACCCAGTGGTGTGCTCGAGTAAGCCTATAGGACTTAGTAGATTTATATTAAGATATGAAAACCCTAAATACATGTTCACATTACTAAAGGTACTAAATGCCTAATAGGGTAATACCAGTTACATGTGCGATGTTTGTAAACCTAAACTGTAATTTTAAAGCCATATTGAAAATACATAATATGAGAGTGACTGTGTAGCAAATTTGACCACATTGTGGGATATCCTAATTGTTAATTCAGCTCGATATTTATTTTGCTAATTATTGTTCATGTATTTCAGAGGTAAGAAGCATGCTTAAATGCAACAACTATTTGTTAGTGTGTTCAAAGATTCCATTGAAAATAATACAGGTGGGTTCTCAACAAGTTTGGTGGCCACAGATCTGGCTGTTGCTTGGATAAATGTTTTTCCCCAGGTGCACCAAATATTATGCAGACCAACACCAGCTTTCATTTAAAGTCTATTCTGTAACTATAGCCAGAGGCAGTTCCATGTTGCCTGAAATAATGCACTCCAGACTGGTCAGGGAAAAAAACCCCAAACCAACCAACCAACAAAAAAACCCCCAAAACCCAACCAACCAACCAACCAAGAAAACCCACCGCCACACAAAAAACACCAAACAAATAAAAATCCAAACAAACAAACAAAAAAACCCACCAAAAACCACCACATCCAACCAAACGGTTTATGCTCCTTTTGACATCTGTAATTTGAATATGGAATGTTTTATTCAGAAATGTCTTTAAGTAAATAACTAAACCTATTTTTTTTATAGTGAGATTGAAGTCTCAGAAACTTTCTCACTGCTAGTTAAGCAAAGAAGCCACCATCTACGCAAGAAGCCACCATCTACAAACTCAAAATGGAGTCTCAGTGTGGTGATGGTGGACTTTGTCATTGGTAGCAGCAGTTACTGCTACTTATAGGAGGAATGAAGAAATTGTGTATTTTGCAGGGTCTGCCCAGTGTCTTTGATGCATAAATCTGTGCAATCCACTTACTCTGTCCACCAGAGCCTTTGTGTCTGATCCTCCCATTCCTCCATATTTAGGGAACTTCCCGTGCCCTTAGGTTATCCTCAATGGTGAGTTTTTGTCCCTGTTGTCTTTCCCCAGCATCCACCAGTTTTGAATTCCAGCAGTTTGGGCTACTTTCGTACCGTAAATAAAGAGGATCTGTTTGAAGCTTGGACACCAGCCTGCAGTTTGCCAGGAGCATGTTTTCTGCCGTGGATTTGGCCTGTGGGTCTAGCAGCGGTGCTGCAGCAGTATGATGTGGGGGAGGAGCATGTGACAGGCTGTGTTCTCAGGCTTAGCTTTGATGTGGTCAGCCTCCTTGGGGCTGAGAAGAGAAGTTGCAGATGCATGGATGTGACCACTGCTGTTTCGTTGGTCCTCGGGGCCAACAACTCGCCTCTGGCCTTTTCTGCTCGGGGAGATCCAATGTCTGTTCAGTTAGAATACATTTGGTACACCCCATTTGTGTTTCCAGTGATTTCCAAATTTCAGCTCTCAAATTTCTTTCCCTTGCTGTCTCCTCCTTGTGTATAACACCTTGTGCCATCCTCCTGAAAATGTCCTAACTCCCTAGTTTGTCACTCTTATCACTCCATGTCTCTCTTAATACCTCCTGTTTACCTGTCCCTGCTTCTAGGCTCCCTTGCACCCCAAGTCTGTTGGTGTATCCTCTCACTTTGCTCTGCTGAATCCATGTTCTCCCTCTTCCAGCATTTTCGGAATTCTAGGAGGTGAGTCATTTGGGTTATTGCAATATTCAATTCCTTGAGAACATGAGTGGAGGTGGACTCCTGCTTCAACCTGCTTCATTGGTGTGGGTTAAAACACAGGCAGCCTATACGCATCTTGAAAAGTAGCTGATGGTGGTTTCTGTTTCAGTAGAGACCAGTCCTGCTGCAGTTTAGCTGTGCAGATGAATTTTGCTTCCAACAAGTGAACCAGGTTAAACCTGAAGTTTTCTGTGCCAGTTCTTGGGCTTGGCAATGGATGACAATACTGATTGTACTCTGAGTATGCTGGTCCTAGTCTTCACATACATCTGTGTTACATGTGTCAGACAAGGAATGAAGGCAGTCCCTTTCCCTCCTGGTATCAGTCCCAACATCTTAATTTGTAACCAGCTTATTTGGCATATTGAGGTGCTAGTCTACAGAGTTTCTGAAATAGCATGTTACAAAGAAAATGTTCTTTTCTGGGAGCAGCTGTGCATATGGTTATGCTGTTGGAGTAAAAGTCAAGATAGTTTTAAAACTGAATAGCTGTATTGTAGGCAAGCTTGTTAAACAAAATAAACATGATTGTGGGTTTCTTTAATTAATTTCTCTAGTGATACTAGTGCAAATCTGAGGAAAAAACAAATTTTCACTTGTCAGTACTTTAGTGGTTTATTATCTACAGTTGTAATTGAGAAGTCACATGTCTAGCTTTCTGCCTCCAAAGTTAACCCCTTTATTTTCATGTGTTTGCTTCAACAGGATTTATGCCTGATTAAGTTACTGTCTTTTATCATAATTAAAGAAAAATGTTGTGGAGGGAGAACTAAAACCTCTGTTCAATGGAAAACAGATTGTTGTGCCTGCAATGAAACAAAAGGGACCCTGTCACACAAAGTGCCTTTTTTTCCCCCCGTCAGAATAATCAGCAGTCAGAAAGATTTATCTGCTGTGAGAATGATTCAACCGTCCAGACTAAGGGTGTGTGGGGGGAGGAAACATATTTAAGCTTTTCAGAAAGGAAGCAACATGCTTCAGAGTTTGCTTGAGATCACAAGAATGGCAGCTTTAGCAACAGCGCTTGTAATCTGTATTTGTAAACTATCTCGCCTTTTTGCAGTTCATGCCAAAAATGGATTAGTAGATTTTAACAATCTCTCTCTTCAGGACTGTAAGTGAATTACTGTATACAGTGTGCCCTTGATTTATAAAAGGTTTCTTCTTGTGGTGCCTTAGAGTCTCATTTTAAACAACATAGCGTGCTTGCAGAATTTTTTAGTTTTTAATGTATACTCCTGGCAGAGAAAACTCCACTGTTGCTGTCAGCTTTCACCTATTTGAAGTTACTTTCAGGCAGTTACAGACCGGATAAAAATTTATAAGAGAACATTAAAAAGTTAAGAGAAAATGTGAGCCAATCACTGTTGGATTATTCCGTCTTTCTAGCAAAATAGTGTATTTCGACAAACTATAATAGAACTTTTGTGGTTGATCATATTTTAATGATAATTTAGAAAAACCTTGTGTCCTGCTGTTTCTAAAAGTTTGAAATACGTTTCTAACTTATTTAAGGTTTGAAATAATTTCTATCAAAGAAAACTTTCCTAAAAAAGAAACTTTTCTAACAAAGGAAAACTTTCCAAGTATCAAATCAAAGAAGAGCTGAGTAAATTACAGATTTTAAAGTCTTTTTGTATGCAGATTGGCTGCATTCTTTGTACTTACACTATCTGGAAATTTAAATAGCAGTAAATGCATCTCTTACACATTTTCTCTCATTAGATATATCTACAGTGTTTGATAGAGATGCATTCTGGCCCAGGCCATAGAGGATCTCATTAGTCTACATCAGGGCTTCATCAGCTCCTGATGCTGTGAGGACAACTACACATTGTTTCTCAACACATTATGAGCTAATTTACCATTAGAAAATACAGAGTCCAAGAGCATATTTTAAACGTTACCCTAAAATTCCCCTAAGAAATTATAACCTCTGTTTCTACTCATGAATGTGCAAGCCTGGATTGTCATGTGGGCTTTCATTTTTGAAAGTCTGAAGTGCAAGTAGCACAAGGCTAATTGTGAGGCCCACTGTTCATACTTTTTCGTGGTTATTCCCCTTTGTACTCTGTTATAGGTGTTTGGTACATATCTGACAGCAGGATATTCCAGTTCATAATTCATTTACAGATCAGAAATTTTTCTCCAAAAAAGCGCGAGTGAGACAGATTAGATACTGTTTTTTCAGTATTTTCGAAGCTTTATCTTCAGCTTCAGAGAAAAGACATTCAGTCTTTTCTTCCTGTAGCAAGAGTAGCAAATTATTAGTAGTTTATATTCAGTTTGTTCCTGGAGGTATGGCTGAGTCTTGTTTGGATGCAAGATGGACTGATCTGATTGAACATGTAATGATTTAACTCATCTTATGTCCTGGAAGTTTAATATCAGAGATGGTTCTTTCTTAAGCAATTACATCCTACACTTGTAATTCTGTCATCTACCTCAGCTGATTTTATCTTCCTTATGGTTCATCTTTCACCTGGCTTCCTGACAAGACAACAATTACAAAATCTGCTATGCTGATGGCGGTGATAGATTTTCTGCCACTATGGCGGCATTTTGCTCATCTTCATTCTTGATTTTTATACAGTGAAGAAGTACTTCAGTTTTATGTTTGGGTTCCAATTCAAGTTTACAGAGCAGGAAAATCAACTGAGCAGATTGCTTTGGAAATCATGAAGGCAATAACCCTGGAATGCAGTGATGCCTCTTACGAGGTTGCCCAGAATGGAACCATAATTAGTATCAAAATTAGAAGATTTAAACAACCTGTTCTTAAGTTCCAACATTTAAAAAAGTTGGATTTACTGTTTTTCTTGTTAACTTGCTATTTAAGGATTTACAGATCTGAATCGTCATTAGATTTTTGTAAGGGTTCTATCATTAAAGAATACTTTTTTCCCCATCACATGCACAATTTTAATATCCATGCTCAGTTTTCATCAATGAAAAGTGACAGGTGATAAGTCAACATTAGTTCTCAATTTGACTGAAAGACTCGATGATATCAATAACACTGTTTTAAAGCTGATCTGTTCCTCATTTAACAGAGTTTATGTACTATTTACGAGATATTAACTTGGGAGTGGCAGTGGAAATATGTGTGCTTCTCTTATGATTTAATTGAAAAGCAGGTCTCCATTGCCATCAAAGGAACTCTGAGCCACAGAGGGCTATTCTAATCATATTGGGATATATCTGGTAGTAATTGTTCAGCAATAAAAGATAATATCTTGTTGGTGATGTTTATCATGATGTGTTTGAATTAAGGGTTCAGGATTTCTTGTTAACTGTGTTTTCTCAGTCACTGTTACGATGCAATGCAATAAAATAAGTCAGTTTTGAGAGAAGAAACCATTTCTGGCTTATCTTTGGCTAACTGTGTAAACAGAGAAATTGCCTAAATAAAAACAAAAAAAAAAGAGGGAGCCTGATTTTGTTCTGGCGTGGGTAGGAAGATAACTGGCCTCTTTCCCTTGCAGTTAGGAGTATTTGACATGGAAATGAGGTAATTGGAATTTCATTTGAACTTGTCATAATAAGCATGAAAAAATTGCTATCCTATTAAACCTTTTGCTCAGAGGTGAATGAGTTTCTGGAAAGGAGACAGATAGAAGACTAAGTCTTATTCCCTCTTTCCCTCCTTCTGTATCCCTTGTCAACTGGTTCCCAGTCCCAAGTAGATTGATTCCTTTGTGAGCAAAGGGAATAATGTTGTCTTCTTCCCCCAGATGTTCTGCTAGTGACTTTGAGATATGTTTTCTCTCCCATGGGCTGTGAGATTCCACAGTTCACCATAAACCCGAGTTTCAGCTGTTCATCACCAGAAGTGGAAAAACTGCACGAAGTCTTCACTGGCTCTTTGCTGCAGAGAGCAGAATTGCTTCTGGTGAGACATAATGGGCTTCAGCCTCTGCCCAGCTCTGAGGGGCTACAGAAGACAAGGCTAGACAGGCCTGAGTGGTAGAGGTGAGGCACAGCTTTAGCATTGGTGGCCATGCCCAGCAGCATCTCTGCCTGATAACAGCAATAATGTGGTTGTACATGGTTTTAGAATTGGGCAGAGTTTGAAGAACGTGGGGGTTTTAGGCTGGATTTCTTGTGTATGTTCTTACACTGATATAATTTTTTTATGGCAAAACTACTGCAATGGTAGTAGCTTAGTAACCTTCATCTTCACCACATTAGAAGATGAGACATCTACAAATGTATGGGCAATAACTATAGAGATGACTTTAAAAAACCCCAACTTTGCTTATTTTTGCAATGCATAGCCAGTTAATTATTTGATTAAGTAGGCAATTGCGCCATTAAACTGTTTAGGACAGACTGTGGTTTGGAAACTTGTAGTTTGAACTACACGGTGCTATCAGATGTAAGCAGACAAAATGATAAGTAATGGATTCATCTTGGGGGAGGAAAGAGAGTATGTCATCATTTCAGGGTTACCCACTCTGCAGGATGCAATTATTCTAATGTTTATTAAGTGAGATGACAGTGAGATAATTAGCCACTTTGACAAATTAGATGGGTAGACAATCTGGGCTTAAAGCCAGTAACTTGAAAAACAAAGCAAAGCATAATGATTACTTCCATGTAACACCCACACATTTATGGACACCCCTCCCTTCTGGGTGAATAGTATAATTTTCCTACTGAACGTTTTCTTAATGATGAATTAATTCTGTACTGAAATTCTTCTACTGGCAGTAGTTTTAAAGTGGGTGAATGTGGGTAGCTCATTGTATGAGAATAATAAGTTTTTTGAGGGGGGGAAGGTTTCCTGTCCTCAGATTCATGGAAGGTTTGTATTTAAATCTGCCTTTCTTAGAAATAGATATGCTTCAGTGAAGTGTTTTCAGATTGAGATCCATGTCATTTTAAAAATTCTCACTGGTTTCCAAAGAAAACTATTGGAAAACATTATAAGAGGTATGTCAGCAACTGAGAGAAATTAATTGTATTAGAAACAGTGGATGGTAGGTGTCAGGTCGTGTGCTTCCTGTTCTGTCTCTCCACCAGACTGTTGTGGAATGTGCTATCATGTAGCTGGACCACCCATTGATCAATTAGACATGAAGAAAGTGTGCTTAGGAATACAATAAGCATATGGATTTCTTCATGTTTGGATCACTTGGAAGAAGTTTCCTAAGGTTAAGCAGCAGCATAGCAGAAACACAGAAATTCTTTTTTTTTTACAATTGCTGTTGTATTTTGTTGTCAGTACGGAAAACATCGAAGTATTAACTAGGTTGTGGAGGAATCTGATGTACAAAACAGATAGTTTCGATAGACTAGTCCTGTTGAAAGACAACTCTGTTAACAGGAACATAGGACAGAATTTAAACAGACTCAGGTTCAACTTACTTTCTTTGGGGCAATGCCTCTGTAATAATCACAGAATTTTTGCTATGGTAGTGAAAGTTAATTTTTTCAAGGTTTACAGGATTTTTGGGGAGGGAACCAAAACACCAGAGTGATGCTTATTAATGCAAGTACAGTTTAAGTACCTTGAGATATTATTATTATTTTCGTATTTGATTATATAACTCAATGTTGCAAATTTATAACCACTTATATAGAATACAATCACAGTTACTTAATATCTGTTGTACTGCTGTTGGCTGCATTATCTTGGTCTATCATTTTATTTTTTAGAGGAGAAATTTTGCTTTAAAGGCATTATTATTCCACCGTTGCGTTTTAAGATAAGAGACTTCGTGGTGTTTTCACTTTCCTCCAATGTGTGCAAGCCTGCAATTTAAGACTGAATGCTTTTTCTGAATATTGATTCATGTGCTTAAACATTTTTTTGCAGTATATTCACCCAGCTTCTTCCAGCTTCACCTCTTTTCTGCTGCAAAGATGAACAGAGAAAATTAAGTTCTGGAATTAACATGCTCTTTTAGCTCCACTCTCTTCTCCCAGATTAAATCAGCCCCTGGACTGTGACCAGAATTTACTTTCATCTCCTGCCAGTAAGACTTCAGGCCTAATCTAGGCTCAGTGGGTGTCTACAGGCGACAAATGCGTATTAGTTTTGCTCTTTTAGGTAGGGTGAGGGAATGGAAGAGACAACAGATTATTGCTTATTGGAAAAGACACCTCTTGACAGCACCTCTTTAACAGCCATTACAGCTGAATTCAAGCATGGTAAATCAGGAAGGTCTATAAAAGAAGGTTGCTGTGTTCAAACATAAGAAGGAGACATTCCAGGTTGTTCTTATTGTTTTGAAGTGCTTCATGTCTCTTCAGGCAGCACAAAGACCCTTTTATTGATTGCTTTGCTTATGTCCTTTGAATGGAAGTGATCTACAGGAGTGTTTTTCTCCAGAACCTGGGGAATGGTACCTCAGACTTGTCAGTTCCACAGGTCCCTCTAATTATCCATAGTTCAGCCCTACTGTTATCTGTTACCTTCCTTTTCCTGCCTTTTCCCTTGCCCATGAGATGGCTACTTTATATCCATCAAGTTTTACCCATATCTTTTATCTGTGTTCCACCAATTTCAAGAAAAACATAGGTAGCTGTTTCATTTTTTCCAAGCTTGTACCTGGAAAGCGAAGATTGGCATAATAATTATCTAGGAATTTTCTAGGAAGGAACTTTTAAAATATTAGGAACTTAAACATCTTCTTTTAATATAAAATTTAAAAAGTATTGTCAGTTCTTTGCAGAAATTTCAGTTGCAGGATAAAAACTACAAAGAATTTATTAAAGGTTTAGGAAAAATGGAAGTTTAAAACAGACAAGAAGTGATGCTGTTCGGGTTCATGTTCTAATCAGACTGCATGTCCTTCAAAGCAAGCCCTAACAACCTCCGGTGAAGAAACTGTGTGTTCCTTTGCTCACCTGTCCTCAGAATAGCATATCCTCTCCTGATTTCTAGCCCAAATTCTCTAGGCTGCAAATTATGTTGATTTCACCTCCTTTTTCATATAGCAGGAGTTAACATAGATGCTCTCTTGTCTTCTTTATAGCAACCTTTTGTACATTGGATAAATGCTTACCTACGTCTCTTTTATGCCTAAACCTGGTCATGCATTCTTTTTTAAGACTCATATTTCCTGTTTGCTTTTGGAGCTGTCGGGTGCCCAAAGTTGGACAAGAACTCTGGCACTTAACCGGTGGAATAGTTATTTCTAGTTCTCATAAACATCTAGTAGAACAAAGGAATCCACCCAGATAACCCAGTATGATACTATAGTAAAATTTCATTGGGTTTTAGGTCTTCAGCATTTACAGCCTACCTTTCTAGTGTCTGCAGCAGCCAGATTTACTCTTTGGGCAGCCACTTTTTCAGTTTGCTGTCAGTCCACGTAACTTACCTTCTTGCTGATGTTCCAGTTGCCTGTTTTGAAGAGAAGGTCAGAAGCTGTGCCACTAAAGGTACATTGCATGACTGCCATTCAGACGTGCCCTCTGTGTCCTGACGGCCCCACAAGCCTGGAAACAGGCAGCTGCTGCTCTTCTCACCTTGTAGGCACACAGGTGGCCCTGCCTTGCGAGGACGTGTCCACAGTATGAGGTGGGAACTTGGGGACACTGCCCACGTCTGATGGGCCCTTAAGAAAGGATCTGGTGGGATAGAGCATGACAGATCAGATACAGGTGATGATCTGAAAATAACTTCAGTTTGTATAACATTTATTTATTCAAGCTTTTGATGATATTCCTTAGTTAAAAAAAAACAGGTCACAATTAGTTTTTAAAAACTGATTAAGAAATATACTGTTTGAGAAAGCAACTTCTGCCTCTTTATTCTTATGTTTGTTTTCTTTTGCACTTAACTAAGGACCTTAATTTTTATATTTTCTTTAAACAGACAGTTTATAGAGAACATGTTTTTACTGTCTTTTTATATCCATGCTAACTCTAAGTCATTGTATGCATTGGCCTTTCTGATTTTACCCATATGTGTTTATGTAATTCCTCTATACTATGACTAATCATTCATCACAGGCCCTTATTTCTAGACTTAAAAAAAAATATTCCTTTTATATTTCCTGATTATAAAGAGGCCCTTACACAGCTGCATTGGTCCCACACTCTGCTTCTTGTTTATTCCATGTTGGGAAAAATTCTGTCTTCATTTTGTTCAAGATTTTCATCATCAGGGACTTACCAGTATCTTTAGAATGTTGTTGTATGTGTTTCTGAATACAACATTCCTTATTGTATCAATTTTGGGGGTCAGCTTGGGTTTTCGGTTTTTTAAATTTTTTTAAAAAAATTTGAATATATCTGTCAGTCTTGTTTCTTTGCCATCACAGAATAAAGGATTTGTAATTTTTTGACTGCTAGTTTGACTTCTGTTTCTTGTCTCATCTCTCTTTTACTCAGATTTAAGTCAAATTCACCTAAGAAATCTCCTCAAAAATTGTGTTGGATTATCTGTATATTCTTTTTTGTCTGTTTTCCTCCTCACCCGTGGATTTCTCAATGAAGGCCCCACAATATCATCTCTTTTATTCTGGATGCTGCTTCTAGTTACTCAAGGGATAAGCATAATGCATTCCTGTCTCTGAGAAGTGATCTATAGCAGATTTTCAAGAACATGTGATTGACCTCACTCTTTTCACACTTTATATTTGCTCAAAGATGTTCAGTAATCTGCTTCTCAACTCTTCCTGAACTTCAGAGCAAGTGTATGTGTTCTGGATTAACAATATAAGACCTTCTCTGTTTTTCTTCTGCCATTTCATCGCCAAGTTTATTTCACCTCTCCACACCAATTCCAGCTTTGTGATTGATCCTCAGTCTTTGTGAGGTGGGTTCAGTGGCAAATTTTGATAGATTCTAAAGAGTTTTATGTTCTTCCTATTTATTGTCCTTACTTCTGATATTTCTGTATAAACACCTCAAGTGTTCTGTGTGTTGCCCTGTTACTCTCCCTGTTGTCTCTCATATGATTCTCAGAAAATATTTTGTCTGAAGAATCTAGTTATTTTTGATACTCCCCTAAGGTTACTTCCTAGCAACCCAGTTTTATGAAGTAGCTTTGCCAAAACAAAGGTCTCCTCAGAATATGTCCCATTGATTATTCAGAAGTGTAGGTGTGCAACATCATTAGTTTTGAAATTAACATCTACAAATCTGGAGTGGACTCTAGTTAGTTTTTTTAACGTTAGCTTCGTTTTCTGCAAAACAGTTACAGTTTGGGAATCCAGTGGTTTAATTTAGTGTAAGCCAGCACAGAGGCAGAAGCTGGAGCTTTGATAGTAATTTATTTTGATGATTATTGGCTCTTGAATGTCTGCTGTGGTTCAGATTGTATGGTTTGTGCTCTATGATGAGTTTTCAGTTACGGTATTATGATTAACAGTTTTCTGGGGTATAATTTTAAATGTTCCCATGAAATGCTTATGGTGACTTGCCAGCCAAGGAGAATCAGCTAAGCCAGAGCAGCATAGGTAGAGCTCCAGTGGGTGTAGCTTCCCTTCTGGGCAGAAGATAGAACATTTCCAGGGGATAAACAGTAACCGCCTAATGTTTTCTGCTGACTCAAAGTTCTTTTGTGGCTTGTTTGTTACAGAATATTGGAAAGCAAAGTTGATTGGGTTTTTTTACCACGTTTTTTTCTCCCCAATGTACTCTTTGGAGGGAGGTTGCTTGGCAGTGCAAGTTAAAGGTCCGGTATGCAAGTAGGGATGGGTGGAAGAATGGAAGCCAACAAGGGAAGTGGTAGAAATCCAAAAGACTTAACTGCATGAAAATAATACTTCTGCCAAAGGGCAGTTTTATCCTTTCTGCTCATAATAGCAGACTTTAAGTCTTACTCATGTGGATGGATCTGTATGGAACCTGGAAGTGATTACTTAAATGGGAACATAAAAGGACTATATTTGTGCGCTTTTTTTAATGAGAAAGAAATGGAAACTTTGCAATATTTATAGTAGCTCCTGCCAAGTGGGCTTGTCATCAGCCTAAGCTTTTTAGCTTTCTTCTTTTCTTTCTTTTTTTTTAAAAAACTCAAGAAGATTTATGAAAACAGGGGTTTAAGGATAATATCTGTATGGAATAGCTGTTTGAGCACACTTCTATGTGGCCTGCATACTTATTCCTTTATAATAAATCTAAGTTTTAAGGTTTTTCTTTTTTTTTTTTTTTTTTTGATTGTGCCAGTTATTTTTCAAAGTGTTACTTACTAACACCTTACCTCATTTTCCATGTGAGTGATTCTGTCTTAGAGTCAGGTTCCTAGGGATACACCTTTGTGGCTGTCAAGACAACTCAGGATGTCTGACTTGATTTTCAAACCTGTGATACTCACCAAAATTTGGTCGTATATGGTTTTCCTGTTCCTGCTATACTTTCATGATGATCATGCATACCAGTATTTCTGTGCTCAGAGATGCCTTCTAAAATATGATTGTCTTCTCTTAAACACCATCACGTACCATTTCGGGAAAAATTCTGGGATGAAAGAGCCCAAATTTTATCTGCTGACAGGACTTGTACAGCAATCAGTGATCCAATATTTTTCTTTACTGTTCTTTACATCTCCAGTGAATAAGTGTCCCACTTCTCTTCCTTGATCTCCAAGCTGGATCATTTTACTTCTTTTAATGGCAGTTTTATGAGCAGTTTAGGGGATTTTACAAAGAGGAAATTAATGCAGAGTAATATAAACAACGTAACGAGAAAAATAAAAATGTGAATGTGAAGCTTTATTAAATGCATATAGCTGCAATGTGTAGTGTGCGGGGTAGATTGAAGCCTCAGTTTACAGAAAAGGTTCTTGGCTCTTGCAATGCAATTGGGAAAGCTTGCTGTAAATATGCTGTGCTTGTGGTTCCTTGTTCAACCAGTGGCGCCAGGAATCAGACCGAAGGGGGGGAGATGTTTTTTTGTTTTGTTTTGTTTTTTTCACTAAAAATTACTTGATATTTTATTACATTCAGGTTTTCAGTGTTACTGCGCCATATTTGAACCATTATGGGCTTTGAGGTATGCCTTGCTCTTGAGAAGTGTGGATATCACCAGCATCCAGTACAGTGTGTTTTCTGTATCTGTATTTTAATGTATTCTTTGACTCTTTGCCTGGGATTTAGTTACAAGGTTTTCCTCTCATACTGAAACAGAAGTTAATCTAGTTTCACTTCAGATCACACAAAGATACCTCACATCCTCTAGTTTTAGTGAAGTGCTGTAAAGGATTTTCTTTTATACACACTTCTTTTGTTTGAGAACATGATATCTGTGAATATTTCATTTGCAAAAGCAACTTACAGGTATGGTTTCTGTACTTATACTATCAAAATTACATTGACCACATACTCACTTCTTGAATTTTGTGGGTTTTTTCTGTCTGAAAGATAATTTTTGTTCCACATTTCACTCTTTAAAGAAACATGTGAAGTTGTGTTGGTCATGCCAGGCTCAGTATATTGAGGAGGCATCAAATAAAGCTGTTAGGAACCGTCTCCTACTAAGCAGGAGATGAGTCTTCACACATCTGGCAATAGGTTGGAACATCACTGTTGCCAAGGGATGTAGGGAAAGTTGTTTGCCAAAATGTAGTTTCAAGTGAAGCTTTGGTCAAGGTTATGGATGAGAAATCCCTTGACAGCTACTGAGAATGCATCCACCTCAGGAAGTTTTTGAGACTGAAAACAGTTTGAAGGTAGAAGACTTAAGGAGAAGTGTCATATATGAACCTGATTGTGATTGTTTTTAGACACAGGGCTAAATGTTAATTTGATCTAATGTAATGTGGCCAGTTGTATGCTTTCATTCTTTGTTACCAATTTTGTTTAGATAAAGATATAAATAATAAATAATTTATAAACAATAAAGATATAAAATGGAATAAGTTGTACCTTTTGTTCTAGGTCTACACATTAACGGTTCGCCAGAATTTCCAGAAGCTATTAAACAAGAAACCACCTTTAGCTCAGAAAGCTTTTCAGCTGCAGGCAGCTAATAGGTGTGTGAATGTACTGGAGATGTCATTATAAACTGCCTTTTATTTTTTAATACTCCTTTCAAAATAACTGCCATAGGCCACTGAGGGAGAGAAGGTATTCCAGGACATGGATCCTTGGTTTGACGAAGCTTGGCCTTTGGCATGAGAGTGTACCTGACCAGTGCCTCAGTAGTCATAATTGCATTGGTTTCAAGTGGGTCCAACCATAAGTCTTCTCTATAGTCCGTAGTACAAAAAGCTCATCTTCTTTTATAACTGCAGAGCATCTTCAGACAAGCTTTACATTCTTCTGCAACAAAGATAATTGTGTCAGAAACTGCAGGGTGTGTGCCAGAGTGATGAGGAAAAAAAAGAATTCTTCTCCGCAGTGTTTGGGTGTAAACTTTGATGGAGTAAGTGCTTTCAGAAAGAGAGCAGTGTATGTTGCAGTGTAACAATTCATGTCTTACACTGGATAGTACTTTCTGATGAAAAGATTTCTGTGCATGTGCAGTTACCACCTGCCTTCCATGTGAAAGAAGCTGCAGTATTATCTTGTGATATTCTTCTTGTAGTGGTAAATCTGTTACTCTTCAATGTAAATAATTAATCTATTAACACTAATCCTAAATGCTCATGCATGAGCTGAAGGAGAAGAGCTTTCTAGCAAGAAGAAAGAGCATTTATTTGTATTCCTGGTGAAGCTACTTATTTCCCCTAAACATAGAGATCCACCTCACGAACAACCTCAAAAATGGTTGTCTAGGGAAACAACATTTGCAAAAGGGAGAAGTGATGTTTGTCTGCCCTTTTTATCTTTATTATTGAGTAAGAAGGTCTGGAATGTTATTAACTTCTTATCTTGCTATCTCTTATTTTTTCTTTTTTTCCCCCTCCAAAATTGTTTTACGGCTGTTTCATTGCTTCATTCCCTTGTTCATAATCAAAAAAACCCTTCTGAATGTTCTGAACATTAAGTCTTTGCTCAAAGTCAAGATATAAGAGCCATGACCCTCTGTATAAGGCAAAATATAGTAAGAGAGCAGTATTTACTTTGCAATACTCACCACTGCTCAGTAGTGAGAAAATCATCAACACAGGAAGAGAAGAATGGCTCCTGAGTATCTCTTATTTCTAAGTGGAACATGTCTAAAACGGTGCCCCATTCTCCTGTCTTTATTAGAGAGCTGTTGGAGTTTGTATAGTGTGGTGGTTTCACAGCACTGCACTTCTGGCAGAGGAGATCTTTTTGTACCTAGAGTTCCTGAAGGTAATGATGTGAAGTAACCCTGGTTAAAGTGGCTATGTGTGGTAAACACCCTGTCCTTGTCCTTGGTTCTTGACAGAAACTGCCTGACAGCTGAAAGTAGGGTAGAGTGAATTTTCTGCTTTGTCACTCAGGTCAATAATTCCTTGCACATTTTGGCTCAGATGTATATGTTTTCATACTTACCAAAGCAATACAAATAGAATTAGCTGCTGAATAGTATAGTTCCTATGTTCACCTTTTATATCATGCTGAGGGATTTACATTTGTATTTTCAGAAAGGGATTTCCAGTTTCAGATGCTATGATTTTTTTTATCCTTTAAAAATATTGGCCTTGGGAGCAGTGCCTTCCTCATTGTCCGTACCCTTTTTTTTTTTTTCAAGTACACAGATAAGCTCTTTTATTGAAAATCCTGCTTTCATACAGTTATTTCCCTTCTGTGCTGAAATACTGTAGTTTCCTTCTGAACAGGGAGGGCTTTGAATGGGTGATTTTGGTGTTTTAAATATGATATGTTTGAAGCATAGAAATGAAATTCAGTTGTAGCATCAAGTGAATTCAAATCCAGATACTACTTTTCATATAATCAGAATGGTTTGGGTTGGGAAGGACCTTAAAAACCATCTAATTCCAACCTCCCTGCTGTTGACAGGGACACATTCTGCGAGAGCAGGTGACTTAAAGCCACATACAATCTGACCTTGAACACTTCCAGGGATGAGGCATCTACAACTGGGCAACTTGTTCCAGTGTCTCACCACCCCCATAGTAAAGAATTTATTCCTAACACATGGTCTAAACCTACTCTTTCAGTGTAGTGCATGTTACAGAAAATAAAAACTTCAGCTTATATATGGTACATTCTCAGTTACATGATAGAGATGGCAGTCTGCTAAATCAAACTAGAAGGCACAAACTTACAGCTGCTCAGAAGACAGTCCTCATTTGAAGACAGTAGTACATTATAAAATGCTGCGTTATAAAATGACATTGGTGCAGAAAAATACAGGGAATCTCCTTTCTGAATAAATCCAAGGCTAATACAAGACATTCAACTAGACACACCAGGGCTATGAGGACTCTCAAAGAAATTGACTCCTCCCAGTTTCCTTGTGAAATCATATAAATCAATGTCAGGGGATAATCTCTGAATAATCAGCCATGTGTACGCATTGTTTCTCCAAATGCATATTTAATTCTTTAACTGTGATAAAGTAAAAGTCACAGAAATTACAGCTAACTCTAAATTAGCCTTAAGTATAAGTCGGTACCAGATACTATTAAGTTCTGTCAAAAGTATTTATTTGAAAATGGACTTCTGTATTGAAAATCTGTGTTCTGTTAAATGCTGTGTTACATATGCTTGTATTATGTTACGTGTGCACTTGCACACATTCCCCCATGCCTCTGACATCTTCTTACCTGCAGACACAACAGTACAGGCACTCCTGTACCTTCCCATCTGCACACACACCTTTGCACCTTCCTGTGGTACCCACACCTACTCATGCACACTTATTTCCTGTGTGCTGCACTGCACACCCCTAGCTGGACACAGGCCCCTGCACATCTCCCCCACACACTCCACGTACATGCAACTACACAGCTGTGTGTACAAAGCCCCTCACACTCTCACACAAACCCACATATAATTTCAGTCTCACCTGCACACACGTAGCCCTACATCCCTCCACAGACACATGAAGCTCCACGCAGTGTTACAGGCATGCACACCCCCATACCCACACATACTTGCACACACACATCTGCAAATGCCCACCTGTCTATCCGCCCTCCTACACATGAACACATTCTGCCTCCCTACCTACGTAAATTTAAAAAAACCCAACCAAAACACGCATGAGCATCCCACCATACACGTGTGTGTATGTGTGCATGCAAAGACACACAAACATCTACTAGTTCTGTGAGTTGGGCTTGGATTTAGACTGAGGCATAGGCTTTACATTTCATATGAGAACTATTGAGAACAGTGTGTTATACTACAGCTATGTCTGTATAACCCCACTGCCTTTAATGTTTGCTGCAGCTTTTACTTATAACCAGGCAGTCAATAAATATTTGGTGGGCATTGAAGACCAAAATCCATCTTCTGTCTTGGCTGCTGGGGACAGCTTGAGCTCTTCACCAGTGTGAGGGCAGAAGTGTGTGATGACACGCCTGCAAAGCACAGCCTGGAGTGGTGCCATACAGACACACCTCGGGCAGGCCTGGGGCCGTGGGCAGCAGAAGCCTTTCAGCTGCTTTCCCTGCCCTCTGCCAAAGTGAGTGATGCTGTGCTGGGTTGTGTGATTGCTGCACTGGCCGCTGTGCTGTGTTGTCTCACAGGCATGTCTTTGATCACCCAGTGAACTAAACCACAGCACTGAAACGTCCCCTGTGCTGTGGGGGAAATCACAAACACTTTTCTGTTAAGGTTAGAACAGAGCCATGCTTAAATCCTTGCTGATAAGAGACTGTAATCAAGAGTGTTCATCGTCCTACATAGAGAGTGAGACAAAAGTTTTACAATCAACATTGGAAAAAAGAGAACAGAATACAGTGAAATTACCTATGTCAGCCAAGGGATTTCAGTAAAATTTTAACAGTTATCTTTGAATAACTTATTTTTTCCCACATTACAGAAAAATATTGTTCAACTTTTCAGAGGACTGTGCAATTTAAAACATAAGTATTTATATCTTGAATACAAGCCCAAGTTTTCCCTGCTCCTTCGAAGGCAAAAATGAAGACAGGAAAGCAGTGATCCTTACCTTTTCTTGCCTTCTTTTCAAGTTAAGGAGAATAATAAGTCCATGTACTCTGAATATCCTGAAAGTTGTAACTTCTTCCCCCAGTTCTCTGTAGTGTAGCCACCTATTTTAGGGGAGAAAGAGGAATTAGAGTGTTTCTTCAGTTCTTAGTGGTGTTTTACAGATGGGAGTTGCCTTTCAGAGGAGAGAAGCCCATAAGTCACAGTAGGCTTTTCATTAAGAAAATGAAAAGAACATGGAAAACTCGAGAAATATCCAAGGTGTGTTCACATAAGGAGTATCCGTGTGAGGAGGATGAAGGGAATTTTCAATTAAGAACTCTACATTTTTTTCTAGCAAAGAACTTCTTTTTATAGAAGTGATATAACTCAAAAGGCAACCCTTCAATACTTTCTGCTCAGTTATGTGTGACTTTTGCTGGCAACACAATTACTTTCTTCTGGATTGCTTTGCTTTTAAATTTTGCTGGGGTAGTTGGAAGTTATCAATATACAGTTAAAGTTAGCATCTATTATTATGGTATGCAGAAATGACCATTTAATGTGCATTTATTCTCTTTTACTGCTGTTTTTTTCTTGCTGCTTGATTTTGAATTTCTTTATGATATAAACATGTAAACATGAATGAAACTAAAAGTAAAAAAAAATATTGGAAGAATTTAGGTCCCAATCCTTCAAACCATTGCTTTTGTTAGCTTTGCATTGTGAACAGATATTGCAGGAGAAAGGTCTCATTTTGGAGGGTACCCTGGAAATTTTAATAAGCAATTTATAGTTATAAAGAAGCTATATAAATCCAGTTTTAAAAATTATTCTCCCTTTCAGTTCCTGTCCTGTTCTGTCACCAGAATAAGAAGAAAATTGCTTATGAATATGAGTTTTATTTCCAAAGCCAAAGCGTGACTGAAATTTTTATTGAAGTCTTCTGCTTTTCTTTCAAAAAAAAATGTCTTGGTCCCAAATTATGATGTTTCTGATGATTTGCAAGGAAAGAAAGTAAAAAGAAATGAGATTAGGAAAGAGTATTCATATGCCTTTCCACTCTAATTTGCTTGAAGTTATATATATTTATTTAGAGGGACTTCTTTCTAAATTTTGGTGTTTGTTTTTTGGAGAGCTGATTAGGTATGGAATATCTAGCTCAGGGACCAGGAGAAACTGGAGAACAGATGTTGAGGGAAGACTAAATATTTCAAATGGAAAAAAACCCCGTATTTCTGTTTTTATTTTTCCCTGTAAGTTTGTGTATCATGAAACAGTTGAAGTGCTCTTTAAAGACACACAAATTCAAATGATTTAAATGATTCAAATGTTCAAATTATTTACCATTGTTATGAACTAATCTTGAGCTGGTCCTCATTTTAAAGCTGTGAAATGATACCCCATACAAAATCAGTCCCATGAAGAGTTTTGCTTTTCCTTTCCTTGACTTCAGAACTCTGCAGGAAGAATTCAGCTGCAGTAGTACAAGTGATAGTCTTGTGTAGGAAGATCTCTTTTCCCTGAGGTTCCTTATCTGTTATGTCATGCAGGATTTAAGAAATCTGGTTCTGTAAGAAAAGCAAAACTCCTCTTTTCTTTCAGTGCTTCTTTATGGTGTGTTCTGGGGATTCATTGGTGATTGCACCTGCTGTGAAATTGTCTTTGACAACTCCTAGTGTCACAGTTTAGTAGTGAGACTCTGTGACTGGAGAGATTATTGAGGAGGGTCAGGTTATATGAATTTGGCATAAACCTTGCTGAAGTCGGTAGTCAAGTGTCTATCTACACTATCCAAATATGGAATGCATCTCTGTATCTCATGCTTCCCAACTATGTGCACTGATACAAATGCACTTCACCACGCAAAAGATCTAGCTGGCATTGACAGCGTATCAGATGCCCAAAAGGTGCACTGAGTCTTTGTATCTTATAATAGTCCTATGGGTAAAGTTAATAAGAACTGTGTCAAGGGCTGTGTGTGGTCCTTCCTTCATATTTCTTTGCTGTATCCTTCCTGCTTACTGTTTTCTCTTTTCTTTTTTATGGTAAGGTGCCATTATAAGGGAAGGTTCTAACAAAGAGTATTTACATCTGAACACGATGTAACTGTATGATCTCCTGTGACACAGATTTTTAGAAGTAACGTTTACTATTTAACAAATGGTCTGATGAATTGTTGTGTGTGTTGAGCTCTCTATTGAGAGTGGTGTAAGTCAGTGGTGTAACTTTAAATTCACCCTGAAATGGATAAGCAGCCAATGAAGCTCAAGCTGCTTTGGTCTCATAGGCATCCTTGCTGATTCATGAATGTGGTTCATGCGTTTCAGATCACAGGTAAACCTGGCATGTATCCTCAGCTAAACAGAATTAAATAATACATAATAGAAATGAAATGTAAGTTAATTTTAGAGGCAGTTTCTTCATTTCAGAACGAAGATAAATTTTTTCCTGGCAGAAAAGAAATAAAAAATACCTTTTTCCTATGTGGAGTTCATTTATATTGTATAGCAAGACTTAAAAAGAGCTTAATCATAGAATCACAGATTCATTTAGGTTGGAAAAACCCTTCACGATCATCGAGTACAATTGTAAACATAACCAAAATAAATCCATGTCCCTAAGTGCCACATCTACTACATGCCTTTTAAATACCTCCAGTGATGGTGACCCCTGGGCAGCCTGTTCCGATGCCTGTCAACCCTTTTAGTGAGGAAATTTTTTCTCCTACCCAACTTAAACCTCCCCTGGTGCAATTTAAAGCCCTTTCCTCTCCTGCTGTCACTTGCTACCTGGGAGGAGAGAAGAGCTCCCTCCTATCTGTACCCTCCTTTCAGGCAGCTGTAGAGAACCACAATGTCATCCCTCAGTCTCCTTTTTCCCCAGGCTAAACAACCACAGCTCCCTCAGCTGCTCCTCACAGGATTTGTGCTCCAGATCCTTCACCAGCTTTGTTGCTTTTTGGACACACTCCAACACCTCTCAAATGCACAAGCAGTACCTTAGTAAATTTATTGGATGTTTTTTCCCTTCTGAGCAGTTATTTTTCTACTTTCATTCCTAGGCTTTGAGTAGCTGCTCTTAAGCTAATGTTTATGGACTCTGTGACATGGACTGTTTATAGTGGATACTGGGTTGATGACTGAATTATGGACCTGAGCATCATCAGGATATTCCTCATACCAAGCACAAATTCTTATCTTTGGTATATTTCCACACTGATTAATCACAGAAATCATAAACTGCTATATAAAATTATACATCTGAGACACCTGAGCAACCTTCAGCTGGGAGGAATATATGAATAAGATGACTCCCCTATGTAATGTAGACATTAAAACAAAATATGTAGATACATACATTACAGAAGTTAATTTTCTTATTAAAAAAATCATTGTTCCATCCACTCTTGGGAAGTCTTTTAGGTGTACAGGCAGCAATATCCTGGCAGAGTTTCTTGCTGCAGAAATCAGATCAGAGGTGTATAGTTGGGAATGACAGTTCTTGACTGGAACAACCAGCAGCTCTAACAATATATCAGTAAGAAGCTGAGATTAAAAATGTAGGATGTCTACAACCACGGGTTTCTGTAGTGACTCTGACTTTACTGAAGTTGCCTGTGGTCAAAGTGTGAGAAGATCTGGAGCAATATTGTCCACTTTTTCAACAGCAAATGTCACAATGTCAATAGCATCTAACAAAAATAAACTAAAAATCCTCATGTTTCCCAAGGCTCTGTTCAAATACTTTTGAAACATGTGATCACTTTCCTAGTTAATGTCTAAACATTTCTGCTTGCTAGTATTGTTAGTATGGTCATCAGATCAGATCACTACTGTTTCCTGAATGGAGCTTCTGACATTGTTTATGGCTCATCTGCTGCCCTTTTCAATGGTCTAAATTAAGGCCTTATTTTCCTCCTTAACTCCTTGTAATTTCTCTTCACAGCCCTCTTTCTCTTCCCTGTGCCTCTGGTTTTGTCTTGAAGTTTTTCCTGATCCTCCTCTGCACCACATTCCAGAGATATTGTTACATTATCTCTTTACGAGGTGCTGCATTTTAAGATTATAGAGTTCTAACCTTTTTCTGAGTCCATTAAGAGTCTTTGAAAAATAGATTGAATATTCTCTTTACCCTAAAAGCTCTTAAAAAATTAGCGATACTATTTTTTTCTGTCTTTTGCTGTCATGTCTCTAAAATGTGTTATATTAATACTGTGGTGGTTTTGTTTCCCCCACAAGTATACTTGTTGGTATATTTTTGTCCCTGTGCTTGAAAAAGTCTCTTTTCACTTTGCCTGGTTATTCTATATGTAAAACCTTCTAGAAACATACAGTTAATGTACAGTTAATTCCTTTGACAGTTGAGTCTCCTTTGGGTCACTACATCTTCCTTTCTCAGAAGATACTTTTGTAGTCTATCTATTGTCTGCTATTAAATCCTAAGCTTCTAAGCTCCTTAGGTTAAGACTGTAATATGTCTTCCTTCTACAAATAGTCTTTTTACCCAAGGCTAATTTTTCCCTGTCCTTCCTTTGCAATAAAAAGCCTTATGTTGCAAACAATTAAAAAATTGCAGTGACAGCTGAGGCAAGATACTGTCAGACGTGTGTCCAAGGAGGGCTTGATTTAAAGGAAGTCCCTCTATATGAGAGTGGCTTCCCAGGGGTAGTCTGCATTACCAAGCTGAATAATGCAGAAAGTCTTGGAAGTAAACCTTTTAAGTTAAATAAAGGCCTCCAAGTATTGGTTTAAGAAGGCTGGTGTTTGCTTGAATTGTGTGTTAGACATTCATCTCCCAAATGTCTGTTATGTCGTTGTGTTACTTCAAGAATCTGTTTGTTTGTTTTGGTTGGGTCTTTTTACTGTTACTGTGTTATTGTAAACACAGTTTTTATAAACCAGGTCAATTCCATCATTTGACACAGATTTGGCATAATGGCATTCTGATCCTTTTTGATTTAATGCATCTCTGGACTACTTCTAATAGTGTTCTCAGTTCTGAATAAATTGTTAATGAGGCATAGTTTTGCATGTCTTTTTGCAGTGGTATTATATTGTAGGAAGTATTTCTTTCCAGGGATAGATGTACACATCTGCTTCATCTGTGAGTAGCCAGAAGTAGAGACCTGAATAGCTGTGAGGATGGAAAGCTCACTCTGTCCTACTTTCCTTGCTGGAGCTACTGGAAGTTGCTGAAAGGTCTCTAATTATGCTTTTTTGCTTGGGTTTTTTCACTCAGACTGTGAAGGTAAGCCTTGCTGCTCCGGTATTATTTTAGAAGTTGATTCTGGTATATAAAAGGCTCAGTGATAAATTGTTTTTCTGTTAGATAGTTATTGGGACATTTAGATTTGTATGTCCAGATCTTGGGTTTTTTTGCAGAAGTCCATTTAAGCTGTTTCCCCCTCCTCTGCTGTTCTTGCTTAGACATATCTATGCATATTTTCCGAGCTGTATTGTTGATGGTTATTTCTGTTGTCCATCACTGTTCTTGCAACTGTTCTGGCAGTTCTGCCTGAAATAATTCTGCTCAAAAAGCTCTCTCTAATAAAAATATGTCCAGACTCTTAGGATGTTGACTCCTCTTACCTAGGGTTAAGGATGTTCTTGGCAGGGGTAGGGGTGGTAGGTTGAACACAAATATATCCCACCAATATATCCTATAAGTAGGAGGGGACAGTGGTGCTGCAAGATCACTCCTGGGTGGCCCACAGGTGGGCCACACGGAGCAGGACACCCCCAAAAGACTGCAGCCCACAGCCAGACCAGGACAACCCATGGTGAGGCAGGGGCACTGAGGAACAGAAGGGTAGAAACAATAATGGGACGCTGAAACAAACAATTCAGCATATAGCAGCAGAAATCCTAAGCACAAAGAAGCAGAAAAAATCTGTCATGTGCACCCCTTCAGCCTCTTGTACTGCCTTTTACCTCACTAGATCCATCTGAACGGGTTGAACTTAATCTCTGGTGAAAATCAGGTAAGTTGAGACTGGGGAAGGAAGGAGTTATTTCTTTATGTAAATGTAATAGTTCACGTCCTTCTTCTTAGTGTTCAAGTCAGTGATCAGAGGTTTGTGTTGCATGGCAATAAATTAATTAAAGTACAATTCCTCAACTGCAGACAGCTTTGCCTCTAACAGAATTTTATTCTGAAAAAACATAGTGATTTTTTTTCTCCAAGTAAAGAAGTCAGCGTACAGGTAGAACAATAAATGAGGTGTAACTGTGCAGCACAATTTATTTTTTATTCTAGCAGATGATTACATAAAACTTTCAAGCAGGAAAGTATAACTTTAGCACTTAGTCCTATATTAGATTTTCTTCATAATTCCTCAAGCCTGGGCAATTCTTATGAATGCATTTAAAGTATGTAGCTTAATGTTGAGGTGCTTTGCTTTTGGGTGCAGGACAAGGGCATAGGTTAATTTTAGTATTCTCTCTCTTTGTTAGTGGTGTGGGGAAAACTAGCAATGTGTTCCACCACATGTCTCTTCCTAGGGTGCTGCGTGGTGTACTGCAGCAGTACTTCTTAAGTAACTCCCTTTTGGGAGGAACCCATTTCCATCTCTTCATTAAAGTGCCATGGCACATTGCATTACATTTGCCAATTACAGTGCTGGTTTTGCATTGCAAGTCAGGAAGAATCTTCTGCAGTAAGGTACAAGAAAGTAAATGACTTTGACAGAAAAAAAGTATGTGCTAGTGCTAATGCAGTATAGGAAAATCAAATCTGCTAGTGGTTTCATTCATATTGTATATCTGATTTTGATTTGTATGGAGATATGCTAAAGTAAATATAAGGAGAAGAAAAACAGAAGGATAGTGAACTATGCAATATCTTATTTTAACTTTCTTGTTTGTCTGCTCGTCCTCCCAAACCCGCATGTTAGGTATGGTAAAATCTAGGACCAAATCTTAATCCTAGCACCATTATCTGAGGCCTAAACTTACTCTTTGAATCCTCCTTTTTTAGCCCACCCATAAACAGAGAAGTTGTTGCCAGCAGACATAAGGCAGAGCAGCATTCTTGGGTTGAACTGGAAAAGCAATCATTTCCTGGCAGAGAACAAACTTGGTCAAGTTATAAAGTGGTTTCACTTGAACAGAGCCCATGCTATCAACTTTTATTAGGGTACTGTTTATCTTGGGCCTTGTGGGAGTAAAGAGAAATGGAAATTTTAGGTAAACGCTTGTGCTGCATCTGAAGGTTTTGCCTTTATGAAGTATAGAACTGAGGAGAAATGTTTAATTTCATTTTGAAATCTCTTTCTTGTCGATTCAGAAATGGCGTCTTGACAAAATATGTGTTAAAAATGTAGAAAATACAGAAGAGTAAATCCATTTCAGAAGCCTACTGCTGCTTTGATAGACGGGCTTAAGAATTATGTGATGCATTTCTCTGGAAGGTAAGCTGCACGATTTTAGAAAGAGAAAGGGCCTGTGTACAGATTTTATTACAACATTAAAACCCATGATCTATATGCTATATATACAGCAGTCCTTGCTGTGGCCTAGCTGAGGAAAATAGTGGTGCTTGAGATTCACAGGATCTACCTCTTTTTCTTTAGCCTTTTCACCCCTATACCCAAAAGTCACTAAATCCAGCCAAGGCTTTTATCCTCAGATGTGCTGCATCTATCTGCACCAGGAGTGCTGGAATCAGTGCTAGTAAACTCAGCCAGACTTAGCTGTGACTTTTCAGAGAAGTATTTGGTTGTCTCCAGGTGACACGCCCCAGAGCCCCAGTGCTATGAGCATGGAGCAGTGCCACCCAAGCTGGCCTTGCCCTGAATTAGCCCACATTTAGCACATGTTTAGATTTGATGTTACAGTTAAGCTGATGTAATATTGCTGCTGCTAGAAGGAGCAATCACATTCCCTCTGGCCCCAGCTGTTTTGCTCTGCTGCTGTTTTCAGAGCAGCATTTTTCTAGAGTCTCATATGAAACAGGACCCTGTGGCTGGGGTGACACACCCGTCACCTTCTCAGTCAGGCAAGATCTATCTGGGGAATATCCTGCTTGGGTCAGTCCACATCTGCAGGATGAAGTGTGAAGCATAAGGCTGGCTTCTTATTTCCTCCTCATTCTGGCATTAATCATTGTGGTTCTTGGTGGTCATATTCTGTACTGTCTCAGGAACTCCTTTTTCACAGCCAATAAGTTGTAACAGGGATCAGCTGGAAGGGAAAGAGTAGAAGTCCAAATTCTTTATGAGCTGTTGAACCCAAGGGGAAAAAAGAAAGTTTCCTACAACTATGAGGAACCTTCTGCATCACTGAGCAGTTTTCTGCTGGTGAAGGCACTGTGCCATGTAGTCCCTTCCTTAAACTTATCAAAGTCTGTATGAAAAAAGGCTGGTGTTTTCTTGCCTCTGCTACTCCCATTGGAAACACTAAGGGTTTGATTGCTTTAACAGGTAGGAATCTTAACTTTTGAGGAGAAGTTTATCCACTCCTCATTTTATCTATTTATTTTTGTGCAAGCAGTTACTTTTCATCCTGGGCTTATTTTCCCTGCACTTTCCATGAAGACCAGACATGAGTTCTCTTTGGTTTTTTGCTATGGGAAACAAACAAACCTGATTTTCATGTATTCTGTAAGTACTGTCTCTCAATTCCTATTTTTGCATTTATGCTATTTTCTGTTTCATTCTTTAATGTATATGACATAAATTCAAGGATCTATACAGAACTGCTAGTTGTTCTGCAGTGTTGCAGTGTCTCACCTAATATGTTTAAGGATTTTATTTTCCTGTTTCATATCTATTACCAGGGCATTCAGACCAGTCCTTAGCTAGATGAAATGATGAGCTCCCAATAAGTGATGAAATTTTATGTTATTCCCTGATTCATTGATCTCATGATTTTTATACTGATTCATTCAATTTTTCTGATCCAGACCTCAAGGTCTTTCTTCTTAGGGATTTTATGGTTCCATCGTTGTGCATTGTGATTAAGTGATTTCAGCATCAGATTTATGATATTTCTTTCAGCTTTATCACTAAAAATATTAAGCAAGGTTGGACCAAGCACCATTCAGTGTTGGATCTCTCTAATCATCTCCTGCCAGTCAGTTTTTCAGTTACTTATTGACATCTCTTTTTCATCTTTCTCTTTTGGTACCTCATCATTCAACTGACACTGAATATAAATTTCCATATATCAAATGTTTTACTTAAGCAAATCTAGGAGATTATCTATAGAATGCTGTTATTAGAAAAGGCTACCAGGTAAAACTGATAGAATTATTATAGATCCTATTATAATTTGTTTTGTTTGCAATTGATCTGCATATTAATTATTCTTTCCTTAAAAATCTGTTCTGAAGTCTTGCCTATTAATGAAGCCCAGGCAGGGAAATTCCTTGACCACATTTTGGTAACTTCTGATTGTTTACACCCTAAATTCTAGATATATAAGATATAGCCTTGTGAATTACTTCTTAAGCATACCTGATTGCTTTTCTCATTCATATTAGGACTTTCCTCTTGCTTTCTATTCTCTATTTCTCTCTCTATTTCTTATTATTATTGCTGTACTCTGAACTGCCAGATTTACCTTTTATTGTGTAATAGGTATAGAAATACAGATATATCTCAACCTTTTCCCCTTTGCTTAGTGTAAGGCTCCTCTTGTCAGTCAGGCCAGACTTAGAGAAAACTCTATCCCCAGGTGTTCAGGTTGAGCTGAGCCTCTTGTTCTGCTTATGTTTATGGAGCACCTAGCTTTCCATGGCTGGCTTCCTGTAAACACAAATGTAAATCCAATCATACAAAAATGTTCCTTCCCTTCCTATAGTGTCCAAGCTTGTACAGTAGGGGAATTGCAGTGCCTCTCTACCATCCATCCTGTTCAGAAAAGGAAGGGGAAGAGTAAGGATTACCAAAATAAATTTGATCAGAGTAAGGGTTTTGTTGTACTGTGGCTCTGTCTTTGTTTTGTCTTCTGAAATAGTGCTTTGAAGACTCAGTCTACTATTTCTTGAATTGCAGTTTTCTTTTCCTCATGTTCTTCAGAAAAGGAAAGGTGTCTGGAATGCAGGTAATCAGTTGCCAAAACTGCAGAGCAGATTTTCACTTTCTGTGTTAAGGTAAATATAATAATAGAGGAGGCAGAATTTTGTGTTGCTCAAGTAAGAAGCCACATACAATGAGAATTTTCAGGTTTTCCTAAGAGCATTGTCAAAAAATGGAAGAAGGAGCACAGCAGAAAGTGAAGGACCTACCTCTGCTGATCCTGCCCTTGCAGTATTTTTTTAATCCAGATTTTTTTAATCCAGATTTTTTTAACCCAGGTCAGCAGTGTGATATGTTAGATCTTTACTAGATGGTTCCATCTGTACAGCATTAAGTTCACAGCATTTGCCTTCCATATAATACAGAGGTTTGGAACAAGCACAGGCGTATTTTTATGGCATAGTCTACTTTGTACTGAATAATCATGAAGACCTTTCCATAATATTCTGTCATCTTTGGGTGGGTGAGGATATATGTCATGTCTCTGCTACCTGGCAGGTAAGATATTGTTGTGTGCTGTGCTGGGATCAAAAGTGAAGGTTATTTCAGCTGGTGCAAAATGGAGTTCTTTAGTTCATGGATATCAATCTTTCGTATATGTCGATCATATATTTTTTGTACAGGCTGAGAGTTCCTGTAGTGCTGTCCTTTTTAATCTCTGCTTTGGACATCACTGGATTGGACATTGGACTAAAGCAAGGCTTTTGATCCCACTGCAAGATTTAAAATCGATATTTGTTTAAATTTACTTATAATTGTTTAAAATTCTCTTCCTGATAAATATATATTTTCAAAGATCCTGTCAAGGATGTTAGGTTTCTTGTATCGGTACGTAATAAAGTTCCCTAAGTAACAGTGAAAGTTTGGTAGTTTTCAACTGCAGAAAATGAAATACACTGTCACAGTAGTGAAATGGATGTATAGACTTATGGTAGCAGAAGTAAAAATCAGTCACTACCTTTTGAGGGCCTGAAGTGGAGAGAGGAAATTGTCCCTGAGTGAAAGAATGCTAAACAATAAAATTCTGTTACCAAAAAACTTGCTAACTTGCATGATGTGGAGTAAAAAATGCTCATCTTCCTACATAAGGATGATACTTCATATCTTGGTTGTGTTTTCTGGTGGGAAGTGTGAAGAACAGTCAATATGTTCAATTACATTGAGAATTTGGGTGGTTAAGTAGGCTCTGACCATTGACCTTCATTTGGAAGGATGTGGAGGAAGGGCCACAGCAGGAATTCTCATGAGGCCCCTGTAGCTGAGAGTTTATGAGAATCCAGAACAATAGAGGGTGAAAGGAAAGCAGAAAGAAACTAAGAAATGGTGATGTAAATGGAAAATATAGTGGCTAGAGAGCTCTGAAAAGAGGAGAGGAGTCCAGCACAAGGGTTGAGAGGCATGGCAGGCAGTGTGAATGCAGTAGCTGCCTTCCTGCCAGGTGAGGGCATGAGGCAGAAAGGGCACTGGCAACTGGCTACTTCCTAAAAGAGAACATCTGCAGGTGACATTTCCTTCTGACAGTAAATTTGTATTTTGTGTAACTTCAGGTTATATTTTTAACCTTAAAGCAATGAGAGAGAAGTGAAGACCTCTAGGTTCTCAGGTCTTTCCCAGACCAAGTTCTGTTTTATCTACTGCAATTAATTAAACCAGGGTGAATTATTATAATTTTGGTGTCCTGTCACTGGAAAGATAATCTCTGCCAAAGGTTTGCTGTATCCAACACAATCCATAGACACTTGGATCAAAAATTACAGAAGTATATAACTATTTTAATGAATCCATGGGGAATAGTAGTTTTGTTTTGTTTTTGGTTTTTTTCCCCTCAAGGTTTTAGTTTTCTTTTGAAGATCAAAATTATTAGAAGGTGAGGTTCTAAATGAGCAATGTCTTTTCTCAAAGCTGAGATATTTCTAAGCCATTATATCAGTGATCCTGCTTGCATGAACATAGCTGAAATGACAGGAAAATATTCTGTGGAGAGGAAGGATAGAAATTCTTACACTAACTTCACTGGCGGTGAAAATATACTGCCTTATTCTACTTTTAAAGACATACATTGCTTTATTTGGGATGGAGAATAAAAATAGACCTGATTTCGCCAGTATCTCACTTACACCAGTGAGTGTTTCTTTGCACTTCATCACAGCACAGGACTCACTGGGCAGGCGATGAAGTGCAGTTCCAGGCACTCCCTGGCAAGATGTTCTTCACAGGAAGACTGTACAGTTTCATGGCCATATCCTTTTCTGGCAGTGCTATTCTGCACTACAGCCACTGCTTTCCACTGCTTGTTCCAGTCTCTAGAGATCACATCATCAACTGTTACAACAGGGTGTGCAGCTGTGTAGTGGACCGGATTGGAAGACTGATTTGCATTAAAAATAACTTTTTAATCTTTTGCTGTGTTATATTTAGCCTGGCTAGTCGCTTGACCTAAGTCACAGCATGGCTGGATAAACTGATACACTGCTGCCATAGTCATAGTGAGAAAAAGGGGTAAGGATAGGGGAGACAAACACAGATGTAAAACAGCATGGTTTCAGAAGGAAAGGTCTCTGGATGTTCTTGAGGAGGGCTGGGCTGGCAAGCAGACTGCACAGAGAGAGTGCTGTGTAGACAATCCCACTGTGAGGTGGGAAGATATTTGGCTAGGTTGTTGCAGGCGTGAATGTGCCATTAATAGAGAGATATTAATATGAATTGACAGGAGCTTGAAGTAAAGCAACAAAAGTAATCATATCTGTGTATTGTGTACAAATGCATGAAGAGCATTGGTCAGGTGTGAGCAACTGGAGGAAGTGAGGATGGCATAGGAAGGTGCGAGTGCAGAAATACTTAAATGGTGCAAGCATCACTGATGATAAAGGGTATGGTAAAATAATGAAAAAAACCCCAATAAACTTACCTGGGTTTGGGTTTGGGTTTGGTTGGTTTGGTTTTTTGTTTTTATTTTAAAATCTCTTTATTGTCAATGTAATGCATTGTACCATCAGAAGGTTTCTGTTTCTGTCAGGAATATTTTCTCAAAGGAAGTTCAATTTCTTGGAACTCATAAAGCTGAGTTGAATAAATACTAGCAAACATGCTGTATGAAGCAATTCTCCGTTGGCAGAAAGATGAATGACTGTGATCTGTTACACATATACATCTCTTAGCAACTGAGAATCAGAGGTGGCAAATGCTGTTGAAGACCACAATGGTATCTCAGATGGGAAATTCAAAATGAATGCAGAGTATGCTGTGCAATCATGTTATTAGCCATGCCTACTACCTTTCATCTGCTTGCTTGCTCTTACTCCTTCATATTGCAAGCATTCCTTCACAACAGTCAACTATGAATGAGATGCTGGGCTGGATTCCAGTGAGGCTTGAATTGACTTCAGGGGTCAGAGTGTTAAAGTTAAGCTACACTATCTGTTTATAAAGCAAACCTCCTTGTGCAGACAGAGTTGCTGGTGATTGGAATATTTTGAGACAGGAATTTTCAACTAGTTTCCTGTGCAATGGTGAAATGGTTTGTAGCCTTTTTAAAAGGAGTGGACACAGAACACTTTGATCCTGTACTGAACCAGCAACTGAGATTTTCACTTCTTTTTAGAGTATTTTCAGTCTTGGTAGTCTAGGACTGTAAATGTCTGATAGGTATTGACTGATCTTTTGTTGCATGAGTGACTTACTTTGATTTTCTCTTTTTTCCCTTCATTATGTAATCAAAGCATTTTTTAAAAAAAATTGCAACAGTGAATACTATTAAAAATATAATTCCACTTAATGTCCTTAAATTTCTAGTCAGGTCTGTTCCTCTCATGTACTTAATAATATAAATATTGGATATGAAATTGAAGGGCCAATAGGAATGAAATGTCACCTATGGTCTGGTCTCTAACAATCCCAAATCCTGGTTTTGGTTGTGCCTGGCTTTAATTATGCTGAATTCCTGGAAGCTGCTATCAGACTATTTCATTCCCCAATGGTAAAAGTATCTTGAAACCAAAGTATCTTGTAAGGTTATGCTGGTATTTGAGTCAGTACTGGAAAAATTAGATTGCATTTGCTTTCTGGATCAAACTCTTTATTTCCTTCCAGTCACTGAAGAAGAGTAGATGGTAGGCTTGCTTTTTAACACATCTGTATTAAATATATAATATGGAGATATGGTTTAAATGTAATTGGTTATGGTTTATGTGTAGCTACGGAATTTGAGAATCATCTAATGATTTTCCCTTTAAACAGACTTTTTTAATGTACCAATGTGGTATGCTTGAAGATTTCATCATTTTAGATTCCTCCCTTTCATCCAGCCTATTTCTCATCCTTCTTGTGTGTTAGCTGATTCTGACATTTTCTTAATTTGAAACCTAATCCATAACATGAGTTTTATGTAATCATGTGAGTACTTCTACTGATTGTAACTCGATGTGAAAGACCTTTTCAGAGTCAACTCTTTTGACTCTGTTCTCTCATGATCTTCTTCTTTAAAGTGCATATGTATCAGTGGTGCTCTACAAGAACAACCTGTTTTATTCTGCTTATGATTACTTGTTTCTTGCCTAGCTTGAAAGTAAGAGAATGAAAGGAGAAACATGTTGGACTTGTCCTGACTTTGATAGCTCCACCAGCACAGGTTTTCCTAGTCTCAATAATTTTAAATTCCCTCCAATTTATATAAAAAATTTAAATGGTGGGGTTTATTACATATTTAAACGGTTCTTGTAACAAATAAAATCACTTGAGTTAATTCTGCTACTACTGAGTGTGTATCTGAGGCTTATTATTGACTCAGTTGCTTTCCTTATATTGCAGTGAAGAGGCAGACTATAATAATAGGATGATTGGACAAGAAATAGTGCTTTATATTAGCAGTCAAATAAGGTTTATTCTAATTCTCTTTGGATTCTCTTGGCCATTGCAGGACTGTACTCTCTCATATGAGAGTATCAGTCTTGTGGTTAGGTTAGATTAAGAAACCTATGTTTTATGCTACATCTTCTGTTCTTGCTGTCCTGAATTCACGAGCCACATAGACCACAAAGGGTGGTTTGGATGGTAAAGCAGTAATCCCATAAGACCTTTCTCTTAGACTGTAGCCCTTTACTCTACACTTTGTTTATTTTTACCTTTTGTATCCAAGGATTTTAAAGTAAGCACTATGGTTTTCATTTCACTGAGGAATAGAATCAAGCTGCTGAAATGCAAGCATTGTTTACAAAGGTACTTAATCTTGTTATATTTCTTTATTCAGTGCTATTTCTGAATCCAACACATTCCCTAGTATTGTCATGGTAAATTGCGAATAGTCCTCAATACTGTATGTGTTTGAGGATATTTGCTATGTATTATTCCACTGTTGTTCATAAAAGAAGCTGCTGATGAGACACAGTTGGGTTGGTAGGTAAGTTAACATCTAATGTAAAACAACAATCAGTATTTTGGTGTATGTGTGGTGTGTCATGCAACACGTTTCTGAAGGCTGTGTTGATTTACTCTAGGAAGATGTAGGTTGCACTTCTATCAGGCACAAATGAATGTATTTTCTGAGACGTAACTTATAATGCATCATCAACTGAGCAAATACTTACATGTCTTGGAGGGCAATACTTAAATAACTGAATTTCTTAATTAAACAATCAATGCAATGAAATTTCAGATCAGCAGGCGTCAAATCCTTCCCCCTGTTGAGTGCTCTGTAAACACTATGGCAGCTAAAACGATGTTTCAGAAATCTTCTTTCTGATGTGTGAGGCTTCTGTTCCTTGTCACAGGTTGCTAAAAGCTACACAATTGCATTCTGCAGCCCTCTGGATCTAAGGCACATCCAGTTTTTGCAAGGGAAAGCAGATGAACTCTTCCATTTAAGGGTTTTTTTTTTTGATGTCTATGTACAGGAGCCTAGTGTTTGGCTGGGTTGTTATTAAACATGCTAAGGTTTAGTTTTAGTTGTACAGACTGGGAAAAAAGAAACAACCCACTTCTGGAAAACAGCCTTCAATAACCTTTGCTGCCAGAATAGCCCACTAACTAATTGCAAACACATGGAAATATTTATAAAGAGCAGGGCATGGACTCAAAAATGACTGATCTCCTGCTCTGGTTCAGCATATATGAATGACAGCCCTTAGTAACCCTGCTCTCTGTCAAAGCAGGTCTGCTGTATCACACTGTGACAAAGTACAGCTGCTCTACAGGCAGTGGGCACCCCAAAATATTTCAATGAAAATAGTTTATGCTAAGAGGAAAAAGATTTTGAAAAAAACAGTTCCCTTGATAAGAATTAAAAAGGACAGTTTACTTCTGCTCTCTATCAGTGCATTGTCTGTGTTTGGAAATTTGAGGAGAATTCAAAAATCTTGTATATTTCTGTTATCTTCTCAGTGTTCCTTGACGCTTAGCAAGAGTAAGTAATGGCTGTAATACAAATGTTGGCCTATGCACAGCAGGGCCCTGACATCACAGCCTTAAAGCACCGAACACACAGTTCATTTTCTCTTCCCCTGTGAACTGTTCTCCTCCAGAAGGGTCATGTTTGTGTAAACAGAACATGGAAAAAGAAAAGACTGTCAAGTTTCTAGTAATTTTCTTGTAAATAGCAGTTTATTCACTGTTCAGTGACTGGGGGGTTTGTTGTTGGTTTGTTGGGTTTTTTTTGTTCTTTCATGTGAAATGATGAGCAAAATATAGACGTATACTTTCTATTTCTTTGCCACAACACTGTTGAAAAGTGAACAAAATTTTAATTTTTAGTGATGTCCAAAATATTCTGAGGACTATTTTGATTAGCTTTTGGAAAAACATCATAGTTCATTACCAGTAATTTTTTTTTTTAAGCAGGTACTCAGAATTTGGGGTGTTGTCATGAGCAGCCATCCAGCCCCATGATGTCTTTTGGTGTCTCTGGAACCTGTTCTGAAATCTCAGGAGGATTAGAGATTTTGAAACAACTGTTAATGGTGTTTGGCATTTGTTCAGCTACCTCTCTCATCACCAGAAAGTACAAAATTCCCTATACATGCTTAACAGAAAAAAGGGTTTTGAGAGAGAGATTCAAGCTGTTGTTTAGTGAGGGTCATTTTATTTTAAACTTGATGAAAAATCTTGACTATTTGGGCTGAATTTCCTTGCAGTTAAAAGGCAAGTATTATGTCTCCTGTTTTACAAAAGATGTGAGTGTATGCTTTCAATCAGTAATCTGAGTGGCCTATGGATTAGCTTGTGTTTTGGGTATTCCTTCTTTCCTTGCTGTTATTTTTCATCATGTGTGATGCATATGAAGAAGCAAAGGCCACATTTCCTTTAGGTCTGAGGTACTAACAGAAAAATGGCACGCAAGAGCTTGGGAAGAAGAGAACACAACTATCTCTTAGCTGAGTCCCAGAAATTCTGGCTTTGTACTGCCTGCTTTCCCAAGATTTGGATGTTAAAGTTTCCCTGTTGTGAGTACGGATCGAGTTCTATCTTGACTTCAGGCTTGGTACTTCCATTATAGTCAAATGGCTTCTGTTTTCAGAGTATGCTACTTAAGTTTCTCGAAAGTACGTAACTTTAATGCAAATCTGACACTGAGGACTAAATTTAATCCCTATCTGCCTGATCTGTGTCGTGTACTTGTTTTTCTTGTAGTATTTGAAGTAGCACTACAGTATCAGGAACTCTGGCGACCCATAAACCCTTTATGGTGACCCATAAAGTCAGTAGTGATTATTTTATTATATTGCTGATTTTAATTATTAATATTATTATTATAAGTATTTGCTGTGTACAGCCAGGATGTTCTTCACTGTCTTCAGTGCCTCGGTTTCTGACAAAAGTTTGCATTAAAAGAAAGCTGGAAGTTGTAGCATAACAGACCTTCATAGAATTTATTGGTATGCTGGACTATGTAGTGTTCAAAAAACCACAATTTACTCTCAATTTACTGAGAGTCTGATAATTTTTCTGTTTATTTTGACTTTTTCTATTGGATATACAGTGACTAAACAAATCAAGCATATAGGCAGAGAAAGAGAAATAAATGCTCTTTACTCTTTGACCTTATGAAAGAGACAAAATACTTCATTTGTTGGTGGCGAAGCTTGGGACACAGATTAATTCCCAACACACAGCAAACTGATTAAGGGAGATGAAAGCATAGTTTCTAGACAAATTAGTAAGAGAAAATAATAAACAATAAATTTCATTCCATTAATGTTTTGGAATTGAATTAATCAAAAATAAAGCTGTCTGAAAAGGATCGACCATTGCATTACACAGTGCATAAGAAGAATTCCTATTTGTTTTCCAGGATGGGTACCTTTTCTGTGTTAGAACCACAAAGGGATGTGGTGGTTCCCGCTCTGTGCATCGGTGGTATCTGCACAGGGAACCCCCACTTACATGAGGAGCCTCACAAACACTGAATTGGACTAATCTAACGCTACTTTAATTTTGGTTGTTTTGAATGTCTAAGGTTTTCTTTTTCTTCAGAGTGTTTTATTAATTTATCTGATTTTTTCCTACATTGCAGTCCAGTTCACTACAATTAATTTACTATTATTAGTTTACTAAATGTTGTTTCTATGGTGAACACTCTCAACATACACATAAATGTGGGGCCCTACCTAGCAGGAATTTTTTATCACATCATCCATAATTTATCAATGTTGTTTTCATTTACCACCTGCCTCCCATTATGCCTGTTAAAATTGACTAGTGTTTTTCAGGATTAATTTTCTTAAATGTGAAAGACATGAAGTTGGAGGTGAGAAAGCAGATAATGGAAAATGATATCAACATGCAATGTACATGCATCTTTCATATTTATTGTGAAGTTTTTCCTTCTAACTCAAGTAATTCATCTAGTTCAGCAAATGTATAACTATTGCAGTAAATGAGAAACTTCTCTCATAACAAGGGCCTCTGAGGTACACTGTTACTTTGGAAATAACAGTATTCTGATTTTTAAATATTTTTAACATATTTAACATTTTTAAGTTCTGGTTTTTAAAAATATATTATAGCTGTTCAGGAGTGAAAGAGGTATTTCATTTGTGAGTCCACTTTACTGAATCATTTATACTTCATTTTTGGGCTTCACATTAAGGAAGAGTAGGGTGTATCAAACATCTGTGTGGTCAGAAAACGGGATCAGTTTTGGGAAACATGATCTACTTTTAAATTATTTGTTAAGAAAAATACTCCCAAGTGCAGATTAATAAAGTTTTTTCATATTTTTCTATACTCATAAGTAACATTTGAATTTCAGTGTGCACAGCCCTACTAGCATTGCTTGATATTATCTTCAGCAAAATAAAATAATCAACCAACCCAACCCAGTAAAAAACCCCAGGCAATGAATCAAAACAAACAAACCAACAAACAGAAACTCCTCCCCAAACAATAAAGAAATTTTCTAATTATTGAGTGAAATTAATTTGTTTAGATATGAAAATTTTAAGATCTGTAACACTAAGTAACTCTTGTAACAGTATTACACACCTAAACACTTAAGAATTCATTGTTGAGAGAGAGAAATTCATATACATTTTTGGTGACATTCTTGGGAAAAACTCAGACTTCAAGTATGACTGAGGAAACTATGATTTCTTTTTTTTTTTTTTAAAAAAAAAAGCTTTCAAAGACAGGATTCATTTAGTTTGGCAAAAGCTACAAAATTAATATGTATTTAAAAAAGCGAAGACTTAAGTGATCACAGCTTTTGGCTCTTACAGAGAAGGAAATGCCTTTAAAAATTCCATATTGCGCCAAAGTTCATTCTCTGCCTCCCCCCTCTTTCTAGCCCCTGTTTAATGTTGTGTGGAACATCTGTTTGGGGAAAGTAAGGCTAGAAACAGATTTGTTAACCCTTCAGCTCATAGATGTCCAGGTTTATTGTGAGCGGGTTATTTTCTTACTAGACTACTATGCTTTGGGTACTTTTTACTACATTTATTTTTTTCTATCTCTTTCTCACCACCTTGTTGTTTGTTTGTTGTTTGTTTTTGTTTAATATAGAAAACAACAACAAAAAAAATAAGAGCAGGAAAGCAAACATGACACAGTTTTTCACTGCTTGTAAGAAAACAGAACAGATCATAAAGCTAGTGAGAAGTAGGTGCATTGGGTAGCTATCCTGGACCTTACTGTCTTCATTTTGGATATAAAGGTCTAAAGGAACTTTTCTGCATCTCTGAATGACATTTTTGTGAAGAGGTGCCCTGTGCCTGCATTACAAGAATGCTCTGAATTTCAGTGAATGTGTAAGGGCAGAGACACTTAGCAGGGAACTGAAAAATGAGGCTGCAACTTTGTTTACAGGCACATTTTAAGAGAAGATCATATGCAGTGGATAAGCATGAGGCACCTCTGTAACGTTCTAAGTTTCACAAATAAAAGGGGTAATCTGGATCTGCAGTCCCAATCTGTTTTCCTAATACAAGTGTTTTCACAGCCCTTGCACATTTCCAATTACACAATGGTCTTTAACCATGGTTCTTTGTCGAAGAGCTGGCTCCAGTATCTCTTATTTCTGATGCCTTGGACTTGGCTACCTTTTGCTGGGTGTCCATACTATTTCTTCTGCTTCTGCTCAGGAGATAAGGCTGAGCTGGCCAGGGCCTCACCGGTTTCAAACACAGGATTTTCTGTTTGGTCCCTACAGATGTTAGCAACTGAATGCTGCTATTCTCTCCACTCCAGGAGTGCTGCTCTCATCAAATATCCCCAGCTGAATTCGGGGGAGCAGAGGTGTCTCTGGGGTACCTGAGTCCCAAAGACGTCACTTTCCCAGAATACTTTTCTGAAAGCACCTTGTCTTTATTCACCTGAAACAGCTGAAATCCTCACCTACTCACTGTGTAGTGCTCTAAGATTTGTTTGTTCCAAGTGGTTTTCCTGACAGGGTTGTGGAACAGAACTGGAAGTCTTTAATATGAAGATACATGCTTTAAGTTTTCTTTAACTCACTTTTCCACCCAAGTCCATAGCTACTGTTGATTGACACTGCAGATTTAATTAAGTTACTGTTTCTGAGACATAGCTAGTGAGATAAGGGGAAAGAGCTGGATAAATGGCATGACAACTCTTGCCTTTCCTCCTGTTTCTCTAGGGACCTGCCTCTGGCTTGTGAAGAACATTTCTAATGTGTATTTGAGATGTATTCTCTGCAAAGTCTGCCTAGTAGCATAAGAGTTGGCTGGTTTGTTTCTTTCATCTCACGGAGGTAGTATAGCACAAGATTCAGAATGTTTTTTAGGTCTTTAGAAAACAGATGAGCAAAAATGTGCTTAAAAATCTCATTAAAAATACAACATAACAGAATTAATATTTAATAATGATGTTCCTGTTTAGCCCGGTGGATACTTTTAAGAATATATTTATCTAACAAATGATGAGATACTTCCAAAAAGATCTCTAATAATTTTTCTAAAATTGTTGCATATCAGTTAAAACATGTTTCAACCACCAAGACTCTGTTTTTCTCTGTTTATTGAGATTTCTTGAGGTAGTAAGTGTTAGAGATTACAAAGCTTGTAACTATCACATATGTGTGCTCAAGAGAGCATTCAAGAATTTTGGCAAAGCTTTGCTCAGAATATAGAAACATAAATCAAAGGTATAAATGAGACCAAAACCGGGGGCACTATTGAATACAAAACCTGTAAGAAATTTGGTTTAACATTGGTTTGAGCCAATAAATCCATATTACAGTGCATCATTAGATGCTCCAGCTTTTATCTCTCAACACAGATGCAGATGCAGTGCATAATTTTGCAATAGGAAATAAAAGCCCTGTGGTAAGATTCCAATACTCTCAATGCGCAGCAGCTGTGAAAAGGGAGTTAAGGGTGCTGACTTCTTTTGAAAGTCCAGCCTTTAGCTTCTACAGTGAGTCAAGTTTTCATTTTTGTGTCTTAAAACTATTTTTTGAAATAGAAGAAGATAAAATAAGTCTGCTTAACCAGACACTCTGAAATATGTATTAAATACAGTGAACCAAGTGTATTTAAAGTAATTTCTAGTGAAGTCTTCTGGATTGCTATAGCATATTCTGCTTGAATGAGAGAAGATAGATACTGTCTGTTGCACTTACCCTGTTGAATCCTCTATTTACCGTTTTGTTACATAGTGATGGTTCTTCGCCTTTCTTTTCTTCCCTACAACTGCCCCTTCTTGGTTAGTGCAATTATAATTATGTTGTTGCTGCTGCATAATTACAGTGCTGCAGGGTTTGTATACTTAGAAGTTACATGCTTGGCAAAACATTGAAAATTGAAGTGTGAGGGTTCACTGACTGGTTAGACCAGTGCGACATCAGTTGTGGACCCTGTCCACATGTTAAGTCATGTGTAGTGGTGAGTGCAAGAAAGATTTTTTTAAAAAATTGAAAGAAACACATTAAAAAATATGAATAAAGACATTAATTAGTAGAATGTGTCACAGAAATTTCTTTATCAACTCAAGTGTGGCCTGAGTTTTTTTATGTGAAGATGGTGGAAGAATGCTTTCTGCCTCAGATGCAGGCCACATAACCACAATAACCTGGCTTTAGGTGTATATATCTGAGCTACATAGCTTCTGGGATTAAGCAAATACTGCTGTCCCTTCTGTTTGCTGTTTAACATGTCTCTATTTCTGAACTGAGTGTGTAGGGTGTATTTCATTTTTACCCAGCTGGAGATGTCTCTAACCTTCCCATCAGCTTTCGGATGTTGCAGAATCCGTGTTCCTGGATACTTCCCCATTGTCTCCCTTTTACAGTCCAGCTGAAACCATTTCTATTGTTCTGTGCTGGATAGTGGAGGAAAAGGATCTGTCTCTGGGTACCAGGAAGGAAAGCTTCTGTTCTCACTTACATCTGGCTCCAAACAGCTGTAGCCATGTTCAGTTATATAGTTTTACGCCAGATGCCATGTCACCACTTCTCAGTGCTGTGACCATTGCGGTGTTCCCAGGAAGAACTGGGCAAACCTCTTCCTCAGCAAGCTGACTAGGTTTCCATCTCACTGTAACACGTTCCTGTCAACCTCTGGAACCCCAAGGTGCAGGTAGTCACCTTGCATGGTACTGAAGGTGAACGGGTGAGTGAGTGAGGCTCTTACACTGCCTAAAGTTATTGCTGTATGACCTTCAATAAGCCAGAGTTTTCTGACTTAGATGTTTCATCTGCTCAGCCTTGAGTCTGAGGAAGGCTGATGCAGAGGTCTCTGTAAAGGAAGATGAAGGGAAAGATGATTCTGAGTGGAAAGCAAGCTTGGGGGCAGGGAAGAAGGTGAACAGGCAAAGTTCACACAGAGCATCACTCAGGTGCCCTCAGGTGTCCTCTTCTGTTCCTTCCTCCTGTGCTCCAAAGCAGTTCTACTACTGAGCCATCTCCTGCTGTAGTGGAGGTTAACTCCTGGTATTGTGCGGTGTCTGCAAAATGCCTGATGCTGGGAGCAGCCAGAGCTCCTTTGGGATTAGCTCAATTCATCAGAGCGTGGTGCTAACAATGCCAAGGTCATGGACTCAATCCCTGTAGGAGCCATTGACTTAAGAGCTGGACTCAATGGTCCTTGTGGGTCTCTTCCAACTCAAACTGTTCTGTGATTATTGCTCTTCTGTGATGATAGAATGTATTTGGCTCTCATGATTGTGCAGAGAGGAAAAGGCTTAGCCAAAAAAAAAAAAAGTGCGTTTATCTTTGGTACAATTTCGTGAGTCCTCAGTTTCCTCTTTTACTGATCCTGTGAGCAAACAGCTGGAAGACAGGGGTGGCCACCCACTGGCAACTGCTAGAATATCTACACGGCGCTGGTACCTGAGGAGGTCACGGATACAAATGTCTTTATAACAGCGCACTCTTATCCATTTTGCAACATTTTCACTACCTAATATGGTGTCAGAGCTCAGGCAACTGAAGCTAATTGTATCAGCATAGCCAAACAGGATCAGCTTCATGCCTTTCAGGTAACTCATTCTGGTTTGTGAGCAAATTAGGCTTTATAAGTTGTTTGCTTTTCCCTGATAACTAAAAGTTGCTAAAATGTATTCATATATGATGTAATAAACAATTGGATATGATATATTCCTGTATGTATGGCTCAACAGCATATCTGCAGGTGGTACATCTGTAGTAAAAGTCTTGGCAGTTTTTATTCTGCCCTACCAGGGAGCTGTCTGAATGGACTTTCTTAATTCGAATAGAAATAACTTTATCTTAAGAAGATAATGAAAATTTTCAGTGAAAGTGGGGGAACAGTAAATAAACTGTATAATTCACATGCTATCACAGGTCAAAACTGTGAGGAAAACCTCTTGCTAAATAAGTGCCAATAAAGAGTACAACAGAAAAGTATGTTCAAATTGTATACCAATCAGTATTAACACAGAAGTGAATCTTCGTGGAGGCAAGCTTGATTGCATTGGCAAAGTAACTGGGGAAAAAGTTAGTATCTTAATCTTAGTACTGTGGGTTTGCTCGAGAACACCTACCTTGTATCACAACATGCCAGTTCCATTCTTAAGCAACTTAAATTTTGCTCAAGTGATGTAACTGCCTGGTTAAAATACAGACCATCAGAGTGGGATCAGGTATGCATTAAATTAACTGAGCCAGTGATACGAGTTTTTAGGTAGTTACAGTGCTGGCTAAGCTAGTTCTGCTTCTGCTGATAAACAGCTGTGGCAGTTTGTTAGATGTTTATATAGGGAAAAAAAAAAAACCGAACCAAAACAAAACATTAGTTTCTGCCTTTATTTTACATTAAATGGTTCTCAGCATGTCCCCTAATGTTGATTAATATCAATCTCTTTGAATCCAAGTGCCAGTTGAACTGGCCCATACCACCAACTTGAAGTATTCTGCCTCACCTGGACAACTTGGCTCCTGCAGAAAACACCTCCTTGTAGCCTACATAGGCCCTTTGAACTCCCTGCTCATTTCTCTTAGGGAAACAGAAGATTAATTTGTAACAGTAAATGACTTAATTGAAGGCAACTTGATGAAGTCTTTTCACTATACAGTCTATGTAGTTATGGAGGTGTTGTTACATATCAAAGCAGTTGTTACGCTCCCACCCCAGGGCTTTAAAGCAAATGCATTCTGTGGCCTCCGATGGAGTAGGTTAGTGCGTCTCTTGTCACTTATACTGATGTCATTCAGTTTTGGGGAGACTTCCTCTATCGTCCCCCCTAGACACCATGCCTTGCTGTCAAAAGACATAGTGAAAATACTGCTCCTATACCATGAGAAAGAAAATAGATTTGTCATAAACCAGAAATGAACATTTTCTAATTTTTTTCGAGTTCAGCTAATGGGGAGGGTGATGCCAACTAGCAAATCGCACCATCAGCTCCATGCTGCCATATTTTATTAAAAGAAGAAAATGAAATCTTGCACCCTTCAGTTTCCAAGCACTGTATCTAATTCTCTTTTCCTCCAGGTTCTAGGTAAGGAAAAACAGGGTAGAAAAAATGTAATATAAAGTGCTTCTGACTATAAATGAAATTGGAAAATTGGAAAACTCTTACTTTCAATCTTCTTTTTATTTTGTTTTGGTTTGTTTTTGTTAGGGTAATATTGGTTGTCTTTGGTAATTAAAACAGTTTAAAGGTTTATGAGTATGTTACTAGTATCCCCTTTTTCTGATGGGGCAGAGCACTTGATCGTGTGGTTTAATTTACATTTATTATGTTTTCTCATTTCCCAAGATTTAAACAATGTTAAGCATTTATTATCCATGGTTGTGCTATTTGTGTATAAAACAAGTGTTGGAAAAAAACCCCAGTAAAATAAAATCTCTTTAACATTCATATGGAAGAGAAAATTACTTTCCTAATATATGTTTTTAATTTGAAACCTATTGACTTAGTAAATACAGTTTTATCTGTAGTAGTGAATTGGACTGATTGTTTCTTGTTACCATGGACTTTGAGATTTTAAATCTGGATCTCAGCCTCTCACCTCATTTTTATTCATGGATTGTAAGAGAAAAATAAGGTTTCCTGGCTTTTAAAATCCCAGTAGGTTTTTCAGCTTTGAATGAAGTAGTTGAAATTTGGAATGAAGCAAAGGCTCACAATGCACCTGTGGAATAGTGTGTTTCTGTCAAAAGCTGGTTTAGCATTTCAGCTTATTCTAGTTCCAATTCCTTTGTCTTTGGCGTCTGTTTCTTCAGAGATTTTGTTTTTCATGAACACTTTAAATACTATTGAATATTTTCATAGCTTAAATTAATTGGTTTTACTTGGTTACTGTTTTGCACAGAATGTAATATTTTAATATTTAAAAATAAATAGGGTGTTTGAAAACAAAATGTTTTTAGATAAAGATCTGAATAGCAGCTATGAAAAAAAAACCAAAAAACTATCCATCCTGCCCGGATCCCTCAGAGATCTGAGAAAGTGTCTTTTTGAAGAGAATAAATTTAATAGAAAGCAATGATAGATTTTTCTACTTCAGTAAACATAGTTTTTATTTTTGCTCATCACTTTGAATACAGACAGATGTGGGGGGGAATGTAGTTTCTGTCAAAGCACCATTCATTCAAGATAATTGTTTTGTATGAAAGATAAAGTAGGTGTTCTAGTTTAGATTATTTTGCGAATGATTTCTGCCATGGCAAACTGTCACTTTAAAGCACGGAGCAGTAAATACACCATGTTTTTCTCCACAAGAATGTTCAAAACAGACATGTTTCATCAAGGAGTATGTGATCTTGGCCTTGTACACAGATAAACAAGCTTTGCCATATACTGCAGGTGGTACTGTTTCCCTGCCAAACAGTTAGGGAGCTTGCCCTTGCAAGGCAGGTCTTGCTCCAAATACCATGCACAACTCTCACCTCTTGTGGGTGAGACACCGATTTTAGTGTTAGGCATCTCTACAGCCTGTTAGAGCAGGACGGCAGGCTTCATTTTCTTTTGCAAAATAATTCCGGCGTCATGTAGTCTTTCTTCTTTCCTTCACAGTGCATTTATGAAAGTATTTTTCTCCCTTGATCCGGAGTATAGAAAACTCTTTCAAGATCTGCATTGCTACGTAGGGGCTTTGTATGTTTATGACTTCTATCACATAATTTTTCTTTTAAACTGTGTGCTTGCATAGAGGCAAGCTGGAAAATTGAGTGTTTCTAGAAGGCTGCCTGACAATCAAGGTAATGTCATATTTTCCAGCAAGAATACCAGATCTATGTCATGTGTGATTTAACCACCAGTTTCTGCGTGAAGAACAGTGTTCACTTTGTTTATTGGAGGATTACTGAAAATCCTATAATTTATCACTAGTCCATCAGAAACAAGTTTTAGCTGATTTAGTGCCTCATTTGGAATTGAAATGTACATATTTTATCTTAAATGTTGAGTGTTGTGTTTCAAGTCCTACATTCTAGCTTTGTATAGAATACAAATAGCCTTAGTATATGTTTTTGTAAAGTGACAAACTGTATTAATGAAAGAAGATGCTTTGAGGCACACAGCTATGAGTTTAAAATGTACTGTTTACTTATTACGAAGTTGTTTTTCAAAAGAAAATAACTGGACTGCAAGGTTATTATAATGAATGATGAAGGTTTGTTGTACTTTTTCATATGTAAACTAGCATGTGTAGCTTTAGAGACCTCGACTGGTTGATTTTAAAAGAGTAAATGCCTGTTTCTTGTGTCAGTCACAACTCTTGCCTCTATGTTAAGCGGTGAGTACAGGCTGCTGAGGATTAAAGCCATTTAAAATTTCTGCTTCCTTAAGATCCTTTTGTCTTCCTTGCTCTCTGCTTGTACTTAGGTTACATGGTATAAGCAAGACAATTAACAATCATATCTACCTGGCTCTTTAATCCAAAACAATGTTCTCATTCTCTGTAACAGCAGAGGCTCCATTATTCTGATTGTGAAACAACTGGCTTGTGTAGGTCTCATGGACTTGTAGAGTACAGCTAAAACCCTGGTCAAAATTGAGGCAGATACCTAAACAGGCATTTTGACTAGAGTGTAATTCCTTCTGTGTGCAGGTTACATTTCCTTGTGACAAAGGCTAAGAGATCAGATAAAAGCCATATGCAGTTTTCCTATTCCCTGATTCTGGTTCTGTTACCGCCAGTCTGTTCTTAGAAAGAGTGGCTGGGAGAGCTTGGGGTTGGCTTATGTTTCCTCACATGAGCTACCAGGAGGTTGAATGACTTTATAGAATTAGCAAGCTGTTCTTTCAGAAACAGGAGTTAATGAAATGACTCAGTCTTTCACTTAAGGGTAGTTTACAGCTGCAACAAATGAGTTTCAGTTAATAGCTTTCCACAGATATTAAGAAATTGAAAAGCTCCAGGAAGAGGATTAACATTCAACCTTTAATTGTTTTTGTGGTTAAAAAGTAGTTTACCTGAACATCTCTCATTCTCATCTATAAATTAAGCTATTAGTGTATTCTTCTAGAAACCATCTCAATGTTAGTGTTCATGCAGATTCAATCTTTTTAGCCTGGGATTAAACATGAGACAGTGTACACTTCAAATTATGAATGTCTTTGTGCAAAGAAGCTGTACACTTGATGTTCTATGTCTTATCCGTCGAGAGCTTTCTGTTTGTGACTCCAAATTATATTTCAGATGCCATATTTTATTTTTCCCTTTAACCTTTGGCTTCATATATTTTCTAAAAAGCTTTCCAAGACTTGGGTTACTTTTAGCCTTCACATCTCTGATATGTGAGAACTGGAGGCTTAGGTGGTATGGTTAAAGGAGCTTATGTTATACTAGGCATGTGAGTAGGTGTTCTGCTGAGAACTCCATTTACCAGCTGGCTTCCTGTTTTTTACTGCTGGGACTTCTTTTCCCTCTACCCATATACCACTACATCCAACCTTTTCTTCTAGAGTCCTGCAGTCCCTCCATCCTGCCTGTCTTTTAATTCATCTCCATATGGAATTCCTCCCCTTTGCTCTGTTTAGTTAGCCAGAGTGAAGTTGCAGTACATGCTGCTGGAGAAGGAGTGTGGCTGATCAGCCAGATGTGGACCATGCAGCTGGCATATATGCCCTTCCTCCCTCAGCAAGCATGCTCCAGTGTCCCATCAGGTTTGCCTGCTTTATGATCCTTTGGCTAAACACTGCATCCTGCCTCTCAGTGTGGAAAGGCATAGTTTTAACTTTGTCCACGTATATTGTGGGTCTGATATGTGTCTGTTGACCTAATGAAGAAGCAAGTGACAGGAATAAACAAGAGGCCTTTAAATACCACAGATGATTTCTGCTATAATTGGCACCTGGTTTTACTGTCTTGGCCAGTATTAAATGTTATGACAGGGAAGCTGAGGTAACACGTGTCTGCCATCCCACCAAACTGAAAACCCAAACAGCTCTGAAAAATACACTGTACTTTGTGGCTTTGGGAGTCATTGCTCCAGATAGAGCAAATTGAAAAAGAGTATTTAGCAGTGATCAGAGCTATTGACAGTGTCAGCCTCTGGAATAAAAACGCTTGCTGTGCTACCAAGAGCTGGGGAACAGGGGTGCCACCATCAACTCCCAATGCAAAGCTTCACGGCTGTACTTTTCTTCCTCTTCTTTCTGGCTTGAAGATCAGCTAAACCACAGATGCCATCACTGTCTTGGTTTGGTTACGCAGGTCCCCGTCCCCATATCCCCTCCTCCCCCCTTCTCCACACCTACTTTCCTGTGCTTCCGCAGAAAACAGACGTATTGTCCCAGGGGCAGGTTCTGTGTTTGCATGAGTTAAGAGTGCGAGTCTGATGTCTTGGCTCATTAAAGGAAATGGAAATCCCATCTCACCGAGGTCATAAACACTCACCTTTGTGCGGGGTACATGGTCACTACCAGTGTTTCATCATGAAACCCTTAACTTTTGTTAAGTGCTTTTTAAGGTCTGAAATGTGGAATCCAGAATGCTGTTTTATTAATTTTTTGAGCTAGTTTTCAGAAAATTACTCAAATTTCTACATTTTTGAATATCTTTTAAAAGGTGCATGTTTAAAAGATGCTGGAGGAGTGGGACTGCAGAGAAAAAACTCTGAATTAATATTTACTGTGTGCAGGACTTTGTCAACTATGTTGATGCTCTCTTTGCAATGTAATGCAGACTATCTTTCATTCATACATTGTTTAGGTTTCCAATTGCCTACAAATAATGATCAATTCTCTTGGGGCTGTAAATTTTGAAAGGAAACATGCATTCAAAATGCTGGAGATAAGAGATGAAAGAATTTCTTCTTCTAGGGACTCTTGAATCAGCAAGATCAAAAGGCTGCCTATTTGAAAAGGTTCACCCATTTCTATTTTTGAAGGTCTGCAGAGCACCAGTCTCAGTTTTAAGTTCAGTTAGGAGATTGTTTAGTGTGTAGGTAATAACTCTTCCATAACACGTCTCCAGAGCTGTTTATACATGAGCAAAGTTACACATTTCTAAAAATGAAAGGAGACTTGAAAATGTAGCAGTGTCTGTTTATAGATTTAACAATGTTAAATCCTAGCAGCCAAAAAAACATGACTAGTAGACGTGAGAAGTAAGCTAATCTACATTCTTCGCTTGCAAAAACTATTGCAAAAGATTTTATGGAAAAATATTTTACTCTTATGATTGCACAATTTTATTCCTACTTTGTCGACGATTTCCTTCAGACACATGAAATGCACAGCCCATCTCTGCACAAATGCACAATTCCTAAAACAACCCAGTTACTGTTTAAACAGCTAGTATAAATAATGAACCACTCCATTACCAAGAATATAAATAAATGTAGACAAGTAAGGGTTCTCTAGAGCTGAAAGTTTAGGTTATGCAAAAACTTCGACAGCTGTAATTTGTAGGTCCTTGTAGACTGAAGGGTGTGAGTGATGTAAACTCTAGAAAGCTGACATTTAATGTATGTCTATTTTGTCATTTTGCCAAAAGGCAGGACTTGACTGCTATGTTTCTTCTGCTGTGTACAAATTTTGATAGGGAAACATCTGGAAGAAAAAATTCCACAAAATGCCTTAAGCTTTGCAGTGGTGTAAACAGAGCCCAATGCTCTACTACTCAGTGAGTAACAAGTCAACATTTTAGAGAAGTCTAGTCATAAACATCTTTTCCCTGGATAAAATAGGAGAGAAAAAATATTATTTGAAATTAATGTCTTGACATGTTAAGATTTAAAATCAATTTAATTCTAAGATCTAGTTGAATCAGAAGTATGCATGTAATTAAATCATAATCTAAAAGGATTTTCATTTCCTATGCTTGAAAATTGAGGGATGTAAGACCTTTGGATCTGAGTCTTTTAAGACCCCATATCTGAGGAGATAAATGGAAGCAGGTCAGTTGTGCTGTCTACTCTAAAATGATCACATACTCACGTGTTACCTGAGGGAATCACGGTGAAAAATGGCTTGACCATACTTCAGAATTTGGTCAATTTTAGTGAGAACAAAACTTTCTATGTCAGTAAATTTAAATATTTTTCACTATGGTCAATGCAAGTCCTTTGACTTAAATTGGTGAAGTGAAAACATAAGGAAAATCAAGAGCTTTCCTTGGGTGGGAGGAAAAAGGGAGAAAGAGGGGGAGGAAAATTGGGAAAGATGGATGAAAAAGGAGGGAGGGCTGTCTGACCATGAACCTACCAAGGTGATTACTCCTGGGAATTTTGTAAATACACAGAGAATGGTCCTTATTTTATGGCTCTTGTCCAGAATACTTACAGAAACACTAATGTCTATAGGATTATAGATTCATTAAGCTTGGAAAAGACCTTCAAAGTCATCTAGTCTAACCCATGACTGAACACCACTTTGTCAAGTAGACCATGGCACTGAGTGCCACGTCCAGCTATTTCTTGAATGTCTCCAAGGATATTGACTCCACCACCTTCCTGAGCAACCCATTGCAATGGCTTGGCAATCCCCAGAATGTGAAGAATTTCTTCCTGATGTTCAGACTGAACCTCCCCGGGTGCAGCTTGAGGCTATGCTGTCTTGTTCTGTTGTACCTTGCCTGGGAGAAGAGGCTGACCCCCACCTGGCTACAGCCTCCTTTACTGTTGTTTAATCTGAAAATGGCCACACAAGCTGTTGTAAACTACCAAGGTGCTGTGCTGTGTTACTGACAGAAGGTACAGAATTAAAGCAGGTTGGTGACAGGTGGTCACAAACCTGATCTTCTCTTACAGTGGGAAGGGCTTTTGGTCCCCCAGTACTTGTGTTGTGTACTGTGGACTCAAGAGCTGTGGGAAGAAAGGTTGCCAGTGAAAACTGAGGCAAAAAATTCTTTGAGTACCTCAGCCTTCAGCCTTCTATTCCTCCCTTGTTACCAGTTTGCCAGCCCTGCTTATCAGGTTTGGGGAGGGGCAGAGGGAATACGCCTACTTCGACCTTCCTTTTCTGGCTCACACACCTGTAGAAACCCCTCTTGTTATTCTTTGCATCCCTTGCCGAGTTCAGCTCCAGCTTTGCCTTGGTCACTCTGACTTCATCCTTACATTACTGGACTACATCCCTATACTCTTCCCCAGATACCTGCCCGTGCTTCCACTGGGAAATGCCTGTGCATTTACTTCTCGACCTTTAGTTTGACCAGCAGTTGCTCCCCTACTCAGCCATGCCGGTCTCTTGCCTTCCTTGCTTGATTTCCTACACCTGGGAATTGAGAAGCCTTGCTCTCTATGGAAGACATCCTTAGAGATCTGCCAGCTCTCTTCTGCTGCCTCGTTCCTGGGGCAGTTTCCTGGGGGTCCTACTGACTATTTCCTTGAAAAACTGGAAGCTTGCTTCCTAAAAATCCTTTATTCCTTGTCTGATCTTTGCCATATCTCTCAGGTCTGCACAGTCCACCAGTGCATGATCACCACAGCCCAGGCTGCTTTCAATCTTGATGTCCCCATTTAGCTTGCTCATGCTGGTGACTAGCAGGTCCAGTATCTCACCCTCTCTGGTAGGGCTTTCTATTATCTGGCTCCAGAAGTTATCCAGGAGTTTCCTGGATTGCTTTAAGCTTGCTGTGCTACTTTCCCAGAAAATGTCAGGGTGGTTGAACTTTCCTGGCAGGACAATACTTCCTGTAGCCTGAGAAAGAAGTCTTCATCCACAAGCTGCCCTGGATTAGGCAGCCTGTAGTGGACACTATCCACAAGGTTCCATTTGTTGCCTTAGACTCTGATTCTTACCTTCAGGTTTTCAGCCTGCTTATGGCTGTTCTTCTGAGATGGCTCTTCACACTCAATCCACCTCCTGATGCTGAGAGCAAGCCCTCCAGCCCTCCTTCCTCTCCTGTCCCTTATGAACAGCCTGTAGCCATTGATAGCTGCACTCAAGAGCCACACGTGGCATTCGTCCCACCAAGTTGCCGTGATGGCAAGTAGGTGATAGCTTTTGAGCACCACAGTGGCTCCCAACTCATCCTGTTTGTTGCTCGTGCTGCCTGCGCTGGTGTAGACACTGCACCAGGGCAGTTGGCCAGATCAGCTTTGTAGAGAAACACCCGTTAATTTTTTTGGAGATACTTCGCTGATGTCAAAAGCTGCAACATTTTGGTGGTGACACCAGTCATGGAGTCTTTTATTAATGGACCAGGACCATCTGTTTCTTCAGTGTTGTTTGTTTCTCCCAGTTTTGCAACACAGAGGCTTCATCTTACTTTGTTATTCTGTGTTAAGCATTACTGGACCCAAACATCTACTTTTGCATGTTTAGTCACTGGAATGTGGGAAAGCTATGCTACTTTAATCATACTTGAATTCTGTAATACCTGATTTTGCTGAATATACCTCATTAGACACCCTTGCAGGAAACTGACATAACTGGATCTTGTAAGGATCTGACTGATATAATGGTGGTAGCTGATATGCTAGCACTTTGAGGTTGGTATTGTGTGCTGTATTCATTATTTGGAAAGCAAAGTGCATATGAAACCGTTTCGTTACCCATTTGCTTGTTGCTATTGAACTGGAGTTTTATTAATAACATTATTACAAGTCTCTTTTAAAAAACAAGTTAAAAGGATAGGAATTAGACTGCAATAAATCCGAATGTGCTATAGCCTTTTATACTAACTAAAGCAGCAAGGGGTTGTTGCTCATGTCAAATTTCTCCATAAATTGTAAGTCCACTAAGAATTACCATTTTATGGCTTGGGCCAATAAGGTCACTTAAAATCTGCTTAAAAGCCTTGTTACAGTAACATAATACTGTATATATGCTACCTCTTTTGTATATGGAGTAATTTCACAATCTCCTGCCAAGCCAAATGCTTGAGAATTTGTGGTAGCCTTTGTCTCATGGTAATTGGTGGGTGGGAAAGTGGATTATGGTAAATGAATTCAGTCCTTCTGTGACTACTAAAAGTTGCGTGGCAGTGCTGTGGCCAGGATATGTGTTCTTCAAAGCTGAATTTTGCAGTCTGTGAATGTCCTTCTTCATCACTGTAATTTAATCTTACTTTTGCCATTTTGTAGACCTTTTCCAGGAAACCCAGAAAAGTGTTTCATGCCAATTAAGGACTCTTTTATTGTTCTTTTCTCAAACTCCTATTAGGAGTTGTAAGCATGCAAGAATTGCAGTGCCAGATACTCAATTCTGACTTCTTTTCTAATTTCTGCATGAGGTGTGAAATTTAGGTTCTTTCACAGGTTTTTCATGGAGCGCTGCAGTTTTGTTGTGTACTTATTTTCATGAAGAAGAATAGAAAAACAGGAGGAAGAAATATGTATATGTAATGTGCTCTATTTTGTTTCTTCTATATGCATAATAATTTTTTTCTGTTTATTTATTATATTTAGGTTGACATGTTAAATGTATGTGTTCAAGTTTACCACTGTATTAGAGAAGCAAATACAAGGAGAAAAGGGAGTTCATTTATGTGTGTTATAAATAAGTTTTCCTTCAGTTTGACTAGCATTTAATATTACTGGAGATAGTTATGTTTATAAAAATATAGAGCATTTTCTTTTTTGATTATTAAATTAATTCACTGTTCATTTTTTTCCCAGGTAGGAGAAAATACAAATAATATGTAACTTCATCAAATCAATATATAAAATAAAACTAAATATTCTTAGAATATGTTTTAGGTATTGCTTTCATTACCCTGCAAGGAATCTTAATAGGCTTACCTAATGATATTTTTCTTCTGAATGACACAAAAACAATGTCTCTGCTGTATTGCATAGTCAGGAGATACCTATGGACAGCCAAGTAACTGAGCAGAGCACTTAATAACCAATTGTCTCTACAGTGCTTACTTTATCAAATGAGAGAGGTTAGATATTTCAGATTAATATATACAAAGCTGAATACAGAGACAGAGCAGAGCAAAACAGACTAGCCAAGAATGACAAGGTCGAGGGTAATATATCAATCGTTTGGCTTTCTGGGTCATAGTAGTTTTAAATATTTGAGAATCCATTCCAAGAGTAATACAGAGTTCTTTGTTTTGTTTTAGATCTTTGACCAGATCTTATCTACATTCATAGAGCTGGACTGTAAATCACCCAGTCTCTTTCAAGTTGGCTGCTTTGTAGAAAGTCTGAGAGCCAGTAAGTAGTGGACATAGTGGAGGATCTGCAGAAGCTTTTTTGCAGTGTATTCTTAATTTTGTTATCTACCAAGAGAAAGTGCAGCACATGCAAATAACCACATCAAGACATTTCAAAGATGCTTCTCTTCAGTGCCACAGCAGACAGCTAATGGTTAGGTTGTGGTTAGCATCTAGTTCCTGCTCTGAACAAAATTTCCTAAATGTTTCCCCAAGCATGAGAACATACATATATACCAGGAAAAATAATGTTCCATACAATTAATTAACACAGTAACTGCTACTTCTAATGCAGGTACTCCACCAAGATTTAAAATTTTGGCTGTAGTTGAATTTTGTTACAGGAAGATGTAGATTCTCACAAATCCCAGAGTGAGTAAGAGAAATTGGATGTTCACCAAAAAAAAAAAAATGCTGCAAATAACAAACATTTTTAAAAGGTAAGTGCTGGGAAACTAATTCCTGATAATACTAGAGAACAAAAAGCTCTGTTTTCTTTAAACTGATGCACATGTAATAAAGTTTCCTTGTCTTAGGTAACATGACAGATCACTCTGACCACTTTAGTGATGGCATCTCTGTGTCTGCTAGCAAACATAGCTAGTGGTTGCTAATTTTTATGGTAGTCTTTTGTCATGTAAAGGTTATTTACCATAAATGAAGTGGAGCCCCCAGGCAACCATTAGATAACTATTTCTATTCCTGTGATGCTTTGCCAGGTTAAACTCAGGTGACTTGGTGTATTTCATATCAGGCAATCATACTTTTGATGGGAAACAACTGTTCACCTTGTATTAATCTTGACTTGTGTGGGCAGCAAAATGGTGAGATGAATGAGAAGAAATTCACTCTGCTTTCAAGTCATCTTGCCAGACGGCTGTCTTGCACTGTTGTGAGTAGCTCTCTTCCATCCTGCTTGACTGGGCATGCCACTCTAGCTCCTGCAGCTTGGCTCCTTCCAGTCTTGTCTGAGCTCCTCAGTTGTCCATGGTGAGCTCAAACTGCTGTCCTCTCCATCTGTGGCAGTTCCCTTTCCCAATCTGCTGCTGTGCCAAATACCACAGATCACAGCCTGTGTGGGAGTGCAGAACAAGCTGGTAATTATCTGATGGGCTCTGTACCAGCCAGACCTGGGAAATTCACATAGCACAGAGAAAGTGGATTTTCCTACATGTGCTAGGAAGGATGGAAATATTTGATTCTATTTTTTTTTAAACCAGAGGAAACCCACTTAGTACTTGGCAAAATATCCAGTATTGAGAATAAAAAAGAGCATTTGCCATTAAGAAGTTGCCTGCTAAGCTTAGCAATTTTCTGTCTTTACATTGCACAGTAAGTGCCAGCTGTGCAAATGTTACTTCCATGTACATCACACAAAATGGGACACTTTTCACTGAACTTCATTATCAACAAAAGTCTCAGATTCTTACAAATACCTGGAATCACGTCATTTCTTAATGTTGTTCTCCATTATAATGTCTGCTGTGATTGTTGTGCAGTCAGATGTATTCTGCTTCTAGCAGCCTTTCCTTCCTTATTAGAGTTAGCATTATGGCTCAGAAGTGTTAGGAATGAAGACCAGCATATTCGGCATTTGCATGCAGTTGTTTTTTTCTGTGCTCTTTGCACTTCAGGGGTGGACCCAACCAATTTTCCAGCGGTAATTGCTGCTGCTTCCTCACAGCTTATTCCACTCCCATATATGATCATGCCTGCATGATCAGACGTGAGCTTTTTGTTGCATTTGTTCAAAATAAGAGGCTATCACTTCAAGTGAGTGCTTTCTCTAAAAACACATCTAATGAAATCTCAGCTGTGGTTGTATGTGACTTTCTGACAAGTTTTGCTCAATGTGTAAGTATGAATTGGAGGTCATGAAACTGAGCCACAAGTTAACCTTGAAATGTAAAACTGTTTCTCACTTGCATGTCATTAAAACAGGTGTTTTACAGCCACAGTATTTTTGATGGCGTAGAAGGAAGACTGACCATGTGATGAACGAAAAACTATGTCAGTCCTGCTGTCAGAGTAACAAAAAGATGGCAAAATTTGTAGTTTGCAAAATAGGAGTTTATACATGTAAGGTTCAGAGCTCTTCGATGGAGAAGGTACAACTTTGAAAGTGCACTGCACTTGTACCCATGTGTTCCTTTCAGAAGATTAAAATGGCAGCATGGCAACCTTGAATGTTGCAGCTGAAACAAAATTAATACAACGGTTAAGGCTGATATTGTGACCAGTTAGAGTTATTAAACTGGTTAATGAGCAATGGTAGTGGGAGCTCAGGAAATTCCTTCCTGGCATAGAGAAATAGGTGAAGTTGGGTGGAAACAGCTAAGTGCTTTGAGCTTGCTTGCATACCTGGGGTCTCTGCACTGCAGGGTTAAGGAAGCTGTTCCTTGCTTTGCTTTCAGGCAGGCACAGCAGAAAAGGGTTCCTGTGCATCCTTATGATCATGTTGGCTATTGTCAATGGGACTCTGACCAAGTTTTCATTTAGTTGTTTCACTCTCCACTCACTGAAAACAGCGTGTATCCACATCTGGAAGCATTCTGCACACACTCTTTTTCACCTCAGGGCTCTACTCTTGTTTTATTTTTTATTTTGAGAAGAACATAAGCAAATAATATACCATCTCTTTTTGTCCAGAAAACTGTTGCTTAGCTCTGTTAATTAAATAACAAAAAGGAACTATATCAAAGTCCACTTATCATCTGAGCTTTTTTTCCCCCTCTGTAAAAGAAAAGGTAGTTTAAACAACAGCAGAAAGAGAAATGGGAGTTTCTTTCAGAGCAGACAACCATTATGACTCCTCTTTATGCATTCAATTGTAATCCAAGAAGTCAAACAGATTCTGCAGTACGAAGAAGATGTTTCCTATGTAGACTGGACAAAAGTCGTCAGCAGAAATAATTTGGGGTTTAGATATCTACTCTCAAATGAAGAGATATAAATATTACTTAAACTTTACTATTAGTGTTATTTAAATAAATAACCCCATACTGTAGAAATGTAGAAAAGTAAATGTAGAAAAGCCTACTAAAACAAATTAATAGCATATCTTCAAAATTTCTGATTAGAATAACTGGTTTGCATTTTTCAATGGCTTAAATATAGATCAGGTGTTCGTTTCCTTTACATCCTGGCACACTTCCTTCTCTTTTTCCTCCCTCTTCCAGTCACAGAGGCAAATGTTCACACATGCACATGCACATGTGCAAACACAGTAATGTTTAGCCACAACAATAATTGATCTGGTCAAAGGTGCTGGGATGCTTATTTGTGACCTGCCTTGCCACACCAACTGCACATCAACTTTCTCTCTTCATACTTGCTCCATGGCAATCAGAGCTGTACTGTTTATTGGGGGAGAGAAATTAATATTTTCTGTATATACAGACCATAGCTAATTACTCATTATAAAGAGAACTTCCAGTGGAAAATTATGGTTTTTAAACTCTTGATTTAAAAACCAAAATACTTTCTGATAAAGAGAAGTTTGCCCTCTCTAACAATTGAATCTGATATATTGAACTTATTTTTGTTACTGGTCATGGTCAAAACCAATAGTAAGAAGTAAACTTTACTTGGGATCAGCTACTTCTCTTTGAACACAGTATTTGATGTTAATTTTAGCAATTTTAGTAATTTCGTAAAATCCCAGTCTACTCTGACTTTGGGGAGACAAATCCCAAGTGCTTAGGTAAAATTTGAGATAGCCAGTATAGTATTCTATCTCCCTGGGTCTTTAAAAAATAAGTGATGCTTTGTGATAGGAAAGAGCGTGAACATCTATTTGGGATACTTGGTGATAGAAAAGAGCACGAGCATCTATTTAAGGATTTTATTGAAGGATGAATAATGCCCTATCATTGGCTCACTTGCCAGCCTGAGTTTCTTAAAGAATTGACAACCCAGATGTCCTGCTTAGGTGCCCAGGTTTCTCACATTAGTATCAGCTCCTAGTGTTTGAGAATTAATTATTCTTTGGTTTCCACTGTATACTTTTGGTCAGGGAGATGTTTATAATAATTAGCATGAATAATACAAAAAGTGCTCTGATTAATAGGAACATGCTATTTACTCTCACTGTTTTGCAGAGGGGAGAGTGGCTAGCTGTAACCTCCCTACCATCAAAGACTGGTGCAGCAATCCCTGCTTTTGAAATACAGAGTGAAAACTAAACAACCTGTAGGAGGGTTTGTTTTTGCACTTACAACAGTTCCTCTGCTGTAGTTGTCAACCCAGTCAGAGTAATCATTAGATTAGGTAATAACTTCTACTATATTCTGTTACACTTGGTTGTGATCTGTGCTATTTTTATTTTGCCTCTTAGTCTGAGGGAGATTATTATTGTTGTTTTGTTTCAAATATAGGAAAGTATTTAAGAGGGTGCTCAGAAGTAAGCCCATTTTCAACTGTTTTTCCAACTAGGGGTGTTTTCCTGAACTGAAGTGTTAAACATTTCAGCCTAAGGCTGCAAACAGGACTGGCATTTTTGGATTGTACTCCTTTTTTTCTTTCAGAAAAAAAGACCACTGTGAAAATCATTGTTTATCCCAGTTGATGGAGTGTTATACTCATAAATCATGATTATTTTCAACCTTTTGGTTGAGATTATTTTGTTTTCACAGCCAGAAGCAGTAAAATAATCAATCATGTAATAATGCCATGGATAATTATCATGTTGCTTGGTGTTCTTTGAGCTACTGCAGGTGTGTTCAGAGCCTCCGCTGGTTGTGTTTAAATTGTGATTTTACAACTGAGGTGGTGAAGAGCTTTGGAATGTACCCACAATTGCTTTACTTTTTTTTTTTTTTCCAAAGTATAATACATTACTAACAAATACCACACATTATGAAATCCATAATTACTTGTGGTGGTTTTTTTTCTATTATTCAAAGCTTTTATATGCTCCCTGGTGTATTGTCTCTGACTGCTTAGCATACAGTTGTATAGAAAAGCTATGTTTGTGATAGCTAGTAGACTTAGTTACTTTTCTACTAAATTAGAAATTACATTGAAATGCATTTGTGGCTTTACAAGCCTTAGGTATTTTTCACTGTAAATTCCATGGGGTTAATTCTTACTTATTAAACATTCAGAACAGTTTTATTATTTTGTTTCCAAATAGTGTTTTATGTTTTGCTTTTCTTGGAGTTTCTCTGTCGCAGAGTTGTTTGAAATTCTGTGATCAGTTGTAGTGATATAAATCACCACAGTCATTTAAAAACTCTCTTCCACTTTTTCCCTGTCTTATCTTCTTGCTTCCATGCTGCTCCCTTCTTTGTGCTGACTCAAACACTAATGCAGCTGTACTGGGAACTACATCAGGGAGCTAACCTTTTCCCCTCTCAGCCTCTGGGCAACTGAGGTACAAAAGATTAAGGGATATTTACTGCAGACATGAGATTCAGGTGCCCACATGCTTTTGGAAATCCTGGCAGACATCTGTCTGCATCTTTTGGCATCAAATTCTTTTCTAATCTGGCCTAAGGTGACTTGGCCAGCACTTTGCAGGAAGCCCTAAGAATTGGAAATAGGATTTGGATATTCCTTCATAATGTAGGCTGTGTTCTGTTAAATGTTCTCCACTTTGCATTTTAAAATAAGAAGACCTGGACTTTACTGTAACTTTATCAGAGTGCTTTGCCTGTGAATTAGTAGAATAATTTGTAATCCAAAGTTTAACACCTTAAAAACTTGCACTCTGAAAATGTTGACTTAAAATGAGTATCTTCTTTTCCATGGTCCTGTTTGTTTCACTGTAATGTTTTGACAGCTGTTGATGAGGCTTCTTCTGTGACTGAAATCTGAACAAATCTTTATCTCTGGTTTGTCTCACTAGCATTTCTGCACTCTCATTTAAGCGCAAATAGGAGCTGCAGGAGGAGGAATCTCAGTTATCTAATAGCTAAACTTCATGACGAGAGTTGTGCAATGAAAGGATAAAGATTGACAGTGCAATTGAAAATGCAGCTGTGTGGTTAATGTAAAATACTCTTTAACAGTATGAGGCATTGAAATAAATCAAGGTATTCATTGAAGTCTGTGTTTGAAGCCCTGTTAATAATATTTTAAATTACTTATCTGATTCTGTTCTTCTCACACTGACTTCACACTACTTGCTAGGGCGCCTGGTTGATGACTAAGAAGATAAACTGTGTCTTTAGTATACTTTTTTCTGTTTTGAGGGTTCATTGCAGCTCTGTATGAAAATCAAGAATCATTCCTTCTCTATAGTTTTGTGCTGATGACCAGCTGATCTTTTTTACTCTGTTTTAGAGTGGTTTGATGGTAGGTTAATAAGGATTATTTAATTAAATGAAGAAGTTCCTGTAGGAATATTGTGAAATTTATAAAGTGTTTTTTTCATCTTGCACTTGGCAACAAGTATTCAGAAAAAGACTGCTAGTCTATCCTGGATCAATCTGTGAGCAAACATTCACAGTAACAGAGAATAATGCAATGTGCAGATTCCTTCCTTATGCATTTCACTGACAAAATACAAATTTTTGAATCTCTCTTAACCTGTGTTTAAGACATGAGTCTTCACTGTGCAGAATGAAGGTGACTTAACATTTATATGCTTTTAAAATTTCATTTAAAATTAATGATATATTTTCCATCCAAATAATGACACTCTTATTATTGGTACAGGTCATAAACCTCGTATCTGCCTTTGTCCTGTAGTGCAGTTTCCGCATTTTGCAACAGAATGTTTTTCCTCATACTTACCAAAATTAAAACATTTCAATACCAAAATTAAAACATTTCAATATAGCTATTAGGTAAAACAGAAAAAATCCGTAGAGGGGAAAATCCATGCTAATGAAACAAGATGTTTGCTTTAACAAGGAACACTTATGAATTGTGGGAATGTATTCTGTATAACTCAGCCCTGGCTTTTTTAGAGGTTTCTTGTCTGTGTTTTCTACCAGCTTTCTGAAGGCTCTGTGACTTCTAGGCTGGTGTTGCTTTTCTTTAAACACAGCTTTTTAAATGTTGTTTGGATATTATAACAGAGCAGACTTAAAAGAGCTTACTCCCTTTCTAATGATCTCGTGGTGAGAACTTTTTATTACTATGAATTTTGTTGAAAGTAATTTTGAAGAATTTTGAATGGCCAATGAATAAATTTAATTAGTTAACATGCTAACCTATGAACAGTATGCTTTGCGAGCTGATAACCAGCTAAGAAGTAACTGTTTTGCAGACTTCACCGTTGTCTCAGTAGAGCAACTGCAACAGAAAGTGAAGGTTATTTCCCCCACCTTCAGCTGTTTTTATGTGAAGCTTGCAGCAGTTTAGGAACGTGTGCCGTGAAGGTTCTAATCTGCCATCACTATGAAAGGGGTGCACTGATTTTATGCTACAAACTGCATCTTTTGTAGCCTATTCACCACCCTTTACAGGTCTGCCAAGCCCACTCTGCAATTGGTTGCCAGGGGCTGCAGATGTTGGAAAAGAGAAATTTCAATGAAAGGCCCTGATTCAGCAACCCAAGCAGCCTGCCTCCCCCAGCCAAAGTAATCAGATTGGCAGCTGAATCAAAGGGTACAGTGGGCCCTTTGTTTGGGAGCTCCAGAGGCTAGTAATTGACAGAAGGTCAACAAAGTTTTATGAAGAAAAGAACAGAATATTAGGGAGTATTAGGCTGAAGAGAGAGAGTTTGGGAGTTTTATGTTATTGGAAGAAAGTTAGAACCCGAGTAAAAGGTTACAGCTGCAGGAAGCAAAGGTTGCATGTTGATGCTTAAATCTGAAAATGGTTTCAGCTACAGAAACAGGATTATTGATGAGTGGAAGAAACATTGGAACAAAAATCTGCAGTTTCCTTAATTGTAGAGCTGTGCAATTTTTAGTGTTGAAGGATTTATTTGTGAGCTTTGAGATTTAAAATACAATGGTAGAAGGATGGTTGTTTTCCTCAGAGAATCACAAGACTGAAAAAGATCTCAAGAAGTCCTGTTCCACCTGGGAGAAGAAGCATCTATTACCTGTGCAGTATCATATGAATTAGACGGTTGCCAAATCTGCCACGCTGGAAAATTTCATTTGCTGAGACCTCTGGGTTTGAAGAATACTGGTTCTCAGTCCACAGCTAATCTTCCTCAGACCAAGCAGGCATAGTAACCATCATTTTTAAAATTTTCTTAGTCACGTTTTGTAGACTATCTTTGTGGTGCTAGTCATTGTATTTAAGTTTTACACTAATCCATCTTGAAATGGAATACCGAAAATTGGAGAAAGTAGTCCAGGGCCTTACTAGCTTTGAGTAGACACGGAAGATTACTGCTATTTATGTGTTCTGTGTGAAATCTGCCTTGTTTGCAATACCTTGAGATTGTTGACTTATGTCCGATCCTAATCAGTGTAAGCCAAGTCAACGTTGGCTTCTATTTTAGTTATTACTCATCTCTCTGCTTTATCGTAAATGCTTAAAATAACTTCTTTGTTCCATTATTTTTCCAGGAATTGAAGTTAAGCTGATAGCTCTATAATTCTCTGCCACGCCTTTTTTTAGGCTTTTTAATAAATAATAGGAAATGTTTGTGCAATTTCTCATCTTCTAAGATCTCATCTGTGCTCTGCAAATAATGAAAGACAGTTACTAACATTGCATGGTATTGCATCAGTCAGTCCTTAACTGCTCTCAATCAATCAGGCCCACTGTGGTTGAAAATACCTGAGTCCTGTTTTTCCCTTTCTGTGTGAGGCTGAGGACTTGGTTTGTCCCTGGTATCAATTATGGCAACCCCCTCCTTGGCTTTTTGATGAAGATTAATGCATTGTTTTGATGTCTGCTTATGGCCGTGCGCTTTTTGGAATCTGTTAATTGCAATTACCCCTCAAGTAATGAATGATCTGTGAAGTCATAGCCATTTCAGAGGAGAAAGTTCAGCTCTTTTATGAACGGTGTATGCCCTGTGAGTTGATACTGTGATCAGTTGGGCAACTTACTTTTCAAAAGTGCAAAAGGGCCTTCCTGTCTCAATAACACTGGATATTTGCTTCTGTATTTTGTTGGTCATTGGTGCATAAAACAGAGCAGTGGGGCTACCTGTGTTGGATCTTGTCAGTAAGAAAGTCTTCCTCATATTTTCAGGAGAAAGGAAATTAAAAATAAGCGATAATTGTTTATATACAAGGGGGAAAAGAATCTTCTGTATCACCTGTCTCCTTGCTGCAGTTTGCTATAGTAAATCAAAGGAACAGAAAGCATTTTGTACATCAAAAATATAGATTATTATACTTATTTTAAATATGGGTTTTCTTTTGGAGTGGGATTTTCGTAAGTTGAAATGTCTTGCTTTACTGCCTTGAAAAGTTAAGAAATCATTTCTGTGTGGGTGAGCACTTTAAAAGAGTTACTATTTACAGTGCCTGCATTTTGCTTGACTTTGTGTTCCCTGAAAAGAGGATTAATAAGGTATTCCTTAGTATCTGATATGTGGCACTTCTGGCACATGTATTATCCCATACTGGCCATTGGCATTCAGGCTGAGTTCTGGTTCTGTTGAAGTTTTGTCTGGTCATGCAATATGCAAGGAGGACAGGACACTCATTATCTCTTCTACCTCACACTCCCACTGCAAATGTAAATTGAAGAAGTGCGTCTTCAGAAATAAGCTGTGATACACCTAATGTCTGTGGAGAGAACATATGCTAGTGAAAAGTGTGAGAATAACCACACGAGAGCAGATGAGAGATCTGTGCAATGCTGTGCCTTGGTTCTGATGGCAGCAAAAAAGGAAATGCTGAAGTAAAAGTGTAAGAAGAGATCTAGGTACATAGTACAACTCTGTGCTGGGTATTTACCTAGCCTCCAGCCATTTTTAACTTGGGGGCTCCCATGCCCACATGGGATTTCTGTGAGATAGTTAGGTCTTACTGAACCCAGTCTCACCTGTAGCCCATGTGAACTCTGCACTCAGTCTAACCACATCTCCTCTGAGAAAACTTTACCTTGTTTTATCTTTGTTTTGAAAGTGATGGGTGCTATTTTCTCTAACACTGCCATTTTTACCAAGAGATTGGTCCATCCATTCTGTAGAGTTCATAACTCCTCAGAGCTTTACTGTCATTGAACTCAGCCATCTCCTTCTCAGAGTGACAAATCCTAGCAGCAGTACAAAACCTGATTTGTAGCTAAATATTCTCACTGTACTTCTCTGAAAGTCTTCCAACTCTTTGGTGCCATTTTTGAGGTGCGAGAGCCTCAACAGCACACAATGTTCATTGTTCTCAATGTATGAGAGCACATTTACTGCCAGAGTGAGTTGATCACATCACAGATGTGGTAAGATCACATCTAAGGTTCAATTATCGAGCATTTATTTTCTTACCAGTTTTTAATAAACACCTGTATAGCAGATTGCTGCTGTTCTTCCAGTTTTGTGTTTTGCAAGTCTGCCCCTTTTCTTAGCATTGTATGACAATGCTGCATTTGTTATAGATACAAAAAAAGATATGACTATCTGATATCTTTGTGACATCTAAAACCAGTTTAATGAACAATTGCATTTTTCCTAGTACCAGTTTTTTACTGATGAAAACTGACAGTGAATGTAGGGCACCTTAAATTACTTCTTGGATTTTTTTCTTCTTCAGGGAGTGGAAGAACACGTGAATATCCTTCTAGGAAAAGATAACAAAAGTAGGAAGAAGAAAAGCAAAATGGAATACCCTTATGGAAATATTGATTAAATTAAGTGAGAAAAGGGAGTTAAAAATCAGGAGTAGATAGGAGCATAGTTGTGTAGGGGTCTTCAAACAAGAATAAGATTGCAGAAAGTTGGTGATGGGATGTGATCAGGGTGCATTTGTACTATAGTGAGGAAAACTGGAAAAAAAAAATTACAAGAATAATTAGCTGTTGAAGTAAACACCATGGATTCACTCCTAGCAGCAAAAACATACTGTTATTAATGCAAAACCAGAAAACAATGAAAATAATATTCAACAGGAATACACAGCTCTTTGCTTTAAATTCTTGACTTCAGAATTTTTAACTTCTGTATAGTGCAAGAGAAAAAGGTTTTATTTTGTCATAGTGACTTTCTGGTTGGCTTTATAGTGTTAAAAACTTAATTTTTGAAATTGATAATAACTTTTTGGGGTTTTAAATTGTGGTACAGAAACTTTAGGATTAAAGCTTGGAATTTGTCATAAATGTGGTTGAAGTGGAATTTTGCAGATTAGAGAAAATATGCATTTTTCTTTCATAAAAGCACGTTTAAGTGACAGATCTGATTTGTATTTATAATTTGCAAAGTATACAAAGGATTTCAATTTTAATTTTTCTTAGTTCTGGAGTTTTTGGTGATAGGTGGTGTCTATAGTTTGTAATTGTTCTCTGGTGAAGCACATCTGGAGATTAATGTTTTTGCCAGACAGAAGCATATCAAGTACAAGAGTGAATCACATAAAACTATTACTGAAACTTTTTCAAAACAGCAAATACTTTTGTTTCTTTCCACCTTCGTTTTGAAAAACTTAAAAAAATAAGAGATATGGGTCTGGAAAGGAGAGATTAGAGAGAAAAACATTTCTGTGCTTGTTTCTCCGAGCTTCTAATGTCTTTTTCTGTTGCAAATCCCATGAGATTACTGAAGAAATAGAAACGACTTTCAAAGTTGAACATGTGGTATTAAACCAGAAGTGCCACTCAGATCTCAGGCAGAGATCTCTTGGAGTCCGGAGTGTTAAGCTGAGTGTTAAGCAATTAAGTGTCCTTAAGAACAGGTTTGTAACAGTGTTCCATCCTGTGTGTGCTGGTGGGTTGTGATCAGCAGAGTAAGATATGGGCAGGTACCTGCGGACTGAAAAGCTAATTGGTTTTCCTCCTCTTCTTTTTTGCTCTGGCTGTCTCATCTTGGATTTGTCTTCCTTTGTGGCCAGTATATGCTGCTGTCCCTTCTAAACCTCTTGTGTGACACAGAGAAGGTCAAGCAAGAGCAAGGGATAGAGGTGAACGTGTCTTGCTGCCCCTTGGTAAGAGCAAGATGTGATGTATCTCTGCTGAAATTTGACAGAATATGCCTGTTGTGCATTCACCACTTCTCACTGAATCAAACAGATCCACAAAGCTTCTGTACAGTTAAAAGTCAGTCTGCTGAGTCTGTACCCTGCCTGCAGGGGTATGAAGACACACTGTGTCAGGATTTGCAATGGCAAAGCTTGCCAATGGCCAGCTCGGCCACCCATCTCAATTTCTCCCTCCAGTCTGCAGATGAATGTTTTCTGTGATTGCCACTGGCCAGTGCTAGGAGTGGCAGAAGATGGAGGCTGTCTGCCCAAGCCTTAGCTGTTCCAAATTGAAAGAGTGTGTTACCAAGGGTACAACACCACCTTCACCTTCTCTCTAATTGGGGTGTCTGGGAATGAGCACACAAATCAAGTGGAATCTCTGCCCTTGCCAGGCAAAGAACTTCAAGCAATGGGAGAAGAAGGGAGAGATGAAGTGTGATAAGGTGACAGTACTATGACAAAAGACTTCCAGACCCAGCCTGTTGTAGAGAATGTCTCTGAATTCTGTGTTCTACCTGGTGAAGTTAAAGGCAGGTTAGCTAAATTTGTACTCAAATAATGTGTGAAAGAATGAACAAAAAACAAAGGAGTCTGAATTCTTTTCTTCTTACATAATATGGTGTAAGATAGGGGTGAGGTTACTTGTATTTCTTCAGTGGGACTTGCAGTCAGAGTGGTATTGTAGGGTTAGTTTGAAGAAAGAGTAATGGGGACAAAAGGAAGAGGGAGAGCCTTTTTTCTAGCTTTATTTCACCCAAAACAATACTGTGAACACCCCTAACATATTTACAATAAAGGCCAGATCTTTCACTTCAGATCTTGATGACCTTAGATTTACATATCTCAGTGATACGCTAAGGATGTAAGGAGTTTGTATAATTGAATATAAATTAGAAAATATTAAAAAAATTAGGGGATGTCATTTTAGAAGCTGTTTTAGTTAAAGCACATTTATACCTTTATTTGAGTTAGAAGTTCAGTTCTTTTCCTTACCCAACATTTTCAAAAGTGAGAGCAAACAGGTCAGGTCCTCATTTATAAAGTCTGGAGTTTTGCAAGACCTGCAAAGGCAAAGGAACCTGAAAGTACTCTCTGCAGGCCGCTAGCTTGTACTGATGTGTTAGACACAAAAGAGGAGTGCATACAGAAGATGTCTATCCATTTCCTCACATTTTGAAATCCTTGGATAACAATTATTATCTTTTCATTTCTAAAGACATCTTTTAGGGATGAGGCTGAGAAGAGATAAGTAGTGCTGATGAGTCTGACCTCTGGAGATAGAATCTGAATTACCACAATGTAAATTTAAAAGCAAATTTATGCCATTTTCTAACTGAGATTGTCAATAAAGCTCAGGTACTGCTTCAGTTGAGAAGCCAGAATTGCTTCCAGGAAATGTTTGCATTCTTCGTAAAAATGTGTGAATTTTATTCTGATAAGAACTGGAATGTAGTTTTTAATGCTGTCTATTTTGCCAAACACCAAGTAATCCACAAGGTAATTATTGTAGAGTTGTCTAATCCACAAGGGATAAATCCTGGCCTTGTTGATACGTGTTTCCTGTGTGCTGTGTTTCCCATCTTGTTTCCCATCTGCTACTCTGGAATCAGAATATGGACAGAGTGAGTTTGCTGAACTCACTGTTATAATGATGTTTAACAGAAAGGTTAACACAACACCTCAATTCAACAAAATCTTTTTTGCTTTGTAGGTGAAATGGAAATTCCAGATTCAAATGACCCCTCAGGACATGTGGATGGACTTGAGAGACCAATTCCAACACCTAAAGGTAAAATGAGTTTTAATTCATCACCCTGCTTAAGAATAAACATTCTTCAGAAGGGACCAGCAAAATCCTGTTATTGTATGTTCCCTATATTTATCAATTAATACAAGTCTGTAAGGAAGGCAAGCTTGAGTGACTTAACGCTTCTGATTCCAAGGAATAGCAAGGGATAGCAAGATTAAAGGAGTCTATAAAAATTAATTTTGAAGCATGTTGAGTCCCCTCACATGGGGGGGTTAGATGTTTGATCCAAACATATAGGGCTATTATTACCTTCCTAGCATATTTTATTTCACATTGTTGCCATGAAATTGATTTAATTTTGTACAGCACCACACTTGGCATCTCTAGGTAAATGTTAAGTATTGGTATCTTTAGTCTGAGGTAATTAAATCTAGCTCATTTCAACACCAGAATACTTTCTTTTAATGAGCTCTGAGCATTGGTGCTTTGGTTTTTTTAAACTGCAGTGTCAGAATTTCTAGTTATTTATTAGTTAACATAAATATTATGATAGTTTACCACTTAAAACTATAGATCCAAATGCTATTCTTGGATCTGAAGATGCACATATTTACTGCAATTTGTGCTTCCAATTGCAATTTGGTGCAACTTTCTAAAGCAGGACATTTTCAGTATTCTACCTGAAGAACCATGTTTTCTCAACTGTAGTACTGAATTTTTCTTTTTATGGATGCACTGCTGCAGTAATGTCAACTCTTATGCTAGAGAAGAGTGTCAGTAGTCATGCCACCTTCATTAATGAGCACATGTTGAAGTCTGCGGAGCTCTGTGGTGTTGGCCAGATGTTCTTGTAATTTGTCTTTCAGAGGAACATAAATTTTTAGAGTACTTTCGTATAGTCTCAGTTCTCATAGATATCCAATGTTATCTAATTCTTATTGTCCTCCTGAATACTAGTTAGATTTCTTACCCTGACTGTGCATATTAGGAAGTATTTTACAGAATCTTCCTTTAATTTCTGTTCATAAGTCAGTAAAAAAAGATGTGTTTCTGTTTGCATATATGTAACCGCCTTGCTACTGATTGTCAGTGTAGGACTAAGTCACCCCTATTTGGAAAGAAGACCTGGTATAATCCATTTCTCAACTCTTTGCTGCTTTATGAAACTGCTAAAATATTTTAGAAGTTTAGAATTTGCCATCTATTATGGGAATAAATTTCAGTAATAGTCATTCCTGTCAGTAGCACTGTGTGCTACCAGCTGTTTTACTCACACTGAAGTACACACTACTTTTGATGAAAAAGGGCCATGTTTAATCTTTAACTGCATCTTATAGGCTTATTTGCCTGGCAAGTTGGTCCCACTTTTCTCTTTTGTTATGTCTGAGCTTTTAAGGCTACGGACATAAAAAAGTTTTGGTTTTTTTCATGTCACAGTGCTTGGTTAAATTCTTGCTGAGAAAGGAGTTCCAGTTATTTCCTTCTTTTGCAGAGCCACAGGCAATACCTGTCTGAGGAAGTAATTAATCACATCTTAAACATTTCTACATCATAAGAATCGTATATTTCCTTCAGGAGTAAAAAAAAAAAAAATAAAAAGAAGAAGAAGAAGAAAAGACCCCCACATTCTTAAGGGATTCACTGGTATAGAATCAGTTGTTAGTTGGCAGCATGCCTGGTTTGGAAATGGCCTCATTTTGCTCCTTTTTTTTTTAATGTGGGTACAAAATTCTGCATACAAGCAAAAATAATTGGAATGTTAGCCCGTGGATTTCTGTGTCATAGTAGTAAGGTATCAGGTTTTGTTACAAAAAAGCACTGGTCAGTTCTACTTCAGAGTTTGGGCATACTGTTGAGACCATTAGAAGCAGTCCTTCAACTCTTCCACCACATCAACCTTTTTCCTTCCTTAGGAAATCTTTAGTTATTCTGTTTTGATTGTAACCTCCCATTTTTAAAATTTTTCTTATTTTAGAATAGACCCAAAACAGGCATGGAGATAACCAGCTTTAATAATACCCAAATTAAGAGCCCCTTTAGAAGTACCAAGCATACTAGTCTCTCTAGAAGAGACTAGAATCTCTTCTCTAGAATCTTCCAGAAGTCCTGAACAATGATTCTGTCTCCAAAAAAATAACTGGGTGAAGCAAGTTATTATTAATAATGTGCATTTTAAAAAAATGTTGAAATTCTCTTCCTACAAGTGAAGCTAGCCTTCTGGTAGTTGATGAGAAAGGACCTTGGCTTGGCTAGGGCTTTCAGGAGAATTTATCTTCCCGTTTCATTTAAACGAGCACCTGAGGACTAAAAAAGCACTGCCTCTGAGCAATGTTTCACTGAAAACCAGAGCAGAGCAGTCAGCATTTGCTGTAGAAGGACTTAGTTGGGTCTGCTTTGGAATAAAAATAAAACATTCGGGCACAATTCTCCTCTCAGTACAGTCTCTGCAAAGATGATAGTTTCCCCAGTCTTACTTTCAAGTCAGCCTCGCTCAGGGTCTTTCTCTTTTGCAGAAACACTCTAACATACTTTTACTGGATCCTAAAAACCCACTCATCTCAGAGGAGAGGACAATGTGCACATTGTGACAGTATTTCAAGGCTAATTCTGCGTCATTCCTGGATTGGCAGTTGTTCATTTCTTCCCCCTAAGAACATTTCAAGAGCATGTGAACCAAATCATCTTATTTTACATGTTTCTGGATGGTTTTGTGTACATTGAGATGAAAAATAGGATGAAGAATGAGATAGAAATTGGATTAAATTAGGCTGTAAAGGTGTCATTTCATCTGGAAATTTTACATGGCAGTATATAACAGTGTAGTTTCCTTAGCTACTCGTGTATTTTGGGACACCTGCCAACATCCCTTCCATTTCCTAACCTGGCTACAATACACTGTAAATCACTCTTCTTCATATTGGGATTAAATAAACAGAGCGTGAAGAACTGGGGAGACTGTTTTTTATTTAGGAAAATGTTCTGTGCAAGAAATCATGAGTCTTAGGGTTCAATCTACCCTCCTTATTAGGATGGTGTTTCTCAGTGTATTTGGAATTTACTTGTATTTACTTGTGGAAGGAGTCACTTTACTGGACTCCCGCCACCTTGCCAAGGTGTTATGGTGTCATTCATGTCCCCTAAACTCATGTACTTACAGAAACGTTGTTATATACGCCTCTAGAAAGACATTATTTGAATTTCAGCAATTTTCACATACATTTTCTCCTCTTACAGTCTTCAGTTCTTTAATAAGCCTAGAAAACCCTGTATCTCTTTTATATTCTTTACAGATTACCTGTCAATTTTGTGAACACTCTATGGTTAGTACTGTGTTCATAACACAGTAAATTTTGGAACAGTGGTGTCTTCCTCAGTTTTGCATAAGCTAGAGTATGCATCCTAGGTGAAAAATTATGTCTTATTGTAGGAAAATGTGACTTTGCTTTTAGTGGAAATATCATTAGTTTAATTACTCAAAATACTGTCCCAAAAACCTTTTGTATTTGATATAAGTTTATATTAATCCTAAAATGCCAGTGAAGAAATTTGCCATTTGAAAGTCATAGTGAGAAAGATCATGGTCTTTTATTTATATCTAGAAAAAGAAGATTATTTGAAGATAAAAATGAAAAAAAAGTGGGAAGATATTAAAAAAAAGAAAAAGCAAGATAGCTTAGGGAAAAAAATATCCCACATTCCTGTTTGCACAAATCCTAATATACATATTTTTGTGGGGGTTTTGAACATGGGAAATTTTTATTCCACGAATCTGAAAATGGTCTACATTTTTGCAGTTACACAGAAAAAAAGTATTTGCCCTTTTTTAAAAACAGCTGATTCTAAATTCTGAGTATCTCAAGCTGAGACTCTTGTAAACTGTGATGTGTTCTGTTATACTAAACTGATGGCTTTATGGGCTTTTTTGACTGTTGGATAAAGTTATTTATATAAATATGTATGTCTTATGGAGAAATAAGTTTTCTAAAAAGTGATAAAACATATGCAATTACTACTACTTGGTCTGAAAAGACTGTTTTATCGTCAGGTATCTAGTAATTTATGATTCAAATTTCCCTTTCTTTTTCTCAGAAGATGGATATTCAGTGTTTGTGTTCCTTGTACAGAGCAGAAAGAAAGGTGAATCAGCTTGGATAGGAGCCAAAATGGACAACTATCTCAGATTGTCATTATCTCAGGAATACAGAAAGATGTGAATCTCAGTGTAGTATCATAGATACTGACACTTAGTCCATTTGTGAATTGGAAAATCACTTGCACTCCCATTGCTCTACTTTCTGCATTTGGAAAATAAGGGTGATGGTATCATCCCATCTCATCAGACTTCAATATTCATAAATGATGTGGAAGTTTTGAGCTAAAAAGAGTTACAAATTTTTACTAAATACTAGTCATGGTTGCCATATTGAAGCTTGTTTTAAAATTATGAATGTATACTTATTTTTAAAATCACACAGGGAAAAAAGAATAAAAGCAATAAAAAATGAACAGAAATTAAAACTTGAATTGAAAACAATTAAGCCATAATTTACATGATCTAAAGTAACTAAGGAGGTTTAAAATATTTTTTTAGAATGAACTTCAAAATCACAGCTAAGATCTTAAAACAACAAAAGCAGAGCAATCATTTTATATTGTGTTTATGCCAAGAACAACACATGTGGTTTGAGCCAATAACTTGGACACGTAAGTGCCAGAGTAATGTAAATAAAACTAAGAAATACAATATGCATGTGAGGTCTTGGTGATAGTTGCACCCTTTAGGTTTTTAGTTTAGTATCTATTCTCGTGCATATCTTGACAATGCTTTGACACACACTGGAAAAGCTTATTTTTATATTCCTGCCAAAATGAATAATAGACCTGTCATCTTAATGTTGATTTGCTGTGGGATTCTGTTTGATATATTTATATCAAATTTATTAAATTTAAAAATATGAAGTACTGGCAACCTAACAAAGGTTTTTCAAAATATGAAAGAGTTTTGCTGGAATTCATGTCAATCATTTCCCTAAGCTATGTTATTCAAAGAGTACATAGAATACGATAGCATAACATAATATATAGATTAAGTTGCATTGTCCTCTCATAGCTTCTTGACAGAAGAGTTTTTAATCTGTTCAAGCAAAATAAATACTGGTAGTGGTTGTAGACTATGTTAGAAACTGTAATAAAAGAGAAATTTAATTTACAACATTGTTGCCTACAGCAAATGCAGAAATATCTACCAGACAGATTTTCCTTTTGAAATACTTAAACCATGCCAAAGACCACTGAAGGCAAAGGAAGCATTTTCCTTCATTTCAATGACCCTTGGAAACAAGCCAGGGTATAAAACCCAGTATATAACAATATCTTTTTCTCAAGACAGGAAATTTGTGGACATTATACTTGTATTTTTAAAAAAATTGGTTTGTTATCCATCTCCCAAATAAAATATAATTCTTTATAATATGACATTTACAACAAGGCATTTACAAGTTTGGCAATATGTAACAAGCACAAAATATATGGAGAGTATTTATTCTCTGTTTCAAAATTATGTTAGTAGTAAAACATATTGACAATTCTGTTCCAGCTTTAAGGAGTTCTACTTGACTGATGCTTAACTCAAAATATTGGACACAAGTTAAATACAAGTTCTAGCGTCTTCACGTTTCATTTTCCTTCATACCTGTCCAAATTAAGATTTACTAAGACAGAAGGAGAACTACATCAGAAAAAAAATTGCTTTGCACATTGTTGAGGTCCTAATTTATCCTGGGAAAATTTGTTTTTTCCCCAAATCCTTGCCTCAAACTGGCATCTACACTGTGTTTGTGGTGTGACGTACATTACAAAAAAAGTAACTGCTGATTATCACCACAGAAATTAAATAAAGAAAACATTCTTTAGAACATGGTTGGTTACATTTTCCACTTTGTTTGAAAGAATTGCAATTATGGGTTATCTAAAGTGGACACCAAATAACAGAGTAGCTCAACAAATGGCTGTCCGCTGTGTCATACGAATACTTCAGAATCAGTGAGTATATAAACATCACTCCTCAAAGAGGAAATGAAACCAGCAAATGGAGAGTGTGGAGTTCAGAGTGGACAGAGGCAGGGGACAGGAGGTGAGCTGCCCTACGGCTCTTAGGCTGCTCTGGAGAACTTTGGAAAACACAAATGCTTCATAGTTCATTAGGTTAAAATATTTATTACTTGGTTTGTAATAAGAAGGTAATACAAAACACTGCAGAAAATACCTGTAAAATTGGCAGGAGTAATGGTGAACTGAAGCCGAATTCTGACCTGCAGGAAATAGATGCAGTTACCCTGACTTCAGGGGAAATCTATCTAATTGCACTGGGTCTGATTTAATCCATAAATCTTTGGCACTGCTTTTCATGGTAATAGTTTTGTTCTAGTTATTACTAGGATTAGATTCATAGATTTGTATGAAATATTTTGAATGGCTTAAAAGATATGGATCTAATTACTTCCTGCAGTAGCTCTGTTTTAATTAGTAAAACAGGAAGTTCTTACATGGCTTTAATCCTGAGTTAGTAAGTCCTAGTAAGTAAATTTACTATCTGTTTTCATCCAAATGTATTTGAATGCAATATCCATGACTACCCCAAAAAGAAGGAGCTGGACCCCACTCAGCTGATTTTAATTCAGAAAAAGTGAAATAGTGATAAGGGTTTGAGGAATCTACAAGCTGACCAATGGCACCAAAGCTGACCAGTGGCACAAGAACAATATAGACCTTTCAAGTACTTGCATGTGAAGAGCAACGAGTGTGGTAAAGAGCCAGACAAACCACAATCACTGTCTGTCGTCTTACAGCACTTGAATTGGCCCCACCTTTTAGACAGATCTTCTCTGCTTCTTTCATTTCTTGGGTATCAGAAGCATCTCTGAGCCGGATGAATGTACCTCTGTGCTGGCTCCAAGCTGGAAGTGACCCAACTTCTTTTCAAAAAAGGTCTTAAACCGTCTATTTTGCCTCCCTTGTATGATGAGCACGTTCAGCCTATCCCCACAATTGCTGAATCATAGACCCATAGAACTACAGAACATTCCAGCCTGGGAGGCACCTCAGAAGATCATCCAATCCAACATTTTTGGGGAAAGAAAGCCTAGACAAAATGATCTAGTACTCTGTCCAATCAGATCTTGAAAACCTCCAGTGATGAGGACACTGCCACATCTCTTGGCAGTTCATTTCTCCAGCGAATGATTGTTCTCACTGCAAAAAATGTCTTTATTCTATTAAAATGAAACATTTCCTGCATTATTGCCCTTTCTCTTCTCGGTCTAGCTCCTTGTGATGAGTGTCTCCGTTATCTTTGTGGGCACCTCTTAGGTACTGAAAAACTATGATGATGCCCCTCCTGCCCGTTGTCTTCTCCAGGGAGAAGAGACTTAACTACTTCACTGGGGACATAGGTAGCCCTCCTTTGGACCATTTCTTGTCTTTCTGTGTTGTTTTTGAATTTTGTGGGCCTGAACTAGGCAGAATACTGCAGGTGTGGCCTCATAGCCACTGAGTAGATTGGGATTATGGTATCTGTCTTTGCTAGGTAATGCCCCTATGAATGCAGCCCAGTATTTCAATGGTGCTGATGAGAATAAACTACATACAGATTATGAAAAAGTGGTGAAATAGGTCTCTAAATAGCAAGCTAAGAGTGAAATAGCTATAGAAAATCCTTTTCTAACTTGTGGTAGGACTGATCATTCTTTCTTTCATGCTGCTAGAAATGCTTATGTATGTAAAATGTTGGCTTCAATAGAAGTTTTAATCAATGGCTTCAATTTCCTATATCAAGAAGGCAATTTACTGGTTTTCTGTTCTCTGCCAGAATGTCATCATAGTATTTCTATTTTTTCAGCTATGAAATGTAACGGGAAACAATAAAAAATGACACTGTTGTGGCGTGACATTGCTGAAAGCATTAATACACATTTTCTGCCTTTTATATAAGCTTTTCAAAAATAAATGTTGTTATGTTCTGCCAAAATGTTTTGAAGTCTGCTAAAGATTTTCAATTAAAAATAGGGAAAACTAATATAAAATTACATAAGCAATAATTTATTCTTTTATGACAAAAAAGGATAAAATAACTTTCCTGTAAGTTTTCAATATTATGTAGAGATTTTATATACTTGGATTTATTTATTTTCTATTTAGTGGACCACTAAATTCACACTTGCCTACATTGTATTTTCATATTATTAATTAAAACAGGATTTCTTTTGAAAAGCCAATGGTAGAGAACAAGGTAATACACAGGAAAATCCAGTTTTCCAGCAAAATCTGGCTTTGCACGTTTATTGTATTTCGATGTTTCTACTGCTCCTTTCTCCAGTGCTATACCTAACCATTACAGAGGAACTGATTTTCATGGTCCTGTCAAATATAAATCAAAGCAGAACATCAATTTTCTTAAGGTATTTCAGCAATTAGACTGTCAACATAGACCATTTCTTTACTGGTGTTAGATTCCAGCACAGTAATATGCTATTTCTTAATTAAACAATTGCAGAATAATCTGACTGATAGGAAATGTCTGCACGTGGCCATCCATCAAAGTTATTTGATATTTGGGTCCAGCTGCCTTAAAAATATAATGTAATTTGAATTCCTGATGCTTTATGTCTAGACAGTCTAAATTCACTGAAACAAACAAAATATGAGCATGACAGCTAGATACTTTTCTTACCTGTTTTGTAAGGTAATGTAACAACGTTATTGTTTCAGGGAAATTATATGTTGTCAAGCTTTCAGTTTGTGATGTGTGTCAGTTGCAGGACTCCTAACACCAAATTAAATTTTTTAAATAATAACATACAAAAGATTTGATTGTCAGGTTTTGACAATATTCTTCCATCAATTCCTTCTTTTGTGTCATCCCTAGAGATCACCAATACAGCCTTCCTGACAAGCCCTTTGCTTTCAACAAACCACTAATTAGGGCTTGTAGTTTTCACTTACAAAATGACTACAAAATGTTATTACACAATATCCGTACAGACTTTCCTTGACCATATTTTTTTACTTCAAGTAAAAAATGGCAGTCTAGAATCAGCTTAAAGGTCCCCTCTGTATCACAGGTTACTTCTGCCACTGAGACATTATTTCTTTAAATGTAACGTCATACATATAATCTTTAAAACATATTAAAAGACAAGCCTGTCCAAATCAGACTAATTTTAAGATTTTGTTGATTAACTGACAAGTCAAATTAATATCTAAAAGTAACTTTCCCAGTTGTAGTTCTTTTTGAGACAAATCTGTAATTGTGTAAGAAGAAATTATAAGGTAAAATTACGATATTCCAAAATGGTTACAACTCTTTTATTGAACAAGGGTGTATTTTGCTGTTAGAACAGAACAGCATTCGGGCTGTGTTAGGATGTTAGTATTTTAGCATGCCAGATGTAGAAAAAGTCTCTACTGCTTCAAAACAGGTGTCCACATAGGCAGTTAGGAGGGTAATGGTATCAATTCACGATTGATCATCTAATCTGCATACCTAACTGCACACAAACAAGAAGTCAGCAATGAAACATAAATTGGAGTGTGATGCTGTAGTGTTCTTAAGACAGCGAATTGCATTTTTTTGAGTATTTTTTGAGTGCTTGAAAGAAAACCAAAATTGTTTCCAAGGTTATCTCTTAGAAACGTGCCTTTGAGCAGGCTTTTACCACAACCTGAGTAAAGTTTGATCTTTTATGACCTTTTATCCTCTTAGGTTACTTCCTGACCTTCTTGGAACCAGTAAACAATATCACTGTAGTCCAGGGGCAAACAGCAATCCTCCACTGCAAGGTAGCAGGAAATCCATCTCCAAATGTCAAATGGCTAAAAAATGATGCTCCAGTGGTTCAGGAGCCAAGACGGATCATCATCAGAAAAACGGATTATGGTTCACGTCTGAGAATCCAGGATTTGGATACCACAGACACAGGATACTACCAGTGCGTGGCTTCAAATGGGATGAAGACAATAACTGCAACAGGAGTTTTGTTTGTCAGGCTTGGTGAGTTCCTGGCTTTTATAACTACTCAGTCTATATAGACTAGGTATTAGCTTTAACCATAGCATAATGAGAAATGAATTTAACGTTTTAAGAAAAATTCTCAAAACAAAAGAAAATAAAGTCAGTGCCTGGGGCCTCTCTCCCAGGACAGAACTTCTCAGTTGAACTTGATACCCCTTTACTGGTAATAAAAGAAAGTAAATACAGATGTAGAGGTCTGTAAATACACAGCAAAGCAAAAAAATTAAAGAAGTGCCAGCATAAAGCCCAAAAAAAGGTAACATTTCATTGCCTGCAGTTTTCACTCTACTGCTGAACTCAGTCTGGAAAAAAATCAAAAACTGAAGAGAAGAATGAGAAGTGGTTTTCTGTGTGATGTTCATAGTTCTGGGCCCATCCTTGCAAATATCAGTTCTGTACTGTCACGTGAAGCCTGGCCTCAAATTCTGTCTTTTGACATGTGAAGGTACACCACACCTTTCAAGAAGTGCTTATATTGCATTTTTGAGACTTAATCACCCAGTCTGGAAGCCAGCCTTTTATTTAGTTTGCATGTGGAGTGATGGGAGAAAAAATTCTAGATGCATTTTTCTAAAATTTTTTATAAGTTTGTAATGTAAATAATGAATTCCACAGTTCAGTTTGTAGTGATTGGGTATTGAAGTGAAGTGCTGGGTATTGAACCTTGTTCCTGCTGTGACAAAAGTTGATCATCCCCTTGCCACATCATAAATTCTGATAGTAAGGCTCAGGTGGGACTTACTAAAAGGTAAGTGATGTGTCTAGGTAACACCGTGTCTAACTACCTGTGTTTTTGTGGTGGAAGATATTTTATAAACAAAACTATGTCCATTCAAGTTGCTGCTGGAGCAGACAGTTGATTCATATGATTTTTATTTGTGGCTTTGAAAATAACAATATATAATTATGTTCAGGAATGCAGAGGGGTTTTTTTGAATCTTGAGCCAAACCTTCCTTAAGGAGACAATTTCCTTTAGATTGCTATTGACTTTTTTTATTATGTTGTCCTTGAGCTAAACTTGTCAGCAATACTTGTTTGTTTTATGTTTGCAGGTCCAACAAACAGCCCAAATCACAATCTTCAGTAAGTACTCTTTGGAAAATTACTTAATGCACTCTGACTAGTTTTATTCTGTCAGAATTTAGTTCATAAACTCAATAAACACAGACTGCCACCACAGTGTTCTTGCTAAAAATATCTAATTTGATCAAAAATTTACAGAATGGATGCAACTTTTTCATACAGAGGTAGCATTGTGTTACCATGGGTTTTTATTTGATTGACTATTCTTCAGCAAATTCTGCTTTCTTATCTCATATTTTGAACAAGCAAATTACCACAAAGTCACGTTGGAACAGGAATTGTTTGTAGGGCAAATACAGGCTGGAAGAATGGTTAAAAATGAGTGGGTAAAATACTTAGGTTGCTGTGTTTGCAAATTTACCCATGTTATATTATTATAACTTGAAAAGTCAGGTAAAACTGACTAGAATCCTGTCGTTGAGTAGCTAGGCAAAACCTCTGTTTGTTAGTGTCATTTTGACTTCACTGGTGATTTGGTCATTTCTTTTAAATGCCTGGGCTCACTTGCTGATTCAGTCGTAAGGATGAAAAGAGAATCATAGAATGGTCTGGATTGGAAGGGACCATAAAAATTATCCGGTTCCAACCCCCCTGCCATGGGCAAAGACACTTGCCACTATTTCAGGTTGTTCAAAGTCCCACCTAGTCTGGCCTTGAATGCTTCCAGGGCTGAAGTTTCCACAGCTTCTCAGGGCAACCTGTTCCAGCTCTTCACCACCCTCTGAGTAAAGAATTTCTTTTTAACATCTAATTGAAACCTTTTCCGGTTTAAAGCCATTGCCCCTAGTCCTGCACTATCTACTAGTATAAAAAGGGCCCCTCTTTCCTTTTTATGAGAACCCTTTAAGGCTACAATGGGATCTGCCCAAAACCTTCTCCTTCTCTGGACTTAACAACGCCAGCTCTCTCAGCCTGTTTTCACAGGAGAGGTGCTCCAGCCCCCTGATCATCTTCATGGCCTCTTTGGGACCAACTCTAAGAGGTCTACACCTTTCTAGTGCTGAGCAGCCCAGGGCTCGACCCAGGACTCCAGGTGGAGTCTCATGAGGGCCATATAGAGTGGTAAAATCCCCTCCTCACCTTGCTGGACACAGGGCTTTGGATGCAGCCCAGGATACAATTGTCCTGGGTTGAGAGCTTTCACTGCTGGGTCATGTCCAGCTTTTCATCCACAAGAACCCCCAAGTCCTTCTTCAAAGGGCTTTTTTCAATGACTTGAACTCCCAGTCTGTGTTTATGTCTGGGATTTCTCCAACCCTGCTGCAGCACTTGGCACTTGGACTTGTAGAACTTCATTAGGTTCTTGTGGACCCATTTCTCAGGTTTGTCCAGGTCCCTGTGTTGTGCCAATGGCACTGCTCAGCTTCATGTCACCTTCAAACTTGCTGAGGGTGCACTCGATGCCACTGTCTGTGTCATTCATGAGGATATTGAAGAGCACTGGTCCCAGGAGAAATCCCTGAGGGACACCACTCATCACTGGCCTCCATCTGGACACAAAGCTTTAGACCACAACTCTCTGGCTGCATCCACCCAGCCAGTCCTTATCTACTGAACAGTCCATCAAATCTATGTCTCTCCAATTTGCAGATAAGGATGTCATGTGAGATGTTATCAAGGCCTACAGAAGTCTAGATAGATGATGTCTGTTGTCTTTTCTTATTGGCCATTGCTGTCACGCCACTACAAAAGGCCACCTAATTGGTTAGGCACAGTTTGCCCTTAGTAAAGCCATGCTGACTGCCTTGGGCCACTTTGTTGTCTCTTATATGCCGTGGCGTAAGTTCTAGGAGGATCTGCTTAATGATCTTCCCAGACACGGAGGTGAGGCTCACTGCTCTGTGGTTCTTCAGATCTTCCTTTCTTCTCTTTTTAAAAATGGGAGTCATTTTTCCTTTTTCCTGTCAACAGGGAGTTTGCCTGACTGCCTTAACTTTTCAAATATGATGGAGATTGTCTTGGCAAGAATATCAGATAGTCCCCTCAGGGCTCTGGAATGTATCTCATTAGGCCCCACAGACTTGTGGCTATTCAGCTTCATCAAGTGATCCCAAACCTGCTTTTCACTCGTAGTGGGAGGGACTTCACTCCCTCACACCCACACAGAGGATCAAGGACTTGAGACAATTGGGAAGGGTGACTGCCAGTGAAGACTGAGGCAAAGAAGTCAAATACCTCGTCTCTCTCCAAATCAGTCACCACCAGTTTGTCCTTCTTGCTTATCATGGCACACATTCTCCTTGGCCTTTGTTTTCTGGCCTATGTCAGACCAATAAACCTGGGAACCAAGTTTTACATTGATTCACTTTTGTTATGGAACAAGTAATTAATTATATTTCTTTTGGCTTCCCTAGTATTTTCCAAGTTCTTCTCCTGCACTGAGAATGACTTTGTTATTATTTCACAAATATAAACATAAACAAAACATTTCAGCTGAAACAGTGGAAAAAAAAAAGTGTGTGTGTATGTGATGTGTGATTCTTAATTGTATGCTCTCCCTCAAGTGGAAGTAAATTAGGATTCTCAAGACATCTTTCATCCTGGTTTTTCCTAGGTTTTTAGTGCTTGCTATGCAACCTTTGCTAGTTTGTGACTCTAAGTTAAAATAAAGAAAGAAATAAATTAAAAAAAAAAAAATTAAAAATCCTGTCATTTGGCTTGTGACACTTCACAATGGGCCTTGTCTCTTTGGTATTGGAAGCAGCAGTGTGCCATCACTGTTCTGGACCTCCCATTAAAAGGTGAAGTGAAGAGTACAATGCTGGTAGATTTTTTTTTATTTTTTTTTTAATATTCACTAGATTGAAGAGTAACCTGAAACTTCAGAGAAGCGAGGCCAGGTCAAAGGTCTAGTGAGAAGTCATGAGGGTCTTATCATATGAGGCCCAAGAGCTTTCAGGGATTAGAGATCTTTGCCTTATTGCATGCTTATTTCTGTTTCAATTTTTTAAAAAATCAGTCCTTTAAATAAAATGTCATGTTTTGGTGGTATAATTATTTTATTTTCAGAAACTGATTATGATTTTTTAAAAACTGAATATTTTGTATAAAATCAAGCAGGTCATTTTGTAAGCCAGAAAAGAGGAAGGGTGGCAAAAGGCAAAAGAATACCTAACTGCATGGAAGGAGCTCTCACAGAGCAAAGGACTCTCTCCATTTGCTCTCTGCACAGTGCAGCATTGCACTGAGCCATGCTGGTATTAGTGCTTCAAAAAAGACATGCTTCAGTGGAAACCTGAAACATAAAGCCATTGTAACTTGGTTTAAAATTATACCTTATGAATATTAAGGCATAAGAAACATTACCTATGTAGATACCATCTAGCAAGGTATTTTTATGCAGTCCATGTTGTGGATTTCTAGAATTGATCTGCAATTAAAGATTGCCAGAGAGAAAATATGTATTATGCAGTCAGACTTGCCAGTGCAAAAACGTGTCCTGACCTTCAGGTAATGAAGTTGAGATGATCTCATAAAAATCTAACTGTAAAAACTTTCAACCAAATACATAGTCCTATGATTATTTGGAGACGTCTTTGTTTTCTGTTAAGATCCATAGGTGTAGAAATTTCTAGGGATTTTTCTGTAAAAATGGACAATTCCTATCTATCCTATTTATCAAAACAATTAAAAGTATCAAAACCAGTATCATATAATACAGATTAATTTAAAAAGGAAATAAAATCAAAACACAGTCCATAAAATAGTCTCTGATGAGCCTTTGCTGTCCAGAGGACTGCGTTACTGAAGGGTTTTTTTACTAGAGTACAACCCAGCAATCCTTTCTTCCACTGCATTATGCTTTTACATTTTGTATCATTAGTATTATTAGTTTTGCCTCTCCAAAGAGAGACATCCTCTCTGTTCAAAGATAAAAGTGTTGTAAGTGTAAAATAAATGTGTAGCAAATACCTGAGAATGCTTTTTTTACCATGATTTAAAACAAAACAATGGGCATTAATGTCTTGCAGTCTAAGACCAGAAGGGCAGAAACAGTTGTCTTTCTTTCTAGGATTGTTGCTCTTAGAAGATAATATCATTCTAAAAGACTGTATGTTCTCTAGTCTAATATATTTTTCTTTTTAATTGAGTGGTTAGATTAAATTTTACCCATTGGGAAAATTCCTGTTTTGAAGCAGTTTAACTGTAGTAGTGCCACCTTGAAGCGAGCTTGGGACGGAAGATATCTAATATTTGAATATTGAGTTTGTTGGCTCTTAAGGGCTTCTGGAAAATCTGGTGAGGCCTTTGTGGAAGTGAGGAAGGCACACAGAATTCAGGCAGGAATGAGTGCCCTTAAGCTCAGTTCCTGACAGATGTATGGGAAACATCTCTGTTGTCACTACTACAATTTTCCCTACATCTTTCTGCAATCTGCTCAGGATGCCAGGAGATGAACCTTTCCTTCCAGAGCCCTGTGCAGGGGAACTGGGTTTTCCAAGAAACTTTGTGAAGTCCCTGTTATATTGAATAAGACTACGATCAGTTATGGGTTTGCAGCCTTTGATGCCTGTATGCTGGATGCTTAGGAGAAATAGGTGTAAAGAAACACTGCCTCCAAGTAGAAATGATCATTACTTTGTGGAGGAATTTTTGGGTTATTAATTACTCAGAATAAATTTGCATGTTTTCATTCCTGATTTTCAAGTAGTTTGGGACAACAGTAAATTTTTGAAGATTGAGTCCATTGAAGAAAAATGATGACGTAATCGTAGTTGGGGAAAAAAGCAGTTCTTTCAAACAGTGGAAAACAGAATGTCTAAAAACCAGGAATGTGGCTGTGTTAAAACTCCAGTGAGTAACCCCGAGGCTGGGTTCCTGACCAATTTATTCTCCATGGTCTACATACCCCAAAGCACACCTTTCCTGCGACCCCAAAAGGAAGTATCTGTATGATGTGAGGGGCACTCATATACCTTTACAATGGAAACAAATGTATTTTCATCACATGATGAATCTTCATGTAATTACAAGATGGAAAAGGGAATATAAGGTCTTGGGAAAGAAGGTAGAAAGAAGTGGATCATCAGAGCACTTCACCCTCAGGCCACTTCCCTGCCCTTGACTGGGGTCTTCCAGGTAAAAGACAGTAGCTGAGGGGGAAAATAGTTTTTTAAACTCAATTTCTCTGGCAAACCAAAGGTATGTAACATCATACTAAAAAGAAAGAATGCTTTCCTTTCCATCAAATAGCAGCACCACTTGAGTCTTCCTCCTTTCCTTGGGTGATGTGGCAAATTTCTTTGGTCTCAGTGTAGTTTAGCCACTGATAACATTGTTAATCTTGTAAGTTATATAAGATTATTTTAAAATTCACATAAACAGATGGTTTTTTAAAACAATACAAGGTTATTTCAACTTAGAAGTTACAGTGTTTATTCAGGCCCATGAGGACCAGGTGCTTGATGATGTGCCTTCTCCAGAATGACATGCACGCCTTTTGTTTCATCAAAATATTCATGTGGCTGAGACAACCACATTTGAACTATTTATGTTTTTCTAAGATGCTTGTGGTAATATGTTGAAGTTACAGAATAAGCTCATACTTGCGTTTTCATTTCCTGTTTTAATCAAGGAAAAAGAAGAATTTTGTGATTAAAACACTGGACTGTAATTTCAGAGGTCTGGATTCAATTTCTGACTGTACTCCTGTCTTTGTGTGTGATTGCAGCAAGTTGTTTAACCTTTGTCTCTCCACGTTTTGTACATCAAATGGAGATGGTGGATCTTGGGATTTTTTTGCTTTCCTCTGCTGTAGGATCAGATTATTTCAAAATGTTTCGGGTACATTCTTCTCCCCATAAAGCATGGAATGTTATCCTGTTTTATGAGTGAGGAACTGAGGCACAGATTATCTTGGGCTGGTCTACATTAAACAGCATGTGTTTGTCTTGGCAGATTTCCTGACTCCCTGACAATCCAATTTGGGGATCTGGCTGGAACATGCTGCAATTCCCTCCTAGCCCCTGTGTGTCAGTTTCCTTTTTTTCTCTCAAGGCTGAGGGGGAGGCTGTATTTCACCCTCCTGTGGGTTTGGGGCTCCTTTCAGGGGATTTTGATCCACAATCTCAGATCTGCTTTTGACTTCATCATTTTAAATGTCCTTTGACAGTCTTTCAGGCCACAACAGGAAATTTGGAGGAAGGACAGAACTAAAACCAAGGTTGCACTAAATTTTTTCTCTCTTATCTATTTTAGAGTGCAATTTTTCAGTTTTTCCTCTAGTTGTGTAGGATACAGCCTAGAAAGACTCAGAAGCTTACGACATCACAAATTAACATATAACTAAAATTTATACTCTGTTCTCGCCAGAGATGTAGGGTGTACTCAGACGAAGCTGACAGTCTGTCTTGTAATAAAATCTGAATTTTTTATCTTAATGTTACTCGTGCATTTCAAAAAAATACTTTCCCCCCCTCATTTTGAACCCCAGAATATGGGTCATTCAAAACAGAGTTAAAGAGCAGTGGAAATACTGTTTTGGGTTGCTTTGCACCACACCAGATCACAACTTCTTCCCACACAACATTGTTTCTTGAGCTTTAATCTTCCACTTAAATGCTTTCTAATCACAAGTAAATAAATTATGAACAAGCTAATGCATTTTATATAATTTAGTTATAGAAGTATAAATTCAATGTACTTACAAAGTTGAATTTTAAAAGGTGCATGTGTATTCAGACTAATACACATAGCATCTTGGAGTAGACACAAGTGTCTGTAGTCCTGCAACTTGTTATCTGGAGAAACTATTACAAGTGGTAGGGTTTTTTCCTTTCTGTTAGAGGAAGGGAAGAACTGAAGAAAGAAACCAACAGGGAATATCTAGGGAGAAAAAAGGATAATAGTCTATTTCAAACTGTTATGCTCACTCACCCATATTATTCAGAACCCCCCAAAAAACCAAAGGAAGCCAAGCATATGCATAGGTGATTAAAAATAAATCTTTGGGAAAGCTTTACCTTCTTTTGCTACTGTATAAATCAAATGCCCTTGTGTAAATTAAAGCACTGCCTTACTGAGAGAGACTTGTTGCAAAGACAAAAAAGCAACCCTATAGGACTTGGCCTGTAGTTGTGCAAGGTTTCTAAACACCTTAGGAAGAAGTAGTAATTAGTTACATTTCTTACAGTTAAGCTAACTTAGGGTTAAATGTAGGAAGCATCTTCCCACTTGTGATTTGCAGTGCTGTCAAGATACTGTTAAATGGGTTGGATCAAGCGTTGTACTGAATGTAATTCATTATATGTAGGGCTACCAGCATGCAGTACACCAAAGAACACAAACACTTTCTTTCCTAAGAGTTGTTTTTTCAAAATTTAGACCTTTAGCTTGCACATGAATATTTAAGGGAGTTGATGTTTTCTGTGGGTGAGAATTCACTCACAGCCTTGTGTACTGGGAGAGCCTGCTTCGTCCTCTGCAGAGCAGTGGTTAGGTTTTTCATAGCCAGAAAAAGGCCTGGGCTGTGGTATCAGGCGAGCTGTAAGGTGCAACTCGTGAGCTGTGCCATACCCGGCAAAGAGCCAGTTACAGCTCTTTGTAAATATGTGACCCCAACACACCCTCTTCCAGCAAATTCCAGATCAGCAGCAGGTGCTTAGGTTTTAGCAGCTCAAAGAAACAATTTGTATTAAACCACCAAAGAAGTTGCAAGCAAAGTAAGACACTTGTTATTCCCTTTAAGGATATATGTAAATTGATATTCAAAGTAGTAATGGCCTTTGGGCTTTTGGCAAGTAGCTACTGCAGCTGTTGGACATCCCTGATATAACCAGCAATCTTTAGTGTGTTTAGATTTTACTTCTTCCCTCTCTCCCTCCCCTACTCTCATTTGTTCAGTAGCATAAATGGCTTTCAAAGTATTTATTGTATGTCTTACAAAAGGACAGTTATATGTCCCTGAGACTTCCTGTAGGCATTTGATGCCACATTGAGTTTAATTAGAGTTCCTTAGGATGCTGAATAGCCTCTAAGTGCATACAAGGAAAGGGTGAATGTTGTAGTTAGGCACAAAGAGAAAGGAACACTATTCTAATGAAAAGTAGGTAATTTAACAAAATGAGATAATGCTGGAACACCACACCATAAATCATCCTTTCAATTTTTATGGCTTTATGGTTAGATTTTCCCTACTTTTGTATTATTATGTTCTCTATTTCAGTTTGAAAGAGCCAAACAAACGAGATGCAACTAACCTAGTGTACTTGAGAAAAAGTCAAACAGATGGTATGAACCAAAAATATTTGAACAATTCTATTCAAAACTAAATAGCACTAACAGTGATGGAAGAGACTGGTTTTTGAAAAGAAGAAACAAAATTCAGTAAGGAAATCTGCTCTTTTAAATTGGTAGTGCTCTGTTGAGTCTAAAACCTCAAGTATTTGAGGTAATACTACTCTAGAAGTAAGGCTGCAAGAAGCACGTGTCATCAGCAGTTTCTCATGCTCCTCGCAAGGCTTAATCATAAGCATCCCGTTTCTCATTTTGTTCACTCTGATAATGACATAGTAGAGGAAACGATTACTTTGGGTGGGACACAAACAACGGTATATCACAGAATCCATGTTTTTATGAATATTTATTTACATACATACACACACATACCTCCCCCCCGACTCCAAGCTTTCCTAGCAGTTCGATTTGCATGCCAGAAAGCGTTTTTACTCCTGCTTCTCCACGCTTTCCTTCAAGTTGGGAAATGTCTCCTAAGTTCAGCAGGCTGACCTGCACATAGAAATTCTTATACTTTCATCTGATTCAATTTTGCAAAATTCTGTTGACAAACCTCCATTTTTCCACCTGCCTAATGACAATAAAGTAGTTCCATATTGCAAAATAACTAGTAGAGGAGTAAACACACAGAATAGAAAATAATAGAATAAAATACAATACAATACAATAAAATACAATACTGTGCAATACAATACAATACAGTAGCTCCAGTTGGCAGGAACCTACAAGGATCATTTAGTCCAGCTTCCTGATCACTCCATGGGTTGACAAAAGTTAAAGCCCATTATTAAGACAGACCATTGTTCAAATGCCTCTTTTTAAAGCACTGACAGGCACAGGGCATTGACCACCTCTTTAGGGAGCCTGTTTAACTTTGACCACCCTCTTGGTAAGGAAATGTTTCCTAATGTCCATTCTGAACCTCCCCTGATGCAGCTTTGAACCATTCACACCTGTACTCTAGCTGGACCCGAGGGAGAAGAGACCAGCACTTCCCTCTCCTCCTCTTCTACTCAGGAAGCCATAGAGAGCAGTGAGGTCACCTGTCAGCCTCCTTCTCTCCAAGAGTAGCCAAATCCAGAATCCTCAGTCACTCCTCACGGTACACTGCTTCCAGCCCTGCCACCAGCTCTGCTGTCCTCCTCCGGACCCTTCAAGGACCTGCCCGTCCTTCTCAAGCTGCGGGGCCCTGCACAGCACACAGGGCTCGGGGTGAGGCCGCACCACGGCTGAATCCAGCGGGATGATCCCGGTCACAGCTGGTGCTGCTGTGTCCGATGCAGCCGGGATGGGGTTTGCCCTCCTGGCTGCCCGGGCACACACTGCTGCTCTCACTGAGCTGCTGCCCACCAGCACCCCCGGATCCCTTCCTGCAGGGCTGCTCTCCATCCATTCCATTTAGGCAGGAAAAGACCCTTAAGATCGTTGAGTCCAGCTGTTAAATGCTAGATTACATTAAAAAAAAATATTCTCAGATCAAAGATCTGCTAAATTATGCAGGAATTTGAATCTTAGAGCTAAGGCGTGCTTGTAGGTGTGCCATGTTACAGACCTGAAGCTGTAGTCACTTTTCAGGTTGGAGCTGCTGTGGTGATACTCATTTGTAGATAGCTACAAAGTAGCATTTTCATACTGCACTTGGTAATTAATATAGGAAAGACAACCTCAGTGTTTAACGAAGTTTAGAGGCGTATTTTTTTTTATATTAGGTTGAGGAATGGAGAGAAAAGCAAAAATGTAGCACAAAATCAATAGTTTCAGGATCCATCAAGAATGTGCAATAGGTGATCACTGTACCTTTATATTCTCTGTGGTTCAGACTGACAGATATATCAGTATATACAGGATCTCACTTTTTAAGCATTAAGAACTAAATGCTGAAATTCTGAACTTGGGGAAGCATTTGTTCTCCTAATTGAGTTTTCCCTATGTTTTGATTTGTGAAGAGTTTATTAATGTTTAACCCAATTACATTAATTTACAGAGCTGTAGTGTTGGCACAATTGCTACTCACAGAATATCAAGCTAATGATGTTTGCATAGCATCATGTGTGTGGCATCTGAAAATAAATTAATTCTGACTTCGGAATGTGAGCTATTTTGCCTGTGGAACAATGCAGCATCCACCATTATATTGTGGAAAGATTTAAATGAAAAAATGTGACAATCAGGCATTAATTGGTTATACACAGGAAAAAAGACAGTAAAAGAAGAGAGAAGTCTTTGAAAATACAGTCTAATTAACATTCAGTACGTAGTTTTAATCCAAAGGAAGAAGTGTAAAGGGAGGTTACCTTTGGGATTACGTCAAGGCTGGATGAACACCCCAGCCTCCCAGCAGTTTTGGGTGATTCAGGGTGCTCTTACCCCAGCTCCAGAAAAGGGAAGCAACAGAGCCAAAGTTTGTTCATTTCTACCCTCTTCCAGTGGCTGAAGTAGAAGAGTGTCTGTTTATTTTTAATTTTTGAGGACTCTAGAGGCCTTGATTGAAACTGGCATAGAATTTCCTGTGGAGAAAAAGCTAATTTTCCTAATTTGGAAAAAACCAACAAACCTATTGTGTGAAGTTATGATGACACACCAAAATTATTTCATGAATTCTGGACTCCTTAGCCATGCTAGCCAGACCTCTGCTGCTGGAGCCAGATGAGACGTGGATAGCACTAATAATAGACTACTGTCTCTAGTACAGACCAGCCGAGAAGAGGAGACACGTACTTGCTCACCCATTGACAGATAGAAATGGTGAGACACAAAAATTATTAGGTTTTGCTCCAGATCTGAGGGCACATGTGCTCCCCTGGTGGTAGCCACTGTATGCACCCCTGACCTGCCTCTTCATCCCACTTCCACAGTCCATGGGCCCTCCACCAACTCCTCATGCCAGCGCCTCAGTTAACCCTAGGTGATAACCATGGGTGCCAAGCAGTTTTGTCACACACCAGTGCAAAGCCTACAGTAGACACAGTATATGGAGAATATCAGGTACACCTCACGTAGACTGGGCTGATAAGTGCACTAAGGTGGAAATTACATTTAAAAAAAAAAAAAAAATCTGGACAAATTCAGGCAGCGTTTCTTGGGAACAGCCAAAAGTCTGTTCCAATAACTCTCATGTGTCTGCTCAATAGCAAGACAGTATGATAGCATCACAAATAAGTGGCTGCTCCTTCTCCCAGTAGCGGTTTTGCTTGGGGTTTTAATTTATTTTTTTTCTAAAGAGAAATGAAATATTAAAAAATTTCCTGGACTTATTTTTTGAAACATCTAACAATTTTCTTTAAAGGTAACAAAAAAACCCAGCAAAAATTATCTTTGGACTGTGGAAAATTTCATTTCAAATAAACCCCATCAAAGAGAAGCTATGATAATACTCTCTATGATAATACTCTCGAATATTTGAAACTATTCACAAGCTCCAGCTTTCTGCAACAATTATTTCATGTTGCATCCGTAAAAAGTACCAGAGAAACTAACAAAAGTTTCATACTGTCACTTAGATGTTTTTAAAGACATAATTTAGATGATGTCAAGTTTTTCAGATAGATGGAATATGATCGGTTTTTCTTAAGACTGGAAAACTGACACTTCAGTATTATATGTTCCTAAATACGTGATGTTTGTGTAGTTTTAATAAAAATGTTCTGCAAAAGACTTTGAAGATGAACACTTGTACATATAATTATGTAGCCAATTTATAGCTGATGCTATGATTATTTCTAGCTGTTTTACAAAGCTTTCTGCTATCAGATGTTTAATCTCTGTGGTAACTGAGATAGAAAAGCCACCTTTGTTCTGTTTAAAAAAATGGAAGAAAGAAAAAAAACATTATGCCAGTACTGTTATTTTCACTTTTTCATTTGCTCATATTCTTCCAGAAATGATCACGTTTTTAATGGCAATGGTCAGTTAAAATATTTTTAATTCTGAAAAAATAAATTATAGTGACTTTTGACATTTTTTCTTTTTACAAAAGCGTTTTAACTTTTTAACCTGTAATAAAATCCCAGGAAACACTTTGTAGAAAGCTTATATTCCCCATCATTCAAGAAAAAAAAAAAAACAAACAAACAAAAAACAACCAAAATGAAAAGCTTAAGACACTTCCATGGAACTTCATTTTTTTGTTTCAAATTATTCCTTTGTCCTTCTTATAACCTCCCCTTCTCTTTGGATTTTTATAACTGGCAATTTTCAACCATGCTTTCACAGTCTTTTCTCTTTAAACTTTACTTCCTACCTGTCTTCCCTGCATACATATAAAATTCTGTCAACGGATTTAAACCAAGTGAACAATAATAAAAAATTCCTATTTGTGCATAAAATCTGCTTCTGTAGGTAAATCACAATGCATTACTGCCACCTGAAAATTTTAAAAAAAAGTATTCGTTAAAAGAAGTAATTACCATATTGAGGTTATCCCTTGTGGCATTTACAGAGTGGGGTGAAGATCACACTAGACAAGGTCAGACCAGCCTGGTGGGAGGTGGGCTGCCCTTCTCTCACCCATTCTCAGGGTGAGAAGTGACCCCAGTTCCCAGACCAGTCCCCTTGGTGAGGCCAGACATCCCCTCCCCCCTGCCCTCAGCACCACAGCCATCGAAGTTCTTTGCTCCTCCTGCATGGTTTTCCCATCTTCCCTGGTAGCCAACGTGATCTCTTAGCTCTGCCCCGCCAGTCACATCCCTCCTTTTCCGAATCCCAGCCATCCAGGTGGAGCCGTCTGATCCCCTGCACGGAACCCAAGGCAGGAGCAACCCCATTGCTGAGCCCTGCCTGAGCTGCCTGGGGTGGTCCCCGACAGCTTCACTTGCTGCCTGATACAGCAGCCATTACAATGACATTTTCAGCTGGTGGACTCTTCTAAGACCTTTTTGGAGCTGACCTATGTGTATTCACTCAGGGTGGCTTGGCAGGATGAAGAAGGGTAACAGCTAAGAATTTTGCTTTCCTCTGTCAGCAGAGGGAATAGGGAGCTGGTTGTTAGAGGCTCTTCAGAGAGGGTCTGTTGGCCCTGCTCACTTTCCTTGGAGATGTCAGAGAAAGACAATTTTTTAGACAGTCATAACACACTGAGGGGGATAACATGCCTTTAAAAAAAAGGGGTGGGGAAGAAGACTCATAATGGCTTCTTTGGTGAGTGAGAAGCTGGAATGCTGCATAGCCAGGTTCGTGTTCCCATATGTTGAAATTAGTTTTCTGAAGGTTTTTATTTTCAAATTTTCAGCAACCCTGGTTGTAACAGACATGTTTCTGTTAAAAATATCTGACACTCAGCAAAACAGATCTGCAGCCTTCCTTGGACTGCCAGCAGACCCGTCTGATTTCAAGATTTCATCCCAACGTGCTAACACCTATGAAAGCGGAGGGAGAATTTACAAAAATGTCCTTTGAGTAAACTGAAAGAGAGAGCTTGTAGGCAGAAGTTAGAATGTTGTTGGCAGAATATTAGATCATCTGTTTGAAGTTACATGTGTTAATCAAGAGGATTGTGGCTGGTTACACAGCTAGGGACAATCCTCTATTTCTTACAGAAATTCAGAACATTGATGTCCTTGTTTAGTTTTGCTTCCTTGACTGTTTTACCCAGGTTATTGTAGTAAAAGCAACCCTGCAAGTTCTGTATGTGCTGTACTTGGGAACTGCAGCATTTTTTGGTACACTGAAAACTTTTCTAAAGATGCAAAGCAATAATAAATACCTGAATGAATATGATACCAAGAAACCACAGCAGCATGCAGTGTTAATTAGTGAGCAACCTGCCACAGTTTTATGTGTTTGTTTCTTTTGTACACATTTGCCTGTAAGGGATGTTTTTCATGGTACAGGAGCGATGGAGGATTAATGTGTTAAAGAAAGGAAGGCAACACCATTTTCTGTTGGTTTTGTCCACTTAAATAATTGAGTGTGGTATCTTTTATCAAGGACACAGCTCAGCTACAAGTGCTGACACCCACTTAAGGCAATGCATACTGAGGAGGCCAATTTCGGTCGTGATTCAATGAAGGCCTATGGTTAAACCTTAGTGATGTTCTCTCCTTTTTTGTCTTTAAATGATTTTTAAATATTTTGTAGCAAAATAATCCTCCTTCCACAGTAACATTAGAACATATGTTTAAACATTATTTGGACTATGTTTAGGAGACAGACTTTGGAGCCCGAGTTCTGTGTTTAAAAATACTGATTTTATAATAATTTTTGGCAATATTTTCAATAGCCTAAATATTAGGTTTTTGTAAAGTTTACAAGTTGCTCTTTGACAAACAACATCTTTTCTCTGGTTTGTCACAAACACTAAGCCCATTTGCAGCTGTGTTTTTACTAATGACATTTCAGTTAGTCACTTTATCTTTTACCTGGCTTAAAATTCTGTCTCAGGTCCTATGAGAAATCTGAACAAATCCATAATCTAATAGAATCAGTAGAATAAAGATCAACTGTTATTTTTTACTGATCTTAGGCATTGAATATGGAGTTTCAGTTCCCACTGTACTTTTTTAGTAACCAGTAGATAAATATTCAAATCAAATTCAACACAATTGTTCTTTTCAGTAATTGGAACTTCCAGTAAATTCTTTTCGGGATTCTGCAGTGTATTACTTCTCAGATAAAAAGCAAGAAATATTTGTCTATGTAGTATGCTAAATGTAAGGGAATCTTGGTTTTTTGAGTCTGTTGTTACACTCAACAAGCATCTGGTAGCAAAAGTCATGGGCCATATCCATTGTGAGTGTAAATTGTCACAGGTCCATTATCTTCAAGTGAACTATGACTATTTATACAAATTCCCCTGCCTATTAGTTATTTATTTTTTAACACTATTTTTTAGACTCCCCTCTTTTCTGGTAATACTTCTTACATTCCTTTAGTGCAAAGGAAAAGTTTTACTCTCATACTGTCTCTCTTTGAGGAGTTAAGTACCTCAGTGTGGATTTCCTGATATCCCAGGAGCACTGATCTTTAGACACAGTTGAAGATGTGCAAACAATGATTTTAAGTGCCGGAAAGGTGGGTTATTTGCAGAAACCTTTGGTCAGGGGATGAAACTGTTTGTTCAGAGAATGGATACAGGTAGGGCATGAAGCCTGTGCCCTTTTCCCAAGGTGGGGGTGCAGGGTAGCCTCCATCCAGGCAGGGGCCCGATGGAACAGTCAGGTTGTCCCTGCCACCCTTTAGTTTCTTGGCTTCAGCAGGAAGGACACAGATGTGCATGTGTGGAGTTTGGGGTGTTTTATGGTTTGTGGGTTTGGGGTTTTTTTGAGGTTTCCTGTACACCTGGGTTTTGGAAACTACACTAAAACCAACAACCTATTTGTGTGTGTTACTGAATTTCTGCCCTGTGTTATGGGTGATGTCAGAAGAACCTGGCATTAACCCAGCCCTTCAACGGACAGTAATGGTTCAAACCATACTTTTAAAAAAAATTGTGTTCTTTTCCTCCATCAAATATTTACACACCAATTCTGTTGCCTTGAATGTCAGTGGTGAAACTTCCATTGAAGATCTCTGCACAATGGGAGGCCTATGAAAAGGTGCAATTTTAAAGCCTATTTGTAATTATTACTTTAAAAGACAACCTTTCTTGACAAATTTTACTTAATCATGAAACAAGAAATTGAGTGTTTTATTTGATATTTTCTCTGAAAGTAAATATACAAACCTGGCCAGAAGGTACCAAGTATTCTTCTATGGTAACATTAACATGTATTCACTATGTTTTTGACAGGACGCAAACCTTATAGATGTGATATGGCATATGACATCGGTAGTATGTTTCTCTTCTCTGAGATCTCATCTGTGGCCTGTTGAGGGAGGGAATATTTGGGGACGTAAAGTCATTTTAACCACTGAAAAGTGATCCTTTTGTGACTAGATTTTGCTCCACGGCACTATGATATGATACAATAGATGTCAAGAGTGAGGGTAACAAATTACAAGGACTGTGGTGCAACATTATAAGAGGTCCTGAATTTGAGATTTAGTATAAACAAACCATTAAAAAACCCCCCATATTTTATATATATATATAAAACCCCAGAAATACCTGATTTTTTTACTGCAGCCCTTTATAATGCCCTTTGCACAAGTCAAAGAGATTTGCCTCTCTCTGGTTAAGCAAAAACTCTTTATTCCTTTATTCTTTTTAGTATTGCAGGTCATTTAACTTGTGTGCCTTATGTTTATGAAGTAGCCACACACTGGGCTAAGTAAACTCAGAATCTGAAATATGATGCCTGTCCTTTTCCCTCTTATCTTACTGTCCATCATAATCTTTCTCTTTATATAGCTTCTGACATTACTTATCAAGCTGTAACTATCAAAAATCCTGAGACTTCCCAACAAGATGAGCAACTGTATACCAAATGTTGTGTTTCTCTATGAATAGCAAATAGGCTGACATAAATAATTTGTCCTTTCCTTCATCTATCACAGTATGTGGTTTTCTCTGCATTTGTCTTTGCTTTGCCATTCCGCTTGTAATGGAATGTTAGGGGGAGGTCTAACATTCTCAGTATTTAACAGTTCTTAATTAAAAGCTGCTTAATCCCTGGACAACTCGAAAGAGGGCCAAAGCTTCAGGTTTCTTATTTGTTGTGGGAAAACTTACAGGAAATTTTACTTGCATTTAGTTTCCTTGTGGGAAACTTCTGTAAAAACGTTTCTGCTACCTTTTAAAAGCTAACCTCTGGAATATCCTGTTATAGTGTATGAACTGGCTTAGTGTTGTTTACTTTGGTAAAGTGTAGGCTGAGAATGTGTCTGTCCTTATAACTGCTAGGGTAGGTTGGTAGGTTGTTATTAAATGACTTTTTTTTTTTCAATGTATTAAATTGAAAAACTTATTTTTTCTGCATTTTCTGGAGAATTTCTGAGTTTCTTTCTATGGCTGGTGCATGGTGTTTTGTCTCTTCTATTTTCAGGAAATGAGTTTTAACTTAAAAGTTTCTGGTGTCTTTGTAAGTAAAACTTGTAGTATGCAATCAGAGTAAAGGTGTCTCACTAGCAAATGAATACATGGTACCTCTCAATTCTGCTTTCATAATTTACTTTGTGAATCTCTGCTGAAAACTGTTGAAGCTTCATGTGTTTTCTCTATTTCTGAGGAAAACCACAAGGTCTGCACTTACCATGCTTTCAGGGGCACCAAATGCATATTGAAAACTCCCTTTAGGTGCTTCAGAAGTGGATTTCAGTACTAAACACGGTTGCCTCTTTTTTTTAGACTTTTTTGTTTCATGTGCCCTCTGGTCTGTTCAGCTGTGATAGTTGCAAAGAATAGATGGTGTTACATAGATAGCATATAGTGTATTGTGCTGAGACATACTCTTTCAGCATTTCAGATTTTCCATGAAGAAATCTTTGTTTCCAAGGTACTTCCTTCTGTAGTATTTTGTTTGGTGTCCTTTCTGTGTCATATGTGAAATTAAAGTAATGCTTAATGAGAGGGTGGGGGTAGTGATGTCCACTATGTTTTTTTCTAGTCACCTAGAAATCTCTTTATATATTTCAAAAGCAGATAGCTACCTTATGGAAGAGTTGCATGACCTTGATCTAGAGAGTTTTCTATTCATCATGCTGCATTTTATTTCTATTCAGAGGCACCTCATTATTCCAGTTCTTCCTTTATAGACCCAGATGTTCCTGGAAGTTATGATTTCTATCAGTGGGAGGAGTCGCAGTGTATGATTAAACCTGCATCTTTCTTCTACACTGCTTGCTTGGCTAATTCTCCATTTCATACAGACTTCTACCCACAAACCTGAAGGCAGGCTGTATTCTATGAGGTGTTGGAGTGCATGTGTGATAAGGAACTTCTAAATGTTTATCAGCACTTGGTTTGTCAATATTTTTCCAGACCTGGAAAACCTGAACAAATTCCATGTTGTACATAAAAACAGTATCAATATTTTTTGTTTTATTTATGTGTGCCTGAGGTAGAAGGTTCTTCTGCTTTTGTTTTTGATTAGAAAGCCTTGTTCTTAACTGAATTGTTCTGGCAGAATATCAGTTTGTGGGCCTGGTAAACTGATGACACTGATCCTGAGCAATGGAAGTTGGGGTTTTAGGAATAGAAGGTCTGTTTAGTCATATTCTTTGCAATTTTATTTTTAAATCCAAACCCTGGTCAAACATATGATGAGTAGTTGGGGGGAGAGTTCACTCAGTGACAGAATACTTTACCTCCATTCTAACTGAGTGCTTAGAAAATTCAGTTTCCAGGTACATTGTCTTTGATTCAGCCTTCCAGCAAGGTACAAAAAAGACCAACACTTAGCATGTGCCTGACTCTATTTTGTTAAAAAAAAAAAAAATTAATTCTATAAAAATGGAAGAAAATCACTAGTGAGAAAAGTTAATGCTGTCTTGAAATATGTACAAACTACAGAACAAAGGTTAAAAAGTACCTGTGGTGGATAGCTTGTAAGATTTCTGCAAGTGGAACAAATTTAACTCTTCTGGGTTACTTTTGTGGAGTCAGATTTCTACTTTCACCAGGGTTCTTGATCAGAGCAGACATTACAGCTCAAGCAGCAGGAAATTGAAGAGTCAGTATTCCTGCCTATTTTCAGCAGATTTTAATTATTTCTCTGATCAGCAACTGAATTGCTGGCATATGGTTTAGAGCATGATTCAAAGCCTCACGTGGTTCCAAGGGCTCCTGTTTGAACTGAGCATTATGCCGCTCCTATGCTGTTTCATCAGACTCTCCCCAGGTTGCTTTTTGTTGCACATTTTTTGCCATGCTACATGTCATGTAGCTGAAGGACAGAGTAATCTATAAGGAGACTCTTAACTGCTGCCACTTCTGCAACTTTGTTGAAATCAATTTTTTTCCTCAGAAGACTAATGTGATTTTGTTCTCTCAATACTAGTACTAGTCAAATAGCATTCACTGAGTTTCCTGACCTGACAAAGATGCATGTGGAATAACAGCCCCGCTTCTGTCACAGTAACTGACATCAGGTTACTGTTTACTTTTGCTTGTGTCCACGGTAATGGTCATATCCAGTTTAGTGTAATCAGCAGTTGACTATAACATGGGAGAGGGGAGCATATGTGTGTATTTATAGTATCTAAGCTATGTTTAAAAGTTCTTGACAGAAATAAATAAACAGAGCTAAGTAAGAGATCACACTGCTTTTGTCACCAAACCCATGCTGTTTGGAGTGCGCTTTAATTTTTTTTTTTTTTTTGTTACTGGCGAGAAAACCCTGAACTTGGACCTGAAGTGTGAGATACAGTTTCAGTAAGATACATTGCAGACTTTGTTCTGCAGGATAGGGGTATGAATTTACTCTTAAGAAAGAGGTCAAATAGAGGTTTCATATTCATTCAGCTCCTTTTGGGAATTGCTGACTTCCTACTGAGGTGGTCAAGGATCATAAAACAGGCACAGACAAAATACTTTGATATTTTTGTCCCTTCAGGCATGATGCAGTTGTTGCAAAATTACAGGTTTTGTTGTAAGAATGAAAGAATGTCACTGCAGGGTGTAGTTGATCCTAAGACTGATGCCTTGAAGTGGCTACCTGAAAACAGAGGCTAGACAAGATTAAGAGAATAAGAATAGGTATTTATTCAAAGGGCCTTCAAAGGTAAACCCTGGGTAGTCAGAAGCCTCCACCCAAGATGGACAGAGGGACGCTGGGTCATGGGTTCTTCACACTTTTATAAGTTTGGTCCATTTGCATGTCAGGGTTAATTCTCCAATTAAAATTTCAGTTAATGATGTAATTTCCCCAGGTTTACCCCTTCCCACGAAGGCTTTTAGTTTACATATTTTGGGGCCTGCGACAACAGGTGTCCTTGAAGTGCAAACCTAGAGGGAGTTTGTTATGTTTAACCAGCATGAGGGAACAGCAGCTAACAGGCCACACGAAACTCCAGAGTTACACACTAGGCAGTACAAGATTTGGAAAACATAAAAGTTCAAACTTAAGGCATCAACTCCTCCTTTACTTAATCCACCATAATCAAAAACTTACATATCTTTGTGGACGCAGAACTTCTTTCACAGTTTGTAGACAAAATGTTGCTGTATGAATATTCAACAGTAATACTGTGATAGGAAATAAAGGCCATATCTGGATAAAAACTGCATGATACACTTTGTACCCATGACTTTACAAGAGTCCTGTTAAGTCATTTTCTTTTTGGGAGGAAAAGGGGAGATGCAGCTTGAGTGGTGATTGGTGGTTCCACCTTTTGGCTACCTCTCCAGCCAGTCCTGCCCAACTTCCCACTGCCAAAGAGTAAGCAATATTGGTAACATTTCCCTGAATAGATGGGCTTCATCAGGGAGGCACAGCAGAGGAAAAATGAGAAGGTTCCTAAGACAGAGCAGGGTATCAGTGTAAGGGGCTGCAGCAGGCACAGGTGGTGTTGGATGATGTTGTCTAGCTGTTCTCAGGCAGCAGGTTCCCGTGTTGATTTCTCCCAGCTGAATTTGTGAGGTGTTGCACGTAGTCACTGACTGTTTTATCCTGCTCGTGTGGTACCTGAAGGAAGGCTGGAGATATTTGTAAGAGATTTGGGAACATGGGTGACCAAAACAGGTGTTGATATCCAAAGATAATAAAGTACAAAGTGCAGAGGAGCATTGAAGTAATACTTCAATATTTGCTGGTATTGGAGAGGTATCTCAGACTTTTGAACTGTTTAGTTACAAAAGGTGGTGAAGTTTTTAGATGTCCTACTCTAGAGACTAATTTTTTTAGATTATGTTTATACCTGTTTTTGGTCCATTGTGCAGTAAACAGCATGATGTGAATCCATCAGGTTAGTGAATCCTAGCACAGAGGCTGTGCCATGCCAGAGGAAACACATGGCATATTGGATTTTTATTCTGAAAGTGCTCTAACTCTGAAGTCCCTTTTCAGTGCTCTGACAGTTACGATCTGCAGATCAGCTCGGTATTATTTATAGGGGCTTTGGGGATGAAGTGTTGAACCACTGAGCCTTTAGGCTAGGGCTTTTGTGCCAAAATATTTATGTTGATGTAAGGGAGTGAAAGGCCCAAAGCCTCATTGAATTGAAAACTGTATTAAAATATATGTTGAAAGTGAAATTTGGCAATGACTCTCACTAGAGAGAAGAGGAAAAGAGGTTATAGCCTTGATTATGCTTATTCCGTGTTTTAATTCAAGCTTGGCAAGGTCTTTTTTTGCTATGCAATACAGGAAATGAAGAGCAGGAGAGAGAAGTGGGAGAAGAGAACAAACTGCGTAATTTTACGGGGTACAGCTGGATGCCAAAAATGCATGGGGACATGTAACTAGATCTATGTTGCTGTCTCAGTCTAAAGGCTTTTTAATAGATTGATCTGTCAAATTCCATTATTATTAGTTTATTATTTTAAATTAATGTTGGGTTTTGTTTTCTTCTTTCTGTAATGAGCTATTTAAAGGGTCCCTCATTAATACTTCTAAGGTGAGAGAAAATTGGAGGAAAAAGCTACACCGGGGGAATGGGACGAGTTCAGATTTACAGTATTTTGAGTTTTTCCACTTTTATAAGAATATGTTTTTAAAAATCCGTTGGCAGCAGAGAGACATCTGCATATAAAATCCTAACATGTCTTTTGCAGAGAAGATTACCATGAAGATGGGTTCTGTCAGCCATATAGGGGAATTGCGTGTGCACGAATCATTGGAAACAGAACCATTTATGTGGACTCCCTCCAGATGCAAGGGGAAATTGAAAACCGAATTACTGGTAAGCTTAAACATCTCTTTAGCAGGGAGAAAGAAACATTTGTACAAGTATACAATTCAGGTATAAACTGTGCTATCAACCTTCTAGCTTTGTCTGCCAATGACGAAGACATCTTTATATTAAGGTTTAGAGGGGGTGAGCCTGTTTCCCACTTGAGCAGTTAGTAAAATTTGGAGCAAGAAAGATGAGTATCTGCAGTAATGTGTAAACCTTCTTCCATGTCCTTAACTAAAATGTCAGACTGCTGAACTTTTAACAGCTTCTAGTTTATACTGGAGCTTTTTGCATAATGCATTAAAAAATAAGATTTTGAATTTTTAAATGGATTTGTGATACAGTGAAAAAGTACGGATTTTTTATTTTCTTGAAAAAGTGTATGGTGTCCTTTCCCTTGGGCTTCTTTCCTTTTTGCATAATTCTGGCAGAGTCTGGATTTCACATTGATTTATATGAAACAAGAGCTTCCTGTGCTCTGCCTATGCTTAATCTTTCTCTGAACATAGTTTGTGTACAGTCACAAAGATGCATCCAAAACCTTAATGACTTTTAATGGGCTGTACATCAACATGGTTTTCTTCATTGGATCTCAGTTAGCTGACATTAGCAACTGTGACTTTGATGTACACAAAGTAGAGCAAGCAAATGAACCCATGCAATAGAGCAAACTGTTTGTCATAATATATAGCAAATTAACTCAGTCCAGCAGGAGCTGATTTGCATTCGGCCAGATAGAGCTGACTAATGGACTCTCCAACTTCAGCATAACTAGTTGCCAAAAAGAGTTCAACTTCACTTGTCAGCTCTAACTCCCTAAAGATATTACCTTAAAGACTCATTGTTAAGACAGAAATCCAGGTCCATTTTTTAAATGTTCTTGAAATGGTGACCAGATTCCGGGACAGGCAAAATCCAGGTGCTGACCTTATGCTATTACAATACATTCTCCTCCCACCCTTCTCCTGTACTCTCTTGTAATTCCAGCCTCTTTAAACATTTTGTCATTATTTAATACGTACTATTGATACATTTTTTCCCCCCAGCTACATAATCTCTGTCCTGTTTGGATGTTTTTCAGCTATAAGGAAATGTTCAACTATCTGAAATTACTAAATCTCTAACTCTGTGAATCAGGTTCATAATGTTCTTTTCAAAAACTGAAACCAAATCCAAGACTGAAAACACAGTAATATGATCCAGAAAATGTTAATTGATTGAGTTGCACTTGTTTCAGCAATATGGCACATGGGCATTGATGACCTGGCTGCTCGTTTCCCAATACTGCCAAGTACCGGTTAGATTTCCGAGGCTAGGGTGGGGGGACTCTCTGTTCTGGAGTTGAGGAGAACTTCTGATGAAAATGTTCTCTTTCAAGGAGACACTGAGAACCACCATATAAAGCTGCCCAGTACCTAGCTGGGCAGTAATGCCAGTCTGTTAATAATACAGCATTTTTAAACTCATTACTTTTGAAGGTCATACCAAACATCTTATGCAAAGTTACCCTGAGGATTTCATAGCATTATTGGTTTTTTTAAGTCATATAAAAAGTGTTAAACAAGTATTGCAAGACTGGGTGTTCTATATCCAAATGAGAGGGCATTTCTGAAATTGCAGTAACTTGGGGGAAAAAACGTGAATAATTGATGCTGAGGTTTTGCTGATAGTTTTGCCCATACCCCCTAAATGCAATTATTGATGGTAGGTGTTTGTGTTCTGATGTGTGTGGGAAGCGAGGACACCTACTGTCCAACACCAGGAACATTTACAAAGGTCACATCTTTGGGGAATTTTCATTCTGGATTTCCATTTCCATGCTGCACTGATGTAAGAAGTACATATTATTTGTCTGTGTGGCCCCTTGTGCTGTTTGGCCCTGGTCATGTGATTAGGTGAGACTTGCAGCCTTTGATTAAAAGAAGAACGATGTTTCCAGAGAAAAACTTTAGACATGGTTTGGAAGACTGGAAGGCCAACAATGAATAGTGCACAGATCTGAAGCCTGGCCTGTGTATATGTGTTTGGTTAGCAAGCTCTCTGCTGTGCTGTTTAATACCTGCTTAATAACTAAAATACAAACCCCTGAGATGCTATTACACATTTAAAAAAAAAAAAAATGCTGCTGGCTTTTGCACCTTCCATCAAAACAAAGATATGACCGTAAATTGTGCGCTCTTCTCTCATGATGATCTAAATTCTGTAATGCAATGCCTTCCCAAAACTTAGTATGGAGTTTCAAACAACCAAAAGTGACTACTTCAGTCCTTCAGTTTTATCTTTTCTCTGTTAGTCTTTGGGACAAACATATGTCACAACTATCTTTTGAGGCCTGAGTGTCTGCTTGCATGCAGTGTTCCCAATATGACTGATAAATGGTTATATTCCTGCATTAATATTTCTGAATTAAAATAAGCAAAGGTGTAAATGGTCTAAAAGGCTGGATTTGGGGCTGCTTGTTGCATGTTTGGTGTTCAGGAAGAGACTCTGGTAGCAAGTGTCCACAGGAAATAGATGATTGAAAGGAGAGAGCTGGACAAGAGAGAAAGAATTTATTTGTAGGTTGCAAATAGACTGCTGAATGCCATTTCCTCTCTCTTTACAGTGTGAGTTGGTGGAACATGCTGTCTAGCAACTCTCACTCACAAATGGTGCTTTCCTGGGGGAGTGAATGTTCCTGCATTTAAAGGTTGATTCAGCACCAGATACATCATGCACACGCACATTTGTCTTTCCTTTGCAATGTTCAAGAAAACTTTGAGATAAATGTTAGTGTGTAGGTGCTGAAAGCTGAAGGGGAGAATTACATTCCTAACTCATTATGACATTCATCTGAATGTGATCAGCATGCTGAGACTGATTACATTAATTTTCCCCAAAGCTGGTCCCTGTTAGGCTTCTCATGTCTGTTATAAGCCATGTCTCCCCAAATACTAATGGTACACTTCCTTTTGCCTGACAAGACTTGAAAAACACTTCATTTATTTATCAAAATGTCTAGAGGAGGAAGAAGTTAGGGGATTCTTGTTCAGATTTTATCTATTTAGGAACTTTGGAAACACATACCAGTATCCTGGCAGGTGTATCTTGCCTTCACTCTTGATGCTTTCAAGTTAAAATTAGTCAATTGCCTGTAGTCTGAGCAATGGTAATCACATGGGTTACTTCCTGGGAACTGAGGTTCTACAAGCTCTGTACAGATGTCAGAGGGACCCTGGGATGCTGAGTTGTCCTCCCGCGTTTGTCAGCTCTCCTATACAGCAGAAATTGCCTCATTTACTTGTTGCTCGGTAGGCGTTCAGACCCTCAAGGAAAGGATAAGGATGTTAAAGGCAAATGACGTGAAAGTTAAGTTGTTTCTGGTGTTGGTTGTGAAGCGATACTTACCAGTACTTTTGTTCCTTCGCAGCGGCGTTCACCATGATTGGTACTTCGACACATTTGTCTGACCAGTGCTCGCAGTTCGCTATCCCCTCCTTCTGCCACTTCGTCTTTCCCCTGTGCGACGAGCGCTCTCGGACCCCTAAGCCGCGGGAGCTGTGCCGGGATGAGTGCGAAGTTCTGGAGAACGATCTCTGCAGGCAGGAGTACAACATTGCCAGGTCAAACCCTCTCATCTTGATGCAGCTACAGTTGCCTAAGTGTGAGGACCTCCCACGACCTGACACCTTGGAAGCTGCCAACTGCATAAGAATTGGGATCCCTGTGGAGAGACTGAGCCGATGTAAGTCTGGGTGTTTCATCACTGGGAAAAAGTACAGCTTGTTGCTTCCTTGGATTGGGTCTGAGAGACAGTGCTTTATCAGCCATTCCTTTTGTAAAGAAAGTACTGAACTAGTTGTTTTTATCTTGTTAATACGGCCATAATCTTACAGTGTTGCAAGGCAAGGAAGCCTAAAGGGTGCTGCTTGTACCTGAGTGTGTTATATCAACCACCCCGGGCTAAAAAGCTCTGTGTTCACATTGCTGATTTGATACAGATTTGCAGTGTGTTGCCTCCACCTGTGGCTCAGTCCTTGCCTTTTTGGGTGAGGCTACCCATACTCTCAATAAAATTTGAGAGTTTTGTTTACCTATCAATAAGCTTCAGATGCTTTCTTGAAATTTCACTGGAAGATCTGTTAGGAAACGAAACACCTAGTGTTCTTTTTTCTGTGTGGAAACACACAAGACTATTAATCCTGTAAATTGAATATGTGGTGCAATTGTCTTTCTTTACCCACACAGGATGGGCAAAACCACTGATCTTGCTTCCATGAATTTGTATTTACACCCAGGAGTAGAAGGGTTGTTCTGTTGTCACTAATCATATGCAGAGAGTCTTTCTGACTACTCCATTTCATAGCAATTAATCACAACCCTGTATGTTGTTCAACAAGAGAAAAAAGATGTTCAAAGTTCAAAGTGTGATAAGATTATACTGAATACCCATTGTCTGAACCTACAGCTAGGAACAGGAGGCATGCCACAAAAGACTAGCTCTGCACTTTTGTGTTAATTATGTAGTGTAGCTGAGAAGCAGAAGTAACTGAGAATACAATGACAGAGATAAATCAGCTAGGGAAGAGGTATCAAGCAAAAGGCACGAGAGCAAAACCAATAAAAAGTCTGGTGAAAGTTGTCCATGATCCTCAGAGCCAGTGATTGCTGCTAAAACTTGAATATTTGTGGAGACTAGGAGAGCTGGATTCGTGAGGGCTGCAGAGGGGAGAACAGAAAAATGGAAAAGGTAATGTTGCAAACATGAGGGAAAATGCATGATTCAGCTCAGATGATGCATATGGAAGACAAGCACTGAAAAAGTATGAAGAGAGGATAGCAGCAAAACAAAGAATAAATATATGAGTCCAGCAGATATGAAAATGATGATTCTAAAGAGAAGAAAAGCCTGAATCCTTTCTTTCTAAAGGTGAAAATAAGGAAAAATAGACAAGAGGCATTAGAAAATACAGCACTAATTTCTATAGCAAGTGAGCAGTGTGAAGAAGATGGGAAGATTATGAGAAATAAAAGTTTCCATTGTTGACATCTGAGGACTTTTCCTGAAGGGAAACTCATATCTTTAATTTAGTTCAACTTATCATGTTCTGTATCTAAGGGTCCATACATGCTCCTTAGTCTCAATTAGAATTCAGAATTGCAAATACTCATGTGTGTACCATAGAGCTGAGACATTCCAGGACAGAATCCAGAAATAACAGGGTGTAAAAGTACAGTTAACCACAGAACTGAAAATTTAAAACAAACAGGTTTCATTAAGTCTTGAAGTACCTAAATTTAAGTAGTTTTTTACATACAAGCTCTGTGGACTTCAACTGTTTTGGCCTTGGTGTCCCTTGATAGCTTTGTTTTTTCCAACATTTTCCCAAACCTTGTGTTTTAGATCATCAGTGCTACAATGGTTCTGGAGCCGACTACAGAGGGACCGTCAGCATCACCAAGTCTGGCCACACTTGCCAACTCTGGGACTCACAGAGTCCCCACAACCATGATCTGACAAGCACACAGTTTCCAGAGCTAGGTGGAGGACATGCGTATTGTCGAAATCCTGGAGGTCAAATGGATGGTCCCTGGTGTTTTACAAAGAATAAAAACGTACGCATGGAACTGTGTGACATACCTTCTTGTAGTATGTATTCTCTTTCTTTTTTCCCCTACTACTGTCCTGAATCCTGTGTAATTTTGAATGTTCATGATTATTACAAGTACAATTCATTTAAGGGGGTTATGCTTTTAAATGTTTAACTTGCAGCAACTTTGTTTCGTATTGTAATTGTTTAATGTTTTCTGGAGATCAGAGCTTGTGAGATACCGTGACACTTCTTTATTGTATATTGGAGGCTTAGTCTGAGGTAATAATTAATGATAATGCTGCAGTTTGTATTTTGACCCATCAGATGACAGATTGCACATGCAAATCACCTGTATGTGTTTGGTTTGCTCATGCTGCTTATGGGTACATTGCTCTTGCTCTGTATGACATCTTGCAGGCAGCAAGGATTTTCAAATCCTATAGAGGGAGATATAGCACCATCCCTGGTTGGAAAGAAACCGTTTGAAGTGCAGAAACAGAGCAGTTTGAACTGCATATAGCAGATGATCTTATCAGAAAAGTCCTACACTAGCTGCTAGTGGCTCTGTAATGCACAACTGTTTGCAAAAATAAAAAAGTACAGCTCTCACAGCTTAGTACTGTTCTGCTCATTTTCCCTGTATTGGTACAGACTTTACACATCGGTAATGGTCTTTGGAAAGACAGTGTCTTTGGATATGATAGTTAACACTGTGCTTCATTAGGAAGAAAAGCGAATTTCCTGAAGCAAAGTACAGATGTGTCATGGAAGCCATAAAAGTGGGTTACGTGGATCTCTAAAACTGCTCAGAACTAACATGAAATTTTTTAGTTACTTCACTTTTTTGCAGTAACATGATTTGACATTTATAATAAATTTCTACATTGCATGTACCAAAGAGTAAAGATAACACTGGGATGTGGTTGTGGTGGAAGCAGTTGCCTCAAATAGCAAAACCACAGGTTACAGAAAACATCCCAGGCAGTTCCAGCAAACATTTTGGACATCACTGTGCTTTTCTAGAGTCTCTAAGTATTAAGAGAAAAAGTATTTTATGAAGGTTCCAGAACTAAGTGTATTGATGGCTCTTTCATGTCTGTCTCACTCCAACATAAAAGCTCTGCCATCCTCTTAAGTACAAAACAAATAATATCTCTACCAACAAGAAGTGAAATTTATTTTATTCTGGGCAGAAGTAGTACCAGTGGAGGTAAAAAACAGGCCAGGTGTCGATAAAATGGCTGAAGCTCTCAGAGTGGGTCAGACTGCATTGTTGTGCTGGGTCATATTGAGTTCACTGGTTTATATACTGTGATAGAGACTGCTCACTTGTTTTTTATACCCTGAACAGGATAACACGATGATATTCTGGTCTGTATTCTGTAGTTTTCTCAACGGGAAGCCTCAAAAATAAAGTAAAATTAACCACACACTGTTAGAGGCCACACATTAAATGTGGGGCTCCTAGTTTATCTTCATACTGTTAATTGCTATGTCCATTCAAGCCTTTTTGAACTATGTAATGGAAGATTAAAACAAAGGGGGAGAGGGTAATGTGACTTCTGTTTTCAAGGGTATACTTCACTTTTTGTTTAAAATATAGTATTAATAATGATAATAATTTGCTTTACTATCAAATACCTTAAAAATACTTATTGTAAGCAATGAGCATTTCTGTGCTTGACAGGTCCACGTGACAACAGCAAAATGGGAATCCTCTACATCCTTGTTCCCAGCATAGCCATCCCTCTGGTGATAGCCTGCCTTTTCTTCCTGGTCTGCATGTGCAGAAACAAGCAGAAGGCATCTGCTGCTACACCACAGCGCCGCCAGCTGATGGCATCCCCCAGCCAAGACATGGAAATGCCCCTCATTAATCAACACAAACAGGTATTTCTTACACAATTTGCTTAGGCCCACATATTTCCGAAGTGTTGTGTTTTTCAGCGTCTCAGGTTGTCTGTGTTCAAACTGAGCCATGTTGTTTGGGACCTAATTTTCATACTGTGCAGGCCATCTGCTTCAGGGAAATCCAGGTCTTGCACTTCGTAGCTGTATGTAGAAATCCTGGCTGGGACAACAGCTTTCAGTACACAGTATTAATGGCATTTGTCCTTACCCATCAGTCGCCATTCTGCCTGTTGTCTGAGTGACTGGAAAAGTGGTTATTCTTGATCCAGTCTTCGGCCTGCAGCTCACTTTTGGTCCTGGTAATGATGTGGCCTGTTTGCCTGCTAAAACCATGATGCACAGTGGGGTTTCTTGTTCTAATCCTTCAACTCAAGACCTCTGGCGTTCTGATCCATAAGTGAGTGGAGAGCTGAGATGGGGTGCAACTTGTTTCCAAGGCTCTGTATCACAAAGGATGTTGAAAGGAAAATGGCTTTGAACTCATGTCTACAGATGTCAGCTCCTGCATAGGATTTTCTGGGTCAGCTAACTGATCTCTGCACTAAAATCCTGTTCAGAGCTAATGTTGAATTTTTAATCACAGCATTTACAAGATGCAAGCTCTAAAAAACAATGCTTACTTTGGAACAATTGGCAACATCTGCTCAGGAAACTGTAGAATATTTGATGAATATTACCAGTTGTAAAAAATTGATTTTGTGTGTGGTGAATATTTACAGGCTGCGTGTGAAATGTGCTGGAAATTTTTCAGCCCAGTCTACAGCCTGTTGGACACTAAAATCAGAGGTTGTTCCTAAATCACCTGCTAAAACGTCTTCCCAGCCTGCCCTGCTGCCTCATGCTGTGGTGCTCTGTGTGTGAAGCTGAGGTGCCAGCTGCACCTCACTTGGTCAGGGACTCCTCCATCCCATGCTGGTCAGGACAGACCCATTACATCACCATCACAAACTCCCTTGCTTTCCATTCCAGCTGCAGGAGGAAGGCTCTGGGGATTTCTCACTCTTGGGTTTGCAACCTTTTCCTTCAAGTACCAGAGAGAAATTCCTTCTTCCTTCTGCTCCAATTCCACCCCCTCTTTACTGAAGCGAACTCAGGGTTCCTCAGCAGGGGTACTGTACTCTGCTGCCCATGGGCAGGGGCTGTTCCTGTAGTGCAACAGAGAAGAAAGGGCCTTATCTGCTACTGCAGACCTGGAAGAGAGAGGTTTTGTTCCTTCTTCTGCTGGAAAGGATGTTTCAGTTCATTCCAAGACTGCCACCTCCTCAGCCTCCTTGCTTTTCTGACAGACCTCCACTGGGCAGCTCAGGGCTGGTCTGTAGGGAAAGTACAGATGCAGTTAACAGATGTCATTGCTTGCCAGATTTACTCTGAACCCAATATTCATTTAGCTTGTAGGACATGGGGCCACTCCTTTGTGAGAATAATTATATCCATTATCCTGCAGTAGAATTCAATTTATACTTCTGATAATAGTGTAACTCATTTCAAGGTTAACTGTGAAATCGATATACTGATGAGAACACACAAAAAACCTGAAAAGTAATTTTGGCCCAATTTGTCTTCCATCTGGAGGTCTAACCACTGGGAGATTTTCTTTAATAAGAGGTTCTGTTGTTCAGAAAACTGTGTGATTTTTTACTCACTGTCTTTACTTCATTTCAGGCTAAGCTTAAAGAAATTAATCTGTCCACTGTGCGGTTTATGGAAGAACTAGGAGAGGAGAGGTTTGGCAAAGTCTACAAGGGGCATCTTTTTGGTACAGCACCAGGTGAACAGACACAAGCTGTTGCCATTAAGACACTTAAAGACAAAGCAGAATTGGCTCTTCGGGAAGAATTTAAACATGAGGCAATGATGAGATCACGATTACAGCACCCAAACATAGTTTGTTTGCTGGGAATAGTGACAAAGGAACAACCTATAAGTATGATATTTAGTTATTGTTCCCACAGTGATCTCCATGAGTTCTTGGTGATGAGATCTCCCCATTCAGATGTTGGCAGCACTGATGATGACAAGACAGTAAAATCCACTCTGGAACCAGCAGACTTTTTTCACATTGTGACTCAGATAGCTGCAGGAATGGAATACCTTTCCAGCCACCATGTTGTCCACAAGGACTTGGCCACTAGAAATATACTGGTGTTTGATAAACTGAATGTGAAAATATCTGATTTGGGCCTTTTCAGGGAAGTTTATGCTGCTGATTACTACAAACTGATGGGAAATTCCCTTCTTCCTATCCGGTGGATGTCTCCTGAGGCTATTATGTATGGCAAGTTTTCTATTGATTCGGATATATGGTCATATGGAGTTGTGTTGTGGGAAGTTTTCAGCTATGGCCTGCAGCCTTACTGTGGTTATTCTAACCAGGATGTCATTGAGATGATCAGGAACCGACAGGTTTTGCCATGTCCCGATGACTGCCCCACATGGATATACACTTTGATGTTGGAGTGTTGGAATGAATTTCCCAACAGAAGACCAAGATTTAAAGATATACATAACAGACTAAGAACATGGGGAAACCTTTCTAATTACAACAGCTCAGCGCAAACTTCTGGGGCGAGCAACACCACACAAACCAGTTCTCTCAGCACAAGCCCGGTTAGCAATGTCAGCAATGCTAGATACATTGGACCAAAGCAGAAAACTCCAGCCTTCCCTCAACCTCAGTTCATACAGATGAAAGGCCAGATGAGACCAATGGTCCCACCTCCTCAGCTCTACATTCCAGTCAATGGTTACCAGCCAATGCCTGCCTACGGTGCTTACTTGCCAAATTTTTATCCGGTCCAAATTCCAATGCAAATGGCTCCTCAGCAAATACCTCCCCAGATCATTCCCAAACCAGGCTCCCATCACAGCGGGAGTGGATCTACCAGCACAGGCTATGTAACAACAGCACCTTCCAATGCGTCGGTGGCCGACAGGGCTGCTCTGCTGTCAGAAGGCACAGACGACACACACAATGGAACGGAAGATATTGCCCAGAACCCTGTCCAGGAGGAGGAGGAAGAAGAGGGCTCTGTGCCTGAAACAGAATTGCTGGGTGATAATGACACACTTCAGATGGACGAAGCAGAAATTCAATCAGAAGCCTAAGGAATTTGGCCTCATTGCTAAGAATTCCACATCGCTTCCATGCATGGAAACAGTAGATCCTTAGGCTTACTAAAGTGATTTTGATCTGACTCAAAGAAACAAAACTAAAAAAAGCAACACCCATTTAAAGTGCAGCAGTTATGATATACCAGGTCTAATGACCATTGCCACCATCAGATTTTTCAAATATGATGGTATAGAATTGCTGGGTTTCATCTTTTTACTGTCCTACAATTCTTGAGAGAAGCTGCTTTTCAAATATGTACTGTTGCTGTGCAACATATTGCAGAGTAGCATTGCACGTCATGTATATCATGATATGTGAGTGTAATGTTAGTGAATTATGCTTAAACCAATAACACAAAAAGGAATCCAGCTATGGTTGCAGAACTGCTCTAAGAATAAAGAAGTGCCCTGGATGTGATGGACAGCTTAGTTCATAGTATTTATCTCTTCGACATAATGGACACAAGATTGTTGTTTGCTTTTTGAGTCTGAAAAACCAAGTTGAGAATAATGATCTGTGTTTGTATTACAATAACAAGAAAAGGGGGGAAACTGAACATAAAACTGACTGTGCTGAGTAAGACCACGGGTCTGTCCAGCCCAGTAGCATGTCTTGAAAAACCATCGATAATGCCTGCCCAGGGATAGACTGCAAGGGCAACTTCCCTTGTAGAATCTTCCCAGGGTATTTCCCCAGCCTCCAGCAACTTGTGGCTTAGGGTCTTCCCAAGCCAGAAGTGGATTTTTCTTTCTGCTAAATAGCCCTTGATGGAATTTTCTACCGTGAATTTATCCAAATGATTTTGAACTCACATAAAGTTAGAGTATCCACAACAGCTTGTATTCTGCAACAGTGGAATAACATGAGAGAAGAAAGGATGGTTTTCTTTCATCACTTTGGGTGAGTGACTGTGACAGAAGCTTCCCAATGAGATCGTCTTGACTGCATTTGTGGATGAAAATATTCCTTCTCTGCTGTGTATTTTCAGCAGCAAACAGCCTTAATACACTGTTAACCAAAAATGGGGATATTGTAGGGGATATTATAGGTGTGCACTAACTTAATAAATCCAACTTTAATTGCATATTGGTTATCAAGTACAGAAAAGGGCTCCACATGTATGTTCCTACATTGTAAAAGTGTTGGGTTTTGTGCGGGGTTATAGACTTACTTGATTTACCAAAGTTACTGCTGGATTGCATGTGAAACCATGGGTTTTTCCTGACTTTTTAGTAAAAATGATCTTTGAACTTTAGAAGACCAAAATAAGCAATACTGGACAAGGTGCTGTTTTTGTGCTTCTATTTGCAGGATGAATCATGTACAGACCTTCAAATGTAATTTATGTTTTACTACATTTTATATACATTTTTTCATTGAAATATTTGGACTTTTGAATGAATGACTTTATAACTTAACCATTTACAATATTCACATGTGGTGCAGTTTTATGGTATTGCTGTTTCATTTTGTTGAACATGCAGACAGGTCCATACATTTCATGACCCCTTTCTGTAATACAAGCAGTACACATTCTCATTGTAGCATTGTAGCAAACACACACTATAGCTATAAGTTGTACATCCAATATAGAGTATTCAATAAAGTGATGCAAAAAGTATGATGAAGTATGTTATCCTACAGCCGCTGTTTTGTTATGGTATTTTGTGGAAATAGAAATGGCCACAATCGCTTAAGTTACAGGTTTCACACTTAAACTACAACTTTCATTTTATTACATTGGGATTCACTTGTAAGTTGTGTATCATTGTGATTTACACCCTGTGTTCAAGGTATGGCAGCATTACTTACTTCCAGCATTTCACCTGGACTTGGAAATGCACTGGTAGGAATAAAATATGAAAGCTTTATTACTTGTGTTAATATAATGCAGCTTTGGGTGCTTTTACTAAATAAAGGAAAATAAAAAAGAAAAAAAAGGTGAAATTTATTTACATGAAGTTCTTTGTTTTTTCTAGGTTTCTTGATCTCAGATAAATGAACTTGATAAATCAACTACATTGTCTTTCTTTGTTCCTTTGCTAACTTACTTAGGAGTAAGTGGAGGGCAAATGGCCCAGTTACACCACAGATTTGTCAGTGAGAGAAAAGATGTAGTAAGTGTATGAACGGCAGTCGGTGGAAGCCTCTGTACAGCACTGTCTGAAGTTCTGCCTGTTTCTAGTAGTCAAAGAGCATTACAACTTTGTGTGCTTTGAATACAGTTTGGGAAAATCCTAATTCTCTTCTTTAAGCCTCATAAATTCACTACAGAGAGAAAAAAAAAAGGTCAGATTCCTATACTGGTTTTCCCATCCCCACTTAATGTGGATGTGCTCTCAAAGTGATGGTCAAGGAGCAGTACATAATTTTCTTGGTCAGCCTTGGTAATACACACTGTACTGGAGAGGGGTATTCCTCCCCTGTGGATGTGGGTAAGCTTGTCTGAGCTGCCAGGACTGAGCCATGATGACATGCAAACACCTCCTCTGCACTTCAGGTGAGCACTGCTGCACAAGCACCACTGCCAACATGTTAGTGGCTACTCTAAGTCATATGGATTGGCAGTAACTTCCTCTTCTGCAACTTCCCAGACTGCTCCTGCCTGTGATACCTGCTGCAAAGTCCCAGCTGGTGTCAGAGTCTGCCTTTCCTCCCCAAGACTTGAAAGCAAGGCCAAGGGAGACCAGGGAAGGGAGAGGAGGTAAGTGGATGGGACAAGGTGGTAAGGTGGCAATAAGTGAGGGAAGGGTTGGGGCTGGAGCCAAACAAAACCAGTACAATAGTGCTCAGTTGGGCTTGCAAAGGTACTTCTTCCTGCCAGGTCTAGCAAAGCTGGAATTTTTCTTCGGGGAAGAACAGCTTTTCTAGGCAGCAAATACATGTCTGAATGCCCAGGAAATGGCAAGGTGTATTTTGAGAAGACTGGGTTGCTTCAGAAGTTTTCTCTTGCTTCTAATACCCTTTTCTGTCTATATGATTTTCTTCAGAGGACTGGGTCTGACCTTAGAAAAAGTGGATTGAGCATTGACACTGTCCACAGCAGCCCACTGGTGAGGCAGGAAGGTCCCCGTTCACAAAAGCGTATAGGGTAGATAGGGAATGGATTTGCAGTCACAGGGCAGGAAAACTGAGTAATGATTCCTATCCTGAAAGGGGAAACTGCCTATGGATGTGTCACTAGCTCCAGTTTGACTCCTGTTCTGATATTGTCTGAGATCTGCATCATTGCAGGGTCTTTTCCTCTGTTTTACCCACTGAGACTGCAGGGAAGACAAAGCTATAAAGAGTGCAGTACAGGCAGCTGTGTAAGAACAGAGGATTCACCCACAACGCTAGGTACCAACAGATGTTATTGCAGACTCTGATAGCCAGGTTCATTCCTTCATCTAAATGTCACTACTCTTAGTTTCATCTGCTGATTTCCCTAAAGACCCAACCGGAGGAACAGGCTCCCTGCTGAGATAAGAATCCTTTGCTTCCTGTATCTGCCATGGCTGTGAACATCATAGTGAGTCATAGGGAATTTACTTCATGGCAACAGTACCTCAAACTTTTATTAGAGAGATGAATTTGAATTTTTTTCTCACTTATTATCTAAGGAGTTCATCAGATGTCAGTGGCTTTTGTGTTCAGAGGAATCACCTCACTTCAGCTATGTCAGAATGAAGGGAAAAGGTCTGATGCTTTCTGGAATAGAGCTCAGAAACATTTGCTGAGTTGGAGCACTCTGAAAAGATGTCACACCTTGAGGTATTTGACAGAACAGATTAAGGAGGAGAAACATCCAGCTGCAAGTACAGTAGTATCTTCAAATAAAGCCTAAGTCATAGTTTCACCATGCATAAAAGGTAATTCTCTTTCTAGATAGGCAAATGCTACTGCAAACTGTTCTCCAAAACAGCATTTCAGTTACCCAAAAATATGAAGAAAAAATCAGTTGGCAAAATCATCCTCTTTTTGAGGAAGGGGACTAAATTCATATTATAAGGAACAACAATGTATGTTCTTGTTCTACCAATAAATCTACAAAACTTTTGTGAAATCCATGATTAGAATCAAGTTTTGAGGATTTGCTCAAAAAGTGGAAAAGTGATTTTAGAAGGATAGTAGCACACAGCACCAACAGTGACATAGCCCAGTGCACGAGTTTTAGTTCCACCTGACCAGAAAACTGAATTTTGTTTCTTGTTTTTCAAAAGGGACCTTGTATATAGTCTCTGTTTTGCACAGCTTCCAGATACGACAAGTTGTTGTCTCCTTCAATCACCAATATGAATTCTAAACAATCTAAGGACTATTAAGCAATAATAAATGTGTTCACTTGGCAAGATAAACCAATTCTGTGGTATCTGGGTCACTCAGACCTTCCTCTAGACCAAAATGTACTGTGTCTACTGTGATAAAATACGGGAGAATTGGTTCAGCAGGATTTCCTTTCCAGAAAAATGTGGTAAAAACATTTGCACCTACTGCTCCTGGCTTGTGCTATGATTGATGTTTTAAAGTTGTAGTGTCTGGACTCTATAACAATTGCTTCTTCTTAAAAAATACACAATGGAGGCTCCTAACACTGGGTTGCCACTGCAGAAGACTGGGCCGCCTGGCTTGCATTGTGACCTCAAGTAGAAGGCAACCCCTCCATGTGTTTGTGTGCACACATGCCTGATTTTGCAAGAAAAAATATACTGGAATATAAGGCACCAGCTCTGTGTTCAGGGTGAGATGAAATGCATGAACACACTTGCACGTGTATGTGCACACCAGCACACATACACAGACATGGATCTGCAGTGGCCAGTGCACATTCAGGTTGTTTCAGTTCATTGGAGGGTATTTTTATCTTTGCCTTCTGTGGTGTGCTGTTGTCCCAGGGCTGTGTCAGATCTTTTGCAGTCCTGAATCCAAATCCAGATTCTCCTGGTGTGAAGTATTTCCTGGGAACTGCTTCCAGTCAGTCACAGTCCTTGGGGCAGACTCACAGGACAAATGTTATGTGAGGAATCCTGTAGCAGTACCCATGGAGTACTGCCTCCAGGTAGAACTTGCAGAGAGGGTTTTCACTGTCACGGTGTCTCTCTTTTCCTATGACACCCATTCTGAGGGTCTTGGGCTGCTCCCTGACCCAGGCCCCATCTAGGCCCATTTTTGCTTAAAATGAAAAAGTATGGTTCTAAATCTTAGCTGAATACCTCAAGATTGCACAAGCAGGGGGAAGTAATGTAACAGAGGTTATGGCAGGAGCTGGAAATAGTATGGGGTTCTCAGGGCTGTAAATCTCCAGGAGAGTCGGAATTTAAAATAATACAATGCTGAGGGAACACAGAATCCCATGTAGCTACTTCTCATTTCTATTGATCTGAAAGAGGAACTTTACTTTATCTCGATTACAGTGTACCTGATGGTTTAACTGTCCTTTTTGAAACCTCTGTCTGAAACTGAAATAATCCATCTGTTCACTAGGTTGTTAACTTTAAAGGCAGTGGAACTAGAGGAGGGAATTTAATTTAAAATTACCATATTCATTTAATCGAATGTTTATTCCACACACCAAGTAATAAATAATCATCATGGAGATTTACAGAAAGTGATTTTGTTGTTCCATATCTTATATTTGTTACTGAAGAATAATTTTTTTGTAGGAGCCACCCTCCACATAGACTTCTTGCAAATTTCTTTTCAAACTAATAAACTAGTAACTGGAGATGTTCAGAGCTGTTGTAGTTTTGATTCATACCAATCACTTTTTAAAATCTTATCAAGAAGTTGAACTTTAATTCTTTGTCTGCCTTAGAAGTAGCTATTTGATATATACCAGCAATGTCAAAAGAAATTCCTTTCAGAATGATGAAATAATTAACAGATGGGGTGGTGGGTAGGAAAACAGGCAGCAAACTAAAGAAATAATTGGGACTGTCTCTAAGTAATTTAAAACCAGAAACATTTAAGGTACATTAATTTAATTTAGATATAATATTACTTCAGCTGAGGCTGATTATTCTCAAATGTAGTCTGAGGTTTTACAGTTATGATAAAGATCATTGTCTTGCTCTGTTGTTAATCCTATGGATTCTTTTTCATAACTTGATGTGGTTTTCCATTTAATTACTTTCATATCAGATTTAAATTAAATATTTTTATGAGAATTAACCTGAAGTGCTGGGAGAAATATCTGGCAAAATGAGCAGCCATGTACTTTTCATACCGAGGGTGGGATGTTGCACTCCATTTTTGTTCCATCATTTTGTGTCCACACCAAATGTCTCCTCAGTGAATCATTCTCTTCCCAGCTCAGTTGATCATTTCACAGCAAATTACTGAGGAAGTCTTTCAAATTTTGTACTGCTAACACTGAGAGCACTGGGAATAAAGAATTTGTTTCTTTATGAAGGGAAGGTATTTCATGCTGCTTTTCTTCCTCTGTTCCTTATGCTTTAATATATACCTCTCCCTTGTCCTCTCAGATATCTCTCTGAGGACAACCACAGCATTCACTACTACATCTCTTCTACTTGAAATACTGTTCTCTTAAGGCAGACTAAAAGACAAAATGTATATATTTATAAATAGATATATTTACAAGTAGACTCAGTCTTGACATTTTGAAAAGCCAGTGAAAGAATGAGAATTTTGTTGTTCATTAACTTGTAGACTCAAACATTCCCAAATAAAAGGGTGTGTGGAAGAAAGATCTTTGGTCCGCAGCACAAGTTCGCTCCTGACTTTGCTGTGGCCTACAATTTTGCATCCTATAAAATGTAAGTGCTGGATGTTCATTGACATTTTTCCGTGTCTCTGCTTATAATTAGGGAATATTTTTGTGATTTCTTTACCTGTTCTTTTATCCAGGTATCTGCTGTAGCAGTCCTCTGCTGTTGGTGTCTGCTACTTTTGTGGAGACAGCTTCCCCACTTTAAAAGAAGCAAATCCAACCAAACCAATGAGGAATTCACCTCCAAAACAGATGGGATGCTTTGAGCTCAGGCTTCTTCCTTGCTCTGGAACACCCAGCAAAAACCACAGCAGGGAATGGTGCGAACACTCCTTATCCCCCTCAGCCTCAAGCCAGTCGTTTTGGCTGACTCTGTTGGAGGTGCTAAGACACTGAGATAGTGCTGGATGAGGGCAGGGAGCTGGGACTGAGTATTTTTCCTAATGATGTTTTTTTGAGGAATGGGGTTAATTCTGGACTGAACGCCCATGTCTCTCACTTGGCACCGTGTGGGACCCCATGTAAGTTGTTTAGGTTTCTGTTGTTGTTTCTCCTGTAAACTACAAACTTGGGGGTGCTTCTACAGGCATTGTGAAGGGAAATACATGGGGTACAAGGGAATTCTTGCTGCCAGCAAGATTAGCACCCTGATGGTGGGTGAGGCTTCATGCAAGACATGGCACAAAGGCATTACAGAAAGGCATCCTCTGTTCCCCAGGAGATCAGTGGATTAACAGCCTGCCAGGACCCCTGGGCCTGGAGCAGGCTGCCTGACCGTAGATCCGCCGTGTGCAGATGTAGCACTTCCTCTGGGGTGAGCTGGTCTGAAATGAGTGGGTACATCTTATAATGATGTACTCATAAATGGTTTTGAGGCCTGAACCAAAGCCAGTTGAAGTCACTGGGAAAAACTCTACAGCTTCAAAGGGGTTTGGATTAAGGCCATAAGAAATTTTCACCTTATTTTTTCAAATAAACGCTCCCCAAATTGTAATTGACATTGTGCTCAAAGTATGGTTTAAAAATTTTATTTTTCTTTTAAAGCTTCTCTATCAGACGGTAAAGAGAGTATGATTTTTTTGAATAAATTTAAAAGTCTGTGGTTTTTTCTTTCTTTTTTTTTTCCATGTGGCAGTGTGACATTATAATGCCTTAAATTGTTTTGTGCATACCAAAAAGTACTCATGGTACATACTGTAATTTCATGTAATCATTTTGTTCACTAGCCTATGCCCTTGGGAAAAATAGTTGCCAAAATAACATTCATGAAAACCTCTTTTTTTTTTTTTTTTTGACTTTGCTTGGAAATCCACATACATATTTGCAATTATCTGATTTTAATAAGTGGGAGTTAATATACTCACCTTGTTCACGCATTTTAAAGCGTGCTAACATACAGGGGTCTTTTGGGGAGGGGAAGGGAGACCTGGAATTCTGCCTGTTTGGAAGAGGTTCATCTCCAGTCTGAAGCGCAGATCTGACAGACTATGCCCAAGCAATGGAGAGAGCAAGGTTTTTCTTTGTCCCATGGCAGCATTTATTGAAAACGGACAACGTCGCAGGGGGAGTCTGTGAGCCTGGGGGATAAAACAGGGGCCACATCCCACCCGAGTACCTCCTGGCCAGCGTGGACCTCCCCTGATGGCCTCTGGTTCTAGAGCCTTTATTCCTTTCCTCCAAGGGCCTGATACCTGCTGGATGTCCCATGGCACTGAGCACTGCGGGGACACTCTGGAGCACTGTGTGGATCCAGGGAATGCAGTGGTGGACACCAGCAGCTGCCCAGCACCACAGCAAGACGTCGTGTTGGGTGGGGATACAGACCCCATCTCGGAGGTGGGTGAGATCTCACCTGGCCCGCCACAGAAAATGCGCCCACAGTAGAAGATGCTTGCCTGCATCCTGCCAGGGATCTGCTCTGCCACCAAATTTCAGGCAGGGTTGTTAGTGCTTCCTCTCTCCAGGACAGAAGCACATTCCTGCAAACCCTCTCCTGCTGCTCCAGCACTTCTGCTTCTGGATGGCTCCCGAAAGCAGGGAAACATGCCACAGTGAGGCAAGAGGACACTTTCTGGGGTTGCAGAAGGCATTTTGTGCAAGTCAAATGCAGGGTGTAGATGCATTGATAATTTTTTTATAAAAACCAGTTTATGTTATCTTTTTGTGGGTTTAGTACACAGGGTTATTATGCTAGTGCTTAATGTGGACCTTCGATAACATAACTTCCACGATTACCTAGGTTATTTTCTTTGACTTGCAGCTTTCCAAGACTCTGTTAGCAATGTGTGTTCTTGTGTCCACACTTTCACCTAGTGTTGCTTCCTGATTGGTTTTGCTGTGAATATTGGGTTGCAAGTCAAGATTTAATATTTCTGCTAAGCCTTTGAGGAAGTGCTAAACATCTTCACTATTCTTTCACAGAAATTTCACTAAAACCGGGGTAATTTTAAACTTGACCTTGGAACTAATTGCACATACATTAAATTCTTACTTATTTAGGTTCCTACTGTACACACATGCATGTGCATACCTCTGTACTTTCACAGGGCTGAGCAGACCATTGAATAAATACATACTTGCAAAACTGGCCAATATTTTCAACTGTTTTAGAAGCTATATTAAAAAAACTGAATGTCATTCTCATGTAACACAGTCAAATACAATTCTACTTTGGCAAAGGGTGCACTTTCAGCACTTTTTAAAAGGGATTTTAAAACTAATGTTTTTTTAAATTTATATAAAAATTAAACTATGTCCCTGGAAAAGTTTCAAGGAAAAGACTTGGTGGGTGAGAACCACCCACTAAAGAGCAGTTAGTTTCAAGAATGGAATCCAATGAACTATTGGCAAAGAATTTCTTGTGTTTGGAGCAGTACATTGACATTTCACCTGGCATTATAAATTCTTAAGAATTAAGGAAATTGTAAATTATTAACTTGGCCTTTTCCTTTTGTATATCATAGCCTCTCTTTTCAGTGTAGTCTTCTCCACTGATGTTGGTTAGAAGATACAAATTCACCCAGCATATTTAGGAACCAACATCAAGAATAATTTTCTTTTGTATTGCATTGTTTTGCTTATGCCATGGTCTCATCCTTGTAAGGAGATCCCAGTCACATTTGACAAAGCAAAGTGAGAAGCAGCAGTGAACTGAGCTGATAAATTCTGCCATAACTCTTCTGGTTTTGTTGAACTCAGGAAGAGATCTCTATCACCAGTTCTTTAAAGTGAATCCTGACTGTCACAAGGTTTGGCACTTCTGGTCTATCAGATATAGTTTGAAAATCTTCCAATTTTAACAGCTGACTTTCCTTTATAAGAAAACACAGTAGAGAGAAACTGTGCTGGTTAATTTTATTGCAGTTCAATTTCCAGCTGGCAGTGAAAATCAAATAAACTCAGTGTAAAACTCAGTTTGGTCTTGGTCTCTGACCTTGGCCTCTTCTTTGTCTTGGCTATAGCAGTACTTCAAAATACATCTTTTCTAAGGGCCTACAGTTACTAAGACATCCTATATTTCAGGCCTACAGATGTCCAGGTTGTGTAAAAGTCTTGTTAGGTAAGAGAAGTAAACAGGAAAAAAGTTGGCATATCAGAAATAAGATAACACAAAGAGATGTGATAGCAGACTCCTCAAAGAGTTAACCTTGATGCTCCACCAAAACCATGTGTTGGTCTCATTTTTTTCAAGAAAAAGGATAAGGAGGAAGGAGAATCCTTGTTATGTTTGACATTTATTCTTTGCTATTCTGCTGCATATAAGCCCAGATCTGGTAAGACTTGTAAGTATATGTGCAACAGAAGACACAAAATTAATTCTGGAGGCTAATTCTTGCCACTAATGCTAAACACAGTCTTCAGAACTGAGACCTGTGATGTAATAACAGGGGATAATGTCTTAAGGGTTGTGTTAAAATAATTAATTTTCTCCATTACCTTGGACTGTTACTGAGCGTGTATTACTGCATATTGCTGCCAGTGCAGAAAGGACATCTCATTAAAGGTAATGGCCACACTTTCTTGGTCTTTGCTGTTTCTTGTGCCACAGGTGGCAGCACGGGCCATTGGTCACACAAGCAAACTGGGGTTAAGAGATGTGTAGCTAGAGACAGTGACAGCCTTTTTAGCAACATCTTATTTTCTGCTGGCATCACTAGAGGATGTGATGTATTTCAAGATGTATTGCAACCATAACTGCAGCTCTGACCTGTGACTTTTTGGCTGGAGAGGATAAGAATTTTTTGCCTATCAAATGAAGTAGGAGTGTAGTTGTAGCAACAAGGGAAAAGTTTCACTGAAACTATTTTTTCATGGAAATACAGAGACATTTTGAACATTGGTATATGTCTACAGGGGCAGCCTTTTGCAAGTATGCGTGCAATAGGACAGTGTTAAGTAACTGTAGAAGCAATGAAGAAAATGTGATTATAGAAACCATAAATCGCAGAAATACTTCCAAGAAATATGCCAACTCTTTCTGCAAGTGCAAGATAGGATAAGAGAGATACATAATGAGATGTTTCGTGGTTGTACTTTTGAAATTCAGTTTGCACATGTGCTTCCATTTAATTGAGGACTTAAAAACTTCTGTCTTACAGAGTTCCATTATGGGATAAAACCACTTACATAATTGTGCATCAGCATGCCTTGATTTACCAGCAGACCCTCAATAAATTTTTTAACAGACCAAAGTTCATGCATTTTTCTCAGAAGCTTAAGCCTATTATCAGTAATCCTGAAACTCGGCACTGTTGTTAAAAACAATTAAATCAATATTTATATGTTGTCCATTGATTTCCTAATCTTAAAAAGAAAAAAAACACTTGAAATGTCTAAGATTTAATAAAATGAAGGGCACTGAACAAGGCAGATGCTTTTTGGAATATCCCAGAGCTGTGATAGTAAGACAGATTTGCCCATATGTTTCATTTCACACTTTCTCAAAGGTTTTTATTGATTCGGTTAAAGTGTTGTATGAGCATAGCATTGCCAACAGCAGAGTATTAAGATGTGTTACCCAGGATGGCACTGTAACTATGAGTTTATTTGGAATATTTTGTTATGTAACAAAACATCTTGTGTTGACAATTGTGTGACAACCTTATGGAAAACTAGGTAATTGAGTTGATCGTTTACTGCCTAGCTTATCTCGTTCAAAATTAAGCTCTTTACTTGGGTAATACAGTTGCTTGAGCAGTAATTTTGATTTACCTGTACACCAGTCTTCCCAGCCTCCACCTTTGCACCTTGGCTCTCATGCTAGTGACAGTGGTCTGTTATTGCAGATGACACTTTGGTATATGTTCACCTTTATTGCCAGTCCCATAAATGTTATTTGCAACTACGTGCATGTTTTTGCAATCCACATATAATCTATTACACTTGGTTTCTTCCACAGTTTTCCTTGTATCTCCAGTGGTTTTACATATAAGGCATTGTTTTTACCATTTACTTGTCTTTAATTAAAGAATTTGTGTTTCTGCAGCTTGATGATGATACACTTTATCTGGTGATAAAGGAACATTCTGTTAAGCAGTTTCAGTACACATGCCAAATATAACTAAAATACAGTGAAAACATAATCCAAAAGAATACACAGAGATATCAATACCCGTATACCTATACAGCTTATATCTATAGTTTTTATTTTTTATAAATTAAAGTACACTTACAGCAGTGTTATATTCACTTGTAACTCTTGGTTTAGATCTCACTTCTTGCTGAAACACTGTGAAATAAGTGGAATATGTTGCTCCTTCTTTATATTCATGTCCTTTTTAGTTTTAGAAAAGGTCACATTTACATTCACATCAGAGATAAGTGTGCGATGCTCCATTTTTTCAACATAATAATTAAATACCATATAATCACCCTGGTGACACTATTGCACAGAAACATTCCCCTTCAGCATTACTACAGTCAGAAACAGTAAAGGTGCAGTGCTTGTCAACTTCCACAGATTGGGGCTTTAATTAAAGTAGTTATCTATTACACCAAATAAATCTTCCAAATAAATAGATATTGACTCATCAATGTTTTCTGCAAGTATAAGAATTTTTCATGCCTACATTCACAAAGCGTTTATTTTTCCCATTATCTGTAAATGGGTCTTGCATTTAAATGAGGTAATTCTCTAGGGACGGACAAAGGAACTTAACAAACTTTGTTTTCTTTTATGCTCCATTAAGTCAATGTTTTCCTTCCCTCCTCTCTCTCTCCTTTAAAGAGCATGTAAATGTTTATTTTGGAGCAAAATGAAGGCAGCCCCTCTACCACATTTTTTTTTTTTTTACTTCTTTTTTTCTGGTGCATAGGGTCAGGGGCTGCAAAGTTGCCTTTTGGTTTGTGGTCTGGGGTCGTAAAATACTCGTTTTGTAGACCTTTGCCTCATCGAGTAGGCATAAACCAGCTAAGAAAAACAAACCATTTAAGACAGTGCTGTCTGGACTCTGTACATTAGTATTTTGTGCTTTCAGCTGTTGACCATGAAATGTCTGCTCATGTGTAACAAAATAAGGGTGCAAAAGAATTAACTCCACTCTTCCCCAAGCCTTTTTAAAATGAGGATACTTCAGTGAGTTCACTCAAACTGAGGAAGCTTTTTGGCTTTTTTATGGAAAGTCTGTCAGTAAGTCCAAATTGTCCCTGAAATTTCAAAAAGTAGCTAGACAAAAATTTAAACTCTATGGAGTCTAAAACCTCATTGAAGTCTAAGAATTATCTTGCATATTAACTTTAAATCGAGTTACTTTGGGTCTACATAATTTTTGTTTTACGTTCAATTCCCTGTATGTTCAATAGATCTGCAACCCCTTTGATTAATCTTAGCAAACTTTTCTACAAATAAGACACTGAAGCTCCATGTAAAAAAATGTTCAAATTTGCAATTGAAGGTTTAAATCTGTGTATTGTATGTCAGTTTCTTTAAAATAATTCTGAAGAGATGAATGGTGTCTAAAATTTAATTTGTGTTGGTTTCCAGCATTTCACTGTAGCATGTCATTCTCAGCACTTGTTTGCTGTTTTGAAAAATTTTTACAAATGTTTTGCAAACTTAGCTTTTCAGATTTATATTTTTCGTTCTTATTCTGTGTGGTAAAATAAAAAAACCACAACCTAGCAGGTGTTAGAAAAAATGGATGAGTAGAGCAGAGGCAAGTTCCCAAACTAATCATAATAGTGGTCTCTGGAGTTTAGTGTAGGCCACTGGATAGTACCTCTAGCTCGTTGAGCATTTGGCGGAAAGACTAACACAAGAACACTTCTACAGAAGTTCAAACCCTCTGCACTTTGTTTAAAGATAATTTACTACTGTATTTGAAAAAAAAAGTTATGTTTTCTTAATTTGTAATTTCCTGTTTCAGTATGAATATTCTGCATAGCTGCGTCAGCTGAATAGCTTGGATATTTAGCCTGTTGCCTTTGCTTATTGCAGTAAAGACTTGCAAATATCCATATGGCTATAAAAAATTGGCAGTCCCATACTCAGAAGTAGTTTGTTCCTTTTTCTTTCTCATCTCAAAGGATTGGATTTTACCAGAAGACCAAACCATAGTTACAAACTGCAGCTTCTGATATGTGCTTCATGTTTTATCTTACAGTGTCTCTTTAAAATTTGTACATTTTTTTTACAAGAAGTGAGTTTAATGACCATTTGCTAGTAAGTTTAGTAATTATATTTTGTGTGTTTGGTGGTTTTCTTTTCAATATGAAGATGTAGTGATTTTACATAGAAAGTGCAATATATTTGCTTTTATTCATGCATGACTTCTTTTGTCTTCTTAAATGTAATTGCTGGAAGTCTGTCAGTGGTATAAGACTGAGACTATAGGCCACTGCTCAGATCTATAATGCTTTTAAAATTTTTTTTAATAATATGAACTTCATCCATAAGTTTAACTTTTGCAGGTGTTACAAACTTGTATGCTCTTACTGCATTTGAACTTGGGTTTTACATAACTCTGATAGAGGAGTTCCCCACAAAAAACCACAACTCTAATACATACCTAGTGTTTTCTCAATTAATTCTGAAATGCATTTTCTGTTTAAATGAAGCCTTGAGAATCCTGCTTTGATGCATTAATTTCTTCCAGTGCCTGATTTTGAGAGTCATGTAAGGATGATGATTTATAATGATGTTCATTTAATGTGATTAATTTCTTAGTAGTCTCAGAGCACTTTATAGTTAGAGAATTATACTTCAAATTAATTTAAAAATTAAACAGTAAAGTAGTGACAATCATCTGCTATTCATCAAGTATAAAAAGCTCTCATCTAAGAAATAATTTATAACCGTCTGATAAAGGATCACCAAAATACTCAGTAAATATGCATTACTGTCCTGTCATTGCATAGGCTTATAATAACAAGAATCTTTAACTTTGAAGCTGACACCATTTCCACCGCAACAGATAAGGGCATTGTGGCCAGTGTCATATCCACGGGGACATAGATGGTCATACCCTCTTCTTTATTCACACAGGTTAGACACCAAAGTGAGTTGTGGTTCCTTGTGGAAGGACTAGAGGAACTGTAAGTCACCTCCATGTCCTCTCTGAGGCAAGTGATGACGTTTTGCATATGCTTTATGTACATTATACATTTATATACATTTGCTTTATGTACAAGGAGATTAAACAGAAGAAACAAAGCACGTCAAAGAAGCATTGTAGGAATGAATTGAAAAGAAAATGCCTGACAGCAGAAGAGAGTAGTGAGGAAGAGTTAGGCGTTGTCTATAAAAGAATATGGAAAATTGGCAGGCTTTCCAATGGCAAAATTAAATTTGTACTGCTTTCCACTCTGTTAACCTTATACAACCAACACAGCTGTGAGGGCGCAATCCAGCTCTCCTCCCTTTCTTTGCTATCAACAAAACAGTTTGGCAATTTCCATTTAGGTCTGTGTGTGCGTTCCCTCTGACGGCATTGCAGTTGCACAGCTATTACTAATGACATAATCTGAATACCGTGGTTCTATTTACATGTTATTAACCATCTAATTTGTCTTGCAGAATTGTTATTACTGCTGATTATGTACTTCAGTTCCTTGAATATGGGTCCATTAACATAGCTACCCAATTGTCCTTTGACTCGAGCTGACCTCAGAAAACTTCACTGACTTCACTGTGTTAAGGGTACTTAGATTTAATTTTTAATGGGCTGTGGGAGCTACAGCTTTACCAGGTCTCACACATAATATCTGGCAGAGTTCTGAAACCTGGAGAAAAGAAACTATCAGTACTTAATCCTTCAAAGACAGCTTGGAAAACAAGATTTAACAGGATTTTGAAACCTCAAACCCAAGAAAGTTCCCTTGAATCAACTTCATTTGTTCAGATCTTGTAATTTTCAGTGGTTAGTGTTTCTGTATGCTTAGGGCAGGCAACACAAGAAACTCCAGGGAGCCAGTTCTCTTACCCAATCCATAAGTCATCTGAGTACATGTGGTCAAGAGAATGGATCTGGTGTCAGGAGACTGTGCTCAGTGTTGTAGAAGTCCCCAGCAGGTAGAGATCTGGGGGCCACATCTGAGGCAAGGCAGGAAAGCTTCTTGAGGAGGTATCAGGGATAACGTTTTGACAGCAGGTTTAACTGTAGTAATTGAATAATTGAGTGAGAGATTTTGACCAGAAAACAATGCTATTTGCAACAGACGTACAGTAGCAGAATAATATACAAATGGGAAAACATACTTATGTGAACCCTTGCTACAAAATAACATACTGAAAGGAAGAAAACATAATCTTTTGTACTTTGTCAGCACTTAATTTTATACTGTCATTAATTTTTATGTGACTGGAACATGACTTCACTTCTCCTATTAAAAAGAAGTCAACAATAACTACTTACAACAGGTCCGGTTTTGGTAGTGACGTGAAAGCTGGAGCAAATCTTTCCTTAGCCTTATGGTATGGAGAACAGTATGTAAACTGTGACCCATGTTAAGAAGCAGATTATCTGTGTCAGAGTAAAACTGACTCATGTCAGCTCTCGAATTAGCGTGACTTGGACTAGGGCTGTACGGATAGATTGTAATTCAACACTTTGCTGTTTGCAACCTTGCTGTTGAGATTGAAAAGGCTCTGAGAACGAGGCCATGCAATAAAGGTGGTGAAAGAACTCAGGCAGGAACTTAGGGCTCTATAGTCTCCTAATGTACCACATGCTTGAGGCCGGGATAACAGGGCCTGGGACTCCACCTTGTTTCTTGTCCAAGACCACTCACAGCAGCGGGTTAACTGTTGATGCTTCTGTGTTTCTTCATATTGTGATTGACCCATATGTAATGAGATCTTGACACAATCAGAAGAATAACTGCTCTCTTCCACAAGAACTGACATCCCTCTGAAAGGTCCAGTGTGCTTTATAGCACAGATATTGCAGCAGCATCAAAGTGTAAAGGGGCATTTAAGAGGCCAGAGGAATTTAAACAGTACAATTTGAAGGAGGTCTGTGCAGCAATATGTTAGCACAGTGATGCCATGATGATTTTTTGCTTTTTCTTTTATCCCCCTTTTATATAGCTTTATGTATCCTCAGTGCTCTTAGCCCACATACTTGTAATTCCCTAAGCTTGATAACTTAGTATAGATCTATATTCCGTTAAGCCAGGAGACCAGACATCCCGGAAGCCTCGCAGTTAAGGGTCAGAAAGCCCCAGACACCAAGGTCCTTTCTAGAACACATCCTGTAAACTAAGAGGGGCCCATCCAGGGAGGAATTCTTCGAGATGGGGAGTTAATTCAAACCTCTCATTGGGGAATCTTTGATATATATGCTAATTTGCAAGGTATGTAATTGTATATGTGATCTATCGATGGTGTGCATTCTGGTGTGCATTTCGGCACACTCCACCTGGAAGTGGTGCACCTAAGGATTCTTAAATAAATATCGAGGTAAAAACCCCTTTAACCATGTTTCGGCTCTTAATTTTAAGACCAGGAAAAGGCAGCAACAGTAGCTTGCCATGTCAAGTGGCTTTTATTTAGATAATTGCTCAATATGTTGGTCTTGACATTGTCTGTAGAGGAGTCTTGACCAACTTAAATATAATGCAGCAGTGTAGGAGAGCAATATCTGCTCTAGAAAGAATCAGAAACGTAGAAAACATCCTGTTACTTCTGAGAGTGGAATGGAGCAGATCCTGAAATGTTTGCTGGATTAGATTGCACCCAGGGAATTCTATTTCATTTCTTCAGCAATGAGTCAATAGTGCTGAACTCCACTGTCATCTTGCTTGCTGGCATTCACATGCTGAACGATATCAAAGGATAACTAAAAAAAAGGAAATAATTTAAACACTTGCACACGTTGTTTCAAAGTGGAATATAGAGATTAACTTTATTGACTCACATTAATGCTAAAAAGAGCTGCATGGTTAAATCCTCAAGTATTATTGTTATTCTACCACTCACCCGCAGGGGTTTCCTGGAGCTTATCACCTGTATTCTTCTGTGAATGTAGTTTAGCGAGTGGTTATAGATTAAAGATATGGGATCTAGAAAATAGATCCCTGCCAAAACATCATGGCTGAAGGGGAGAGGACAGAAAGAAGATTCAGCTTGTGTTTCAAATTTTCATGGACTGCAAATGGACTTAGAACACAACAGTATCCAACCCTCCCTGCAAAATAACACACTGCTGTCTTTTTCTGAGCTATGTATGAGGTAACTCATTCCTGGCTAACTTTGTGTGGCAAAAGCTGTTTTCAGGCTTTTTTTTGTGCTTTCTCATTTTCCAATTATACTTAATTGACATTATATTGGATAATGGAAAAAGTTAGACCTGATCTTTCATCATTGTGGTAATGTGTTCTTTTTTAATTATTGTCATTAGTTTGGGATTTTAATTTGCATTTTAATAAGTTTAATTAAGCAATCAGTGAATATTTATTTTCAGAACACTCAGTTTGTGATTTTCAAAGAATTACTGGGGAAAAAAAATAGATTCCAACCAGCAGTCCAGGTGAAAATAAATGCTTCTGTTGTGCAATGAATTTTAAAAGAAGCACAGTATCTTTCCGTATAAATCTGAACATGAAGATCTAAAAATAGTTTGTAGGAAAGAAATATAAATCAAAGAAAATTAATCAAAGCTTTATGAAGTTCAGTCCACACATACAGAAAGACAAGCCCCTGAGTTTAGGTCGACTAATTGAAAACATTTGACTATAAGACATTACCAAAGGAGATTATTACTTTATAAGCAGCAGATTTTTTTGTGTTGGAAAAAAAGCTGTCTTGAACCACGTTCCTCAGATTTCTTCATATACAGAACCACGTGAAATAGTTTAAGATTTTCTTGCAATTAATAATTTTTCCACGAGATGGCACAAGAAATCAATCTTTCTCTACCCATACCAGGAGTGTTAATTCCTGTATTTTGATTCTGACAGACAGGTATGCCCTAATAGCCTACTAAGCAATTACAATATAATGTTCCCAGCTGAGAGCTTGGAATTTGTTATTGTACATTAATAACTGAGAGATAAGCATGTGGCAAGGGGACCACTTCTTATTTGTTGACTAGGGAACACAGAATAGTATTGCTGTAGCTGAATTGTTTTTAACTAATATACATAAATATTCATGGAACTTATATGAATTAAAACACAAAGGCATCTGTTACACCATGAGGGACTTAGTGCTACAATGGGCACTTAATGCTCAATTAGAAAATGACATCTAAAAAAACCCTCTAAAACCAATCCCTCTTTATGTGGCTAAGATACTGAAATTTTTAATAAATTCCTGGTGGAGTCTGTTGAAATATTAAGCATAATGAGTTTATGAGGGAACAAAAAAACCAACAACAACCAAAAAAAAAAAAAAAAAACCAACAACAACAACAACAACAAAAAAAAAAAAACCAAAGAAACCAAACAAAAAGGGATAGGTAGTGGCAGTTTCAATCCAAATTCTTAACAAGTTCCACTGCAAGATACTTTGCACCCAGTCTACTGAAAAATACTTTCTTAACTGGCTACAATGAAATGTCTCCGTTTGCCTTGTCAGATAAGAAAGGTTTGAAGTAATAGTAAAGAGTTTGATAAGAGTACAATTTACAACTGGCAAACTGAAAGCAGGGCCTGAGTGGCATCTGTCAGAAATAACAGTGGGTTGTGACCGAGCTTTGTCCAATCTTTCTGAAGTGGACAGCCTGATGCTTCTCTTTAGAGACGTATTATCACTGGGCTATTTGCCGACATCGGTACCTGGCAAGTTGGTTTCCCCCTCTGCATATTCCAGGTTGTGACTTTTTGGTTTTTTTACAGAAAGCACTAGAACATTAATATTTTTATTGCAACTGTTCTGACTCATAAAAATGGTCATATTGGCAAGGGAAGAAATCAGTCTCCCTTTTGTTCTGTGATCCAGGAGCAAGCTATTTTATTTTTTTCCAGTCCTGCTTTTATTGCTGGTCTAATGGCAGAGTCTGAATGGGACACGAGCCCATACCCTACCAGCTCATACCAAAAATGCACGTCTCTCTAGAAATTAATTTTGTCATGGCTTATATTTGGCCACCATGGTGTCATACTTTGAGGTGCATGAATAAAATTTAAAAGCTTCATCTTCTGAAGTGTAATAATTCATTTATTCTTTCTTTGAAATAAGAAAATTTAGGCTGTAGTCTCCTAGTGAGAAGCATTACTATGTGTATTATTACAAATATGCCCAATTATGCCAGTTTTAGGTAAATTGCCGGTCTAAAGAGGATTTATGAGAAAGTAAATGTAGGACATGCCTGAACAAAAGCAAATGCAGTGAAGTGTTTCAGTTTATTAAAATCTCTAGAACTTTTGAATTCCCGAATTGCATTACAGTAATTACAGAATCATTAGAGAGGTTTTGTTTTATTACAAATCCTGAAATTCTTTCAGTTCTTTAGACATAGCCTTTTTGTTCTGATAAATACACAGTAAATAAATATCAGCCCTGGACAAAATCACCTTGCCACAAGAATGGCATTCAGTGCTAAATTTGATGTAAATTATAGTTGTAGTGAAATTCATTTTCACTGCCGTTTTATAATATTGTAGTACTTTGGACTTGGGTGCCTACTTGAAATCTACTGAGATTTCAAGAAACTTTACAATTAAACCTTGGGATTGTGAAGTGAAGTGACAAGAGTCTCAATAAATGTAGTGGGATTCATTTGCCTTGCTATAAATGAAAACAACTCTCTCTGTGTGTCTTCCCATAATGTTTACTGTCTCCTCCTGTGAAGGTGATGACTTGAAAAACACCTTTTTTTTAGCCATACTCCACAGAGTCGTAGTTAGCTGTGTTCCTCTTTATTTCAGTATTGTGAAGATTTCAATTTCTAAGTCCAATTTATTACATTTTTTTAAAATTAGGATTTTTATAACCCATTAAACAGATAACATTTATTACATACTACAGTGACTGACAGAGTTTTCTAATACTTCAGACTCTCTAGATATGCAAATAATATAGTCTTAGCAAAATGTAGTTGTGCTCAGAACATACCAATTAGGTGTTTAAAATACAGATTGCTTAAGTGAGTGGTTGACTACAGCTCAGGCCCACCCCAGATCTCATTCTTCCACCAAATTCTTTTTTGCTATGCTTTCTCAGGTTATTTCGATTTTTCTGCCTTTTACCAACTCTATTCTTTAGTAAGGAAGGCATGTCACTGCCCTTCAGACCTTCCCTACTACATTTATTACACTGAGAGCTAGCTTTCTCCAGTCACCAGTTTCTGACTTCTTTTAGTTTGAAGATGTGTGGGGGTGTTGTTTTTTCCCTCTTTGTTTACTGTAGTAGGTAGTTGCTGTGGTGGCCAGGCTTTGGTGCATTCGTGCTGAGCTCTCCTTATAAGTGGTTTATTTACAAGAGGGTGTAGTTAGACTATAGATGTGAGATCCTTTAATGGTGAAGACTGGCCCAGGTTTATGGAAGGATTTCACCACATTTCTGAACACTTTTCTTTACTGGAACCTGACCGAATTTTGTCCAAATCCTTCATTCCCCACAGATTCTGCCTTTTTTGACAATGATGTGATACAAAACCTGACACTTCATTTATTGTGACAGATCTTTTTTTTCTCTTCACTAAAGAGAAACAAGATAGAGAGAGAAATGAATTTTGGGGAAATGATGTGAAGTGAAAGCTGCAGGTTTTGCATAGTTAGGGTAGGAGCTATGTTTCTCAGGCAAAAATCAAAAAAGGGGAACTCAAAGTGAGACAGAGCAAGCCTGCTGGAGTTGTGAGTTACACTTTCTGAGAATAAAAATATCTTCAAATTAACCAGTTTAGCTTACATGAACAAGGGTATGTGTGTGCGTGTGTGTAAACCCACCTTCATTTCTTCTTTGTATTTGGAATGTGTAACCAAATACACCTTTTCAGTGTGTTCCAGAGATAAGGAGTTTTTCTGGGACCTGCTTCCAGGGGCACAATAGAGCACAAGGGTACTTCAGAAGTCTCCAAATATTTGAAGACTTTAACCAAGCTTGAACTAGACTGTCTGGAATATGTCCATGACCGGTTAAAGCTGTAGTAAAAGAGATTAGAAAAGATATGTCTGCTTTCTTTGTGTTTTCAAGTGAAAATACTCTCTGGTTTTCCTTTGTGCGGGAGTGTTTGGCCAGAATCCTTAGGGGATAACTGAGCAGCCAAACCACATGCTAGTTTACTAAGATACTACTAGGTGAATAAATAAATAATGGGTACATAAATAATTGAGTCATATGTTATTGGAGTTTTTTTGGTGATGTTGTAAACAAAGATTGAAGGTAGTCATTGGGGAAATCTTATTCGTCTTATCTAGTACTTCGGATTCATTCCATTAAAATGGAATTCTGAAGTGACTGTATGAATAAGAACATACAAGCTTTGTTAATTCCGTCTGTGTTTCACACATGTAGATCCTGCAAGCTGGGTGTTGTTTTGGCTGGGTACAGAATATCCTGGGCTCAGGGCACTTATGAACATTAACCTTTCATCCAGTCTTCCTATATGCCCTTATTAAGGGTTTAGAAAAAGTAAATAAGACTAACATTCTACTGTGCTCCAGTACAGATTAATATGACACTGGTTACTTGTGTTACATTCCAAGGTCTGAGAGCAGAGCTGGCAGGAAGGAAGCACTGTGTGTTAGTGCTTGCACTGATGTGAATGCCCTTAGCAGGGTGAAAGGAAGCAAGGGTTTGCTCTCCTCTGGCCTTTCCCCTCTGCATTATGAAAAAACTGAACTCCTTTGTGCTCCTTCCCTTTCCACTATAAAGGACAGCAGTACTGAGACCTGTTCCACCTGGGATCAAGTTGCTCCCCTGCCTGTTGTGACCCACAGACTGACATTCATCTCCCATAGCCCAGTGGGGAGCTCTAACCTAAAGTCTACTCTGAACTGATCTTTTCCTCCAGATGCTGCAGGAAAGGTACCAATCAATAGGTAAATATTCTTGAGCTCTTTGTGTTAAAACGCACTTAAGGTCTGTTAGGCAAGTTTCTTTACACTTTTCTTTTAATTTTATCAGCTGGCAAAATGAAGATTAGATCTTTGGGAACAGCTTTGGTTGGAGTGTTGGCCCATCCTATGAGAAGGGAACCATAATTGTAATAATAATAATTGGTGACAAGCTGTGGTCTGACCTGGTTGCTGCCCAGGTGACTCTCTAGCACCCCGTCTTTAATCTCTGTGTCACATCACAAGACAGAGGTAAACTTGTAGCCTTGGGCATTGTGTGGGAAGAGAAACAACAGGCACACAAGCTCGTGATCTCTGGCACCCATGCTATAACCTTGGCACTCTGAGCATTGCACAAGCTCCTCTACTTCTTCCCGAGCCCTGCAGAGTCCTGCAGTGCTCTGGGGGGACCACCCAGGGCTCAGCTCTTGTATTGACACATGGTCTTCTCTTGGTGAGATATTGTGCACTTCCATTTTCAGTTTGCTGTTCCCTTTTACAGAAAGGGTCCAAGGGAAAAGCATTTGAAAGTGAGGAAGCACACTCATACCTAGGGTCTGTGTAGCTACTAGACAATGTCATAGCTTCCTAGTCCTTTAATTAATGACAGGTCATTTAATGATGGCAAGAGGAAACCTACTCTTGAGTTTCAGAGTCTGCAATGGACTCCATGCTCAAAGACTGTGACTTCTGCTTCTTAAATGAAAATGTGGAAGTAAGAGTGAAAATAAAAAAAATTGAAGCAGTAAACCATAAACTGCATTCAGTGGGAAGCACTTAAATATAGACTGATATACGGTACATATGTGTGTGTTTGTGTTTTGACATGTATATATATTTATATAAATATACACTTGTATAGTGTGTGTTTCAAGCCAGCCAATTGCTCACCCAGAAGATAGAGTGTGTCCTTTTTAGACAAAACATGCTGAAGCAGAACATTGCTCTTTTAACTAGAAAGAAAAGAAAATTCTGGTTTGGAACAAGTTTAACTTCTTTTACCAAAAACTTCAGAGTCATTGCTATCTTTTCTGTGTAGTGATTGGTATTGCTATTTCCATCAAGTATTCCTCATCACTTCGCAACACAATTTTTGAAAAATTTGGAGGGAAGCCACCAAAGAGAAATACAGTTTGAGGAAAAGAGAACATTAAAAGTGTCATAGTTTCATCCTCTTTGACTAAAATGCTTATAACATTGTGTTTGGAAAAGCCATTGGACTTCTCGGCACTCACTTTCAGGAAAGAGACAATGTCTCTTCTGTTACTCACATTTATCTGCCAAGAATCTTTTATGAGAGATCACAGGAGACCTTTTTTTTCAAGACTATAGATTACACAAATAGACTGTTTTATGTAATTTTAGAGGTGAACTAAATGGGAGCTGAAACTGCTGAGTGTCTCTGAAAATGAGGCCAGTTTTGCTTAAGTATTTCACTTGCATTTCTTCACATGTCTGAAACTTTCGTTTGAATCTTAAATATCTTGAGAGCATTTATACAAATCTGAATCTATGTCAGAATATTTTTTCTGGAGTTTTTTCAGCAGTATACCTCAGGTTATTTCATCATTATTTTAGCATTTCTTGAGAAATCAGGTAGTAACAGCATGTTGCATGTGGATTGCAGGGTGCTGCTGGTTTTACATCTGTCTTCGACGCGAGTTAGACTGACCACAGTGGCTATAATGAGATGAGGTGAGTTTCAGCAAGTGCAAAAAACATTCCTTCCTACTTGTACTCTTCTCCCTCAGTATGCAGGTCATGTACAGTGCATGGTGCACAGTCATTGATGTAATTGTCAATTCCAACATCATGTTATGATGATCCGTAAAGATTCAGTTATCAGAAGACATTCCAAACAATAGCCCTATTTTAGACCAGTCTAAGATGCAGGAGATTCAACATCACTTTGTCACACCTATAGAACAACAAATCCGCATGGTTGTGGTTTCTCTGAAAATTAGTATCTTCTTTTGCAGAAAAAAAGGGATCAGCTCACAAGACCTTAAGGTAGTCCAAGCCATTTTTGCTGCAGATAGATTCATTTACATCACTTGATATAAGTAGTTTTGGTGAATTTTTTTTTGCTTTTGTTTGTTTGTTTTTTGTTACAGTAATACTAGTTTCTTAAAGATTATGATATTGTTATCGTTTGGTAAAAACTGAAACATTTTGATTATCAAATTAATTAACTTCGTTTTGAGATTTATACATAAGGCTAACAAAAACCTAATTATGTACCTGTACATAGTTATTAAACAGTTTGTAGCTAATTTTGTTTAAAATGGTCAATGACGCATCTCTGAGTTACTCTGTGATTATTCTTTTCTGTATGGCTGACACCAAATTGTTTTTGAATAGAACAGGAATTCAATTAAAAGGAACACAAATGACATTAAAAAACTATTTCTATTAAGCAGTAGCACTACCATAAATGTATTGGCTATGCAAATCCATTTTCTGAAGTTAAAATATGATTTAGACACTAAATGAATGTATCTAGTCAAGCAATTAAGCAATGTGTACAGAAATGAAAATGAAAGAATTGTGCTCATCACCAAGACATTCTACTGCTCAGAGATCTCAGGTTCTATAGTCTATTTTCATACAAACTGAAAAAGTTCTACATTGTGGTGTTTATTTTTTTCTTAATATCTCATTCAGACTATCAGTAGTATTGAGCATTGGTCTGAATTAGTTGGACAAACTGAATAAAAGGTTCTCTCTATTGGAAAAAAATTTCTCACCATCCCAGTATTACTAGGGGAGCTGCCTGGCTCTGAAATTTGGTTTTAAGACCTTGGCAGAAAACCTTGGTTTCTTACTTGAAAAACAAAATTTAGGGAGCTTAAAGATTTTGTGTTTTAATTTGAATTCTTTGTAGGGTCTCCACACAATTCTGATATTTTCTTAATATTATTTTACTTTTGCAATACATAAAAGCTGCCTTTCTGAATACAGACATGCAAGAAATTAATTGTTTGATCTAAAGTAAACTTGAGAGCAATCTGTATTAGGTAAAGTTTAAAATTATTTAATATGCTCTGAGTTTTGTGCATGGATAAATCACTAAAATTAGAGAGACCTGAAGAAATAATGAAGTTGCATATATTTTTTGACAAGTATAAGTACCTTCTCTAGGCATACATATCATGTATGTCCACTTTTAAGTAAATCAGTGAATGTTAGATAAGATTTAGGCTTTTACAGAAGTAACTTCTGATTATTTATTGTGCAAGTGTGGCCTTAGAAATTTATCTTGGTAATATTCAGGTTATAATGAAGTCAGTTCTGTATAGTTTTATGTAAATATTCCCTTTCAACTTCACTTATATAAGACGAACTCTACAGATAATTTTTGAGTCAATTTTACATCTGGACAAGAAAATAAAATTGATTATTATCAAATGGAAATATTCTCTTTGACAATAATTTTTATTTAAAACTTAATTGAAATTATAAAAGCTTTTTTTTTCTCCAGATAAAACAGTGAAATATTGCATTCACTTAAAAATGTTCAAATTCCCTTGTATTTGGTATTTTTTATGCTGGAGGTCATTTGTACACTCATCATCAATGTGAAATGGCATTTTTCAGACACTCCATCTGAAAAATACTCCCTATTTCTTCCTGTGAAGTGCATTGTATTATGCCACATTTATTTGCCCGAACATAGTTTACTTTGTGCAAACAAATTATGTGCATAGGATGTTTCTTATATTTATAGATGCACACTTAAATAGAATGCTTCAAGTCAAGGACAACCTAAGTGCATTTAATTTGGGAAAGTGTTTAATTTTTGCAACATAGGAATAGCATGGGAACTTTCTTGAAAATACAAACAGAACATTTTCTATTAAATAGGCAACAAGATATAAACAGGAGGCCTCTGTTTTAGAGCAAATAGAAGATTGGCCTTTTGCATTTCCCCCTTACCAAGAAAATATATAACCTACTTGGCATCCTCTCATGATGATTAATTTATAAAGCATTAGTGTGAAAGGGCTGTGTGAAGCCGTATTTAAGGAATGAAATATATTCTGATGAAAAGATGCTATTGATGCCTTCTGACTGCTGTGTTTTCAGCAGTTACAGAAGTGCTAACTTTTATTAGGAAATATACATAACACCTTATGAGGTAGGACTTCTAAACAACAGAAATTATATTAAAACAATTAGTATAAAAATGAGTAACAAGACAAAATACTCCTTTCATATAAAACAGCTAATTAAAAGTGATGTACCAGGTCCCAGTAAGGCATGAGGACTGGGGCCTCTCCTTCACAGACCGAAAACTCATCTTACAAGAATCCAAGAACTGTTTTGAACCTAAAAGTCTCTTTCCCCCCAGTTCCGCTTCCTTGCCAAAATTTGACAGCTGGACAGCCACAACGGTCTGAATGTTCCCCATGCTCCAGTGACAAGTAGCTATCAGGGTGTGGTCTTCACCATGGGAAAAGAGAGGGTGCTGCTGCTGCCTGGAGGGTCTGGGATGCTTCACAGATACATGCAACCGCACAGATACTTGCCTGAATAAAATCCTGTTTCTTCACACAACAAAGAAACAAAAGAAATGCTGGTCAGTAGCAAATGCCCACGAAATAGATACTTTCCCAGAATAATTTGTGGCTTGCAGATCATTAGTGGTTTTGTCAGTTTGTCTGATAGCATCTTCAGTCATCTCCAGAGAGACCTTCAACCACTGAACTCGTACACGTTGTATGAAGAAACATCTTCTCCTCTTTGCTCTGAAATTTCCACCTACTAGCTTCATATGAAGTTCACCCGTTTTTCAACAGGGAATAATTATTCAATACATTTCCACTGCTTGTGATCATATGAAATTATGGTTTCCCCTATCTGATCTGTTACATGCCTTATCATAAGCAGGCAGTATAGTTTTTTGTACCTGGACAAATATAAGACCCTTGAACTGAGAATCTGTGTAGCAATATTGTCTATAATCAATACAAATGTGATATATATTTGCCATACAATGTCTTTGTGTGAATTAAGGAGACCAAGAACATATACGGAATTTGAAATTTCCAGCAGAATATTTGGGCATGTGAGAAATATCATCTAGCGTATTGGTTAAAGACATAAATATAGAAAGCTTGCTAATTTCTGCCATCAGATTTGAAAACTGGATCTCCATGTTTAGTAACTTGCAATTGCCTCAGACTTAATTCTTTTTAAATGACCAAAAAAGGTTATTATCCACCGAAAATTCCAGAGGTTATTTGTATTTAGTGAGTTAATGCTGGTAGAAATGTGTATTATGCTGTAATGACTGTAATTACTACATCTAAGGACTCAGGAACCTGTTTTTAACATGGTTTCCTAAAGAAATTATCATTATGCAATCTCTACTTGTTTGTCTTCCTTTTTGCTTAAGAAATTTGAATCTGTTGGCCAAGTGTTATCAGCTTTGGAATAGACGTCTCAAAGGAATTTTCCTTTAATGTGTGCTGAAATTAGTGTCTAAAACCATGTAGACTGAAGGTGGGAAGAGACTTGAGTCCCTGTAATAGGAGAGTTTTCCCTCATTGATTGGCAACCTTAAAGGCCTAGTGGCTATGTTGTAAAGATCATTGTGAGCCATAGAAAGAAGAAATGTTAGAAAAAACTCAACAACCAAACTGAACAAAAAGAAAACTCACCTGCATCAGCAGGGAAACCTGTAGGAGAATTCTGGTGGAGCATCTCAAGAGAAACATTTGTTTTAGTGAAGATAATGAGAATGTTTGGGTTCCACATACTCTATGTGCCCATGCTACAGAATTTGTAAGTATTTTTACGAAGTCAAAGCCATGTGTTTTGTAAACATCAAACCACATCACCCAAATTTCAGCTTCTCAGCAAAGTAAGTACACTAAACCGATCTGCAGCAATATGCTGGATGTATATGAAATCTAATACTTATTTTGCAGAGCAATAGCCATAAAACCACATTTCACTAGGAAAAGATCTATTTTAATAGATATTCCATCCAAGCACCTATGCTACTTTCCTTAAAGTGTAGACTGACACTATGTGAAAGGTAGGCAGGGTCTAACCCAGTGTGTGAGTATAGCTCACCACAAGTTTATTCAGTAATCCTTTAAGCATAAACATGACCAGGTGACAAGTTTAGGCTAGGATTAGGCCTTAGTTTTCAGCATAAAAGAAGCTGGAAATACTCAACTTTCCCTTCCTCAGTAAATCCGGATGACAAGGAAATGTGCTGAAATGGTCGCTGTCTCAGCTGATGAGAGGTGTGCATGCATGTACAACGAAATGATGAGTCAGGGACATGACAGGTGCCTCCTTGGTCTTCTGACTGCTGGTGTCATCTGTGTGGCTTAGAGGAAATCTTTCACAGCTCTGCTGAAAGATGGAGCTATTTCTCATCACACCATAAAAATTATCTTCCTTTAGTGACCGTGATCCTGGACTGCTGACTCTGCATGTTTTAGTGTGCACTTTTGAGGTTACACTATTTCAATTTGTAAGAAAATTATCTTTGGTTTCCTTTTAGGGAAAGGCTTTTGGAGCCTGGCCCAGACCAGGGCTGTGCAGCCTGGTGATGCTATAAGTGGCAGGGGGCTGTCCACTTCTGGGAGAAGAGCTGCCAAGCCTGGTGCCACCCTAAGCATCGCCCCTGCTGCTGTGGACAGGTTGCATCCTGCACCAGGGCTCTCAAGACAAGCCTGTTGCTTTGTGCACGAAACATTAGAGGGTTTAATGAAGACATAATGGAGTTGGACAGGAACGTCTCTTGGGATTACAATTTAGACACCTAATCTGTTGCTAAATTGCTTTGTAGTTCATCTCTTACGGGATATGGCCTATAACCACAATAAGCTCTTTTGGTGTATCCTTAAATACTGAGAGAATGAAGATGATCATATTTTTCTACGTCCTGTCTTTTCCCTCTCTTTTAGACTTTCTTAAGATTTTCTTGAAAAGCTTTTCAAGGGCAAGTGAAAGAAGACTAAAATTATACTTTGAATAGAATGGCATGAATCACACACACAACTATTCAGATGAGATTTTAGTTGTATAAGCAATTTTTTCCAGTCATGTAATCTTCAGCTCAGGAGGCAGATGAGAAAATATTTGTGCATCCTGTCTTCTTGATACATAAACCAATGTCACTGCCAGTGTAAAAAGGGTTAAAAATGCAGTTTCAATCTTTTTTTGATATGGTGTGCCTTCTTTACAATGTGTTTAACTTTCCCAGACATTACTGTGTGCATTGTGGAAAGTGAAGGCAAAAACCTACGATGTATCTCTTTACAGAAATAATCATTCTACAAAACCTATCCCCTTCAGAAAATGTTTCATCTATTCCCATGTTCTAAGTGCTTCAGAAGCACAGTCATGTACAATTGATAGCAGCTGAAAATAGTTCCACATATCCTCTTACAATTCTAGGTTAATGTCTCAGTTATGTGTTATAGATTTGAATTTCAAGAGGGCACTTATTTTTAAATGAAAAAAAAACCATTTCTGGACAGGATTATGGGACATAAAATTCAGCTCAGGATTGTGTTTATATATGATGTGTATAAAAAAGTAAATAAGTCAGGTTGATAATTTCTTTTCAACATAAATTGTATAGAAAAAGGGAGAAATATTTTGCTGGGAAAGACAAAATAGACTGCATTTCTACCATTCATTTTTCAACATGGAATACTGAAAAAATAAAATGTGATTTCATAGTGTTATATTCACTGCTTTTGGAAATGCTCAGATACTTCACAATATTTGTAACCATCAAAAAACTCCATGCCTGTGCATCCCAGCTGTACTTCAGTACATCCAGCTGCATTTTATAGTGTGAATTGGATTTGAGTCTGTCTCATTTTCATCCATGTGCTAAATTGTAGTCTGCAGACCAAAACTAATCCACAAACATTTATTTTGAAAATTAAATTCACACACCAAAACCTAAAGGGTGAAAATCTACACCACAAAATGTTTAAACATCTAGGATGCATGTGCTTAGTCAAAGCATCTCTGACAAGAGGCTGGTTTCCAGCTATATGCCTAGATAGATACATAGACTTCAGTATATGCAATCCACAGTGCACTTTAATATGTATGATCTGCTTTGCCTCATCTTGGTTATGCTTGAATTTTTAAAAACATGTTCAGACTTCAGGGCGTGTATGAAATATGAATGCAAGCAGGAATGCAAAAGCTTTTATATTCACATTTCCTTTGAAAACCAGCAAGGTCACTGATGTAGAATTTAATATAAAAGAAGGGATAATTAACGCTGGACTATGAAATGCTGTTTCTCCATGGAGGTATGCTGATTGAGATACTTCCTGGGTTTCTAGTAAGCACTGGATACTAAGGGTCTGTAAAGGTCTTTCTCATTTAGCACCTTCTTTGCCTAGTCTGTCTCTAACAAGATGCTGTTCTGCTCTCCTGATGCCAGTGGTTCAAAGAAGTGGCCGAGGGATAGCTTTCAATTCTAAGTACTAATCAAAGTCAGGGTTTTTTTATATATTATATAAATATTATATAATATAATTTATTTATTTTTATATAATAAAACTGTTTCATGCTTCTGCCATGTAACTCCTCGAGCAAAATTTTTGGTTATGTGACATTTTAAAAAAACCAGCTTTTATGTCACGTCTTTGCTCAACCAGCCACTGTGGGAGAACTGTGCAAACATCATGCTTGAAGTATTTTGTGCACCATGTAGCAAGCCAATAGTGACTTTCATAAGTTCTCTCTCATAGCCCTGTAATATCATCAGGTTTAAAAAACAGCTTTATTTTATGCTAAAAAGTTAATAAGACCAAAGGAAATCAAAAGTTGGACTTTTTAAAAAAAATCAGGTCTGAGCTCTATGGGTTGCTGCTACCCCTTGCTCTGGGTTCTTTGTCAATAAAGCAATGCCAACTAACACCATGGGTCCCTGGGGGTGGGGACATCCACCAGCCAAAATCATTGCACTGCTGCAACACAGAGGTCACTATGTAGGGTCTTGCAACCTCAAACACTAAGTCTCTCTTGCAAGTTAGCAGTATCTGGAGAAGAAATACTGACGAGACGATACTGATGAGCATGGCAGGGACACAACCTTTTGCCAAGCATCCTCACAAAGGACATGGCTGCAGCCCTTTCCCTGTGCACTCCTTCCACATCTCAGAGGAGAACCTGGAAAAGCTGGATGGCGCTGGCTGGAAAAGCAATGTCTGGTGTAGCTTGCCGTGTGTAGGCAGGAGTCAGACACAGGGAGGGATGGGGAGAGGATGGACTGTAGGTAAGCCAGGGAGCTCAGCTTAGGCTGACGTGTGGGAGGAAGAAAAGCTGCAGCAGATGTGAAGCACAGTCAGTGAGAAAAATAGGCAGGTCAGAAGGAACAGCTGTGAATGAACGTGGAAGGTGTGTTGCAGCATTTGTCAAGGGCCACAAGAAAGATCTGTCAGTGTCTGAGCTGTAAAAAATAGGCCAGACGTAATTTTTAAGACTTGATGGGTAGGAGGAAAATGTATCTATGTAGTAATAATATCATCTAGAAAAAACTGAAGCCAAACTGTAGATGTGATTAATTAGAACCAGATTTCTTGCTGGTCATCTTACTTTGTAATACAAATGTTAGGCTGTCTCCACATGAAGCTGACTGAATTTGAATATGTTTCTGTATTGAAACAAAATGGAACAATTATTATGAAAATGAAGGTATCTGTAGAAGGGGTGTTGCTGCTAATGAAGCTGTGTTGTGTAAAAGCTCAAAGAGATCTTACAACTTTTGTCTATTAACAGTTTAAATGTATACTTCAGCATGTTATTATGTTATTGTATTCTTATCTTATATGCCATATCACATCCCCATAATTTTTTTTAGAAGAGAAATTAGTTCAAAGTATTGATCTTTTGCAATATAGGATCTGCTCCTCTAAACTGTTTGACTAGCACTTCATTTAGAAAGTATGCAACACCTGTACAGCTGGAACAGGTTTGAAAATATTTGTTTTTTTGTTTTTCTCTTCCAGAGCAAGAAGAATCAATTCTACTGGAACCTATGTGGGATTGGCAACAAAGAATGGCATGATTCTTTATTACAGCCAGTATCCTAGCATACAGCTGTAATTCTGTTATTTCTCTGTCACTTAGCAGCTTTTGTTTGGATTTGAATCCCAGTGAATTTTTAAAAGGTATAAATTTGTTATGGAGCTTTAATATTGACTTGTGCTGTGTAGTTCTAATTAAGTATTCCCAGAAACGCACTAAAATGGCATTGTGTTTGTTGTGTTCCAGGGTGTGCTTGTTAGTTTTTTTAAGGGAGGAAAAAAAACCATGGCTGCTATTTTCCACTCACCTAAAAGCTCTTTTGTGATTATAATTTATATTATTCAGGCTCATACTGACCACACAGTAAATAATGTTTAATTGCCTTTGATTACAAAGAAGAAACAAATAACTCTGACAATTATGTATTTTGTTAGCACTGCTGCAAAGTACAAGAAGAGTACTTGCTGATTCACTAATGACTTGGGATCCCACAAAATGTATGATTCTTCACCATGTTTATCAGATTTAAATTCAGTGTTGGACAGGGAGGAGGAGTGGTTTACTGGGAAAGAGAATACTTCAGGCAGGAGCAATTGTATTTATTTTTCCTGTAATGGGGAATCAAGAATGTGATGCAGTCTAATACAATGGTTTTTAAGAGGTGGGGAAAGAATGACTGAAGTCTGGAATCACAGGTCGGGAGAAATGTGAGAGCTAGAAAAAACATTTGAGAGCTTGAAAAATTACTTTCATTGTGCAGATATTAATGTCTCTACATAAATTTCAATATCCCCAGGCACCTCTATTCAAATATCTAGAGGAAGGATTTTTGCACTTTTCTGTGAATACCTAAGGCAGTTTGTAGTTTTGGTAACATTTTAAAATTGACAGGTCATAGAAAGTTCTGTAGGAAAAATCCAATGCTTTTCAACCAGCCCTTTTCTGTGGGAGACAAACTCCAAAAAGAATTAATGGTGTCCTCTCTTTCTAAACACTGTTACAGCCTTTCTGTAGGTGAAGTTCAGTATACAGATATGGAGAATATCAATCTGTCCATTTTTCTTTCACGCCAAATCCTTTTCATTTGGTACTCATCATGATAAGGAAAAGGTGACCAAAGATTCTTTTGATGGGGAGCTCGGCCTTGTAAGTACAGAGTAAAAATCTTCTGAAAAGGGAAATATTTTCCCGGTTTCTCTATTCTGGTACAAGCATACTATGGTACAAGCATCTGTACCACAAACGATAGTGTCCACAAGGCAGCTATACAGACAGTTCAATATATAATGTAGAGAGAAAGGCAGTGCTTGTATGTCCTTTCCATTTCCTATTTTCTATTTAATTTTCAGACCAAATTAAGCCTTTTCAATTTTCCTTTCCAAAAAAAGATGAAAAATCTGTAGGGGCAGAACTTACAAGGCAAAAAAGAAAACCTCAACCCAGGACATTATCTAGAAAAATTAATCCTTAAAAAACCCTCCCAGCAATGGATATGACCCACAAAAATCAGTTGGCAGCAAAGACAGATTTTAGAGACCAATAAAGTTAACTCTTTTGATGTTGTTATCCATTTAAAGAGGTTCTCCTAATGATAATTATTAAGAAAGGCACGTCAGAAGTCAAAACTTTCAGATTCCCATAAAATAAAAGAGTAGGATCATATGGTTACATGGTTCCATTATCATTGGTCCAGTCAAACAGAGTACACTTATTTGTGCTAGTTGATCATTTGAGCCTTAGTTCAAATAGTCCTGTTCCCATTTCAAGCTCCTAAAAGAATCATGCACACCCAAAACAGGAGTAAAGTTACAGCTTTAGAGAAAGAGTTTTCTTTTAGATGTAAATTATGACAAGTTCCTCTTGCAAGAAGCCGCTGTCTTGATTTTTTCATCAGTAAAATGAGATGATGAAAAGAGTACCATTCCCCAATACCTAAGAGGATATATTTAAGATTATGTACTTGCAGTGGCTAGAAATATGTACCACTGTATTTTTATTAAGATATAGATCACTTGACTAAACACATCATTTTCTCCTAATATACTGTAAGACAAAATTTCTAGGTACCCAGTAGTCTGTGAATACACGTCCTCTGTAACAAATCTTCATGTTTGCTTTTAGCTGCAATGCTTAGAGTTGCCCTTTCGGTATATACGAAAAACAATCAAATTTCATGCAGCTGCCAGACACTTGCTTATTCAAAAACATAAAACCTGAGCATTTCACCTAGACCTAACATCTTATGTAGGAAGTCATAATTCTGGGAACAGAAAATTAAACTGCTGCTGAACTTGCCTGGCCAAGCACTTGTGGATCCTCCAGGAGCAGGTTCAACATGCAGAGGCAGGGCTTCTTGCTCCCATTAAGCATTTCAAACATCTGTCCCCAGTGTTGAAAGCTCTGTGCTGGCACCTGTTGAATAGCAGATCATTTGCAGGGTTGTACGTCATGGGCTTAGTTCATCCCAGTTTTGATAATCTCTTTATTCCCTGCATGCCTGACATGATTTGAGATCTGCTGACACAGGATTTCTGTGGTTCATAACATCTATGTCAAGACGCAGAATGTGGCTTTAGGGCTTGAATTTCTTAATACTTTCCTGTTTTGAACTTCATTCCCACCTGATGAGGCTAGAGCTTGACAGTTGTTTTGATATTCAAGAACTTTCTGGCAAAGGCTTATTATTGCTGCTTACTCTTCAGTGTACGTACTTAAGTTTCCAGATGCCATTGTGGGACTGGGTCCCAGGAATACCTAACATATAATCCCATGTACCATCAGTGCTATCCATGGCTTGGGCATGAAATATCATGTCATTATATAAATTCTACACCTTCTGTTTTCTTCTTAGCAAAATAGGCATTGCACTTCATGAGCATTTCAATGATCTGATTTGCCATTTTGGATATAAAATGTTTTTCTCATCTACTGGACAATAAACGTCACTTTTACAGTTAGATAGCATCAGACCTCTGAGCTTCAAATTCTCATGCTTGTTAAATATTTTGATTGTTTTCCTTGGATGGATTGCCCAGAGATGCATGAGAATGTGTCTTTTAATAAATACTACTATCTTTATAACCCTGCTTGAAATCTTTGTACATTCTTATCTGATTTTGTAATCTTTACTGCATTCTTAAGCAGCTCTTTTGTTAGTAGATTCATAATCCTGAGCAAAAGACTCATATATACAGAAATTCTCTTAATTGTCTCCTGGACCAATGTGCACCCTTTTCATGTGGCTTCGCTGTATAACCTATTTAGTGAGGGAACTTTCTGATCTTATATATATATATATATACTTTTCTTGGCAGATGAGGCTTTATGGTATACATTCCTGGACAACAAAAAGTGTCACTGGGAGGCTAGGGGCAGAACACTTTTCCTTATACTCACGCTTCAGAGTCAATGACTAGTTATCTTGTAGGGTGTTTCCCAAGCTGGCACACAGGGAACACAAATCCATGATTGGGACTCCTAGGACAATGCAAAAAGTAATGGGAATTAAGAACTTGAAAGAGACGTGACTATTAGCTACAGTCTGAACACCACAAATTCCAGAAATTCAGGCTTGCTGTTTAGATGTCCTGTAGCAATGTCCTAGGGTTGTGACCTGTCCAAAAAACTGGAACACTACTGTGTATTTAAAATACTGTGTATTTAAAATACAATACAATACTGTGTATTTAAAAACTTGCTGTTGCAAAGCCTACAAATACCTTCACATTTGCAACTTATCCTATAACTGCTCTAAGAAAAACTAAGTTAAAAGAATATAAAATAGTTTGTCTGGCAGAATCCAAACATAGGTCATGAAATGCCAATGGTTACAGAAGCAACTGAGCAAAAAGAGGATGAAATCGACCTACTACTACATTAGATCCAAAAACATCCTTTACTTGGTATTGTCTGACCAATTGCTGGTTATGATGCTTTGCACCGGCACGACTTATTCTGTGGTTCTGAGGTCAGTGCTTAATCTGTTTTCCATTTACAAATGGTAGAAAAAATTTGGGAGATCATGGTTTTTTGGTAGTGACCCAAAAGTATGCTATGTGCCTGTAACAAATCCCTAGTCCTTTACCAGCTGAAAGTTTCAGAAATCCAAACAATTTTATGGTCCTTCCAGGAAAATGTTAAGGACCCTCATCATCAATAGGTGTGGCTATCACCTGCCCATTTAGTAAACAGAGTTAGATAACAACTACTCTGGTGTTGGGCTAATGGTTAATGTATTGCAAGGCACAGAAGCAGATCTGGGTGTGGAAGTGTTTCAATGCCAAAATGAAGCATTTTATATATTACGTAAAACTACACTTCCTAAACGTTGTTTTTACCATTAACTGATCTCATTAACTGAGTGGGAGGAATGTAACATATCATGTGGTCTTATGCAGTAGGAATCAGTGCTTAGCTTAGGAGTAAAACAAATTTTCCCCACCTGCTACTCACCTTTTTTTGGAAGGATATTATGACAATACCTGCTTAGAATCTGCCATTTCTGGCTAAAAAAACCAGATTTTTTTCAAATGTGCAGTTGTTTTGTTTATGTCTTTGCCATTCTAAGAATAAGGTCTCCTTTATCTTTCTCAACAAACATATGAAATATGGGAGAGAGGAGGGAAATGCAGTAAGATAAAATAGATCAACTGAGGGGACTGGCACTAAGCGTAAGTGCAGGGGAATTAAAAAGAATTTGAAAGACGGACTGCAGTATAAGTAAGCAATTTGAAGGAAGAGGGAGCAGAATGAAAATGAAAGGTAATAGAAATTCGAAGAATAGATACCTCTTTGAAGAGCTACATAAGAAAGAAAACAAAGACTATGAGAAAGCGGAATAAGGTTGGGAAAGAAAACAATCCAGTAGGTAAGGATGAGAATAAACCAGGGAGATGGAAGAAAATGAGCATAAAAACATGGGGGAAAAAAGATGAGAAGAACAGTAGCATTGCATTTATGTGACTTTAATTCCTTTCTACAGAATAGTTAAATGTTTTTAGAAGTTCATGGCAGTAAGGTCAACAGAGGAACCAAGACAATTTTATTTGAACATGTGAAAACTCACAAAGGCTCCCCAAAATCCTGGGACTTCCATCTGCTGTTGCATTTAAGGGTCTGATTTCAGAATGCAAAGTGGAGATCCTGAAGATAACTACAGCAAGTTCTAAGTAGCTCAGATGAGAGAGCAAAGGAAAGTCTTCCCTGAGAGACTTTGAACAACCCCATGCTCTGCTCCCTATCATCAATGGAAATTATTATTTCATTTCTGCTCACCTGCTATGTCTCATGGAAGTGCTATTTTCCAGCAGGAAGAACTGCAGAAGGGTGTCTGAATGAGGGACCCTCCCATCCCACAATTTCTAGCAGAAGCGTTTGCTTGTGCTGAAAGTTGAGTTGATAGAGCTGGGGGCAGTGGAACAAATCAGTTCTCCCAACTCATGGAGGTCCTGGGGTGCCTTTTCTTACAAGAACCTGAGAGATACCCTTACTTCCTCCATCTCCCAGGCCTTTGGTAACTCATCCACTGCTCAGGGAGTGATCACATAGGAGCTGGCTCTTTGCTCTAAACATTGATCTTCTTTAGCCACCACGGCATTCACCTAAAGCCACCAGTTTGTAATGAATTGAGTAGTCACGACCTTTCTCACTCCACATGACCCACCAGGATGTGGAAACTTTATGCAGGAGCTGGTCATTTCTGTGTGGCAAATATTGACTCTTCTCATCTATTGCTTCTTCCTAAGCCCACAGAAGCAGAGTCCAGGTTTTCACAGAGCCCTGAAATCTGTTTTGTTGAAGAGATCAAGGATGCTGCATAAATGAGCCTCGTGCTGGTATTGCAACATTGGGCAGTGATGTTCTCCATTTTGCAGATAAGAAAACAATGCATACGCCTGCCGACAGCTAGGACACGCAGAAAATGTGAGAAATACCGTGAGGAGAGAGGCTGGAATAGGATCCTGGGGCCTGTCAGGGCAGCTTTTCCCTTCACATGTGGCTGTAGTTGGGCCGAAGGCACTACCAGGCTGCTGTGGTATATAGATGTGAGCACGTGTCTGGTAGATGTGAAGGGTAGAGTTTGGACTGGGAACCTTGAAGGTCTTGCTAATGATGAAGTAGTTTCTGCTAAGGATTAATGAATTTCTGGATTTAAATATCCTGCTAAATTAATTCAAATAAGAAAACATTCTTCTCTAAAACCAAAATTAACTTGTGTCTGTCCTATAGTTGTCTGATGGCTGAGAAATGTCAAATCATCCTCTGTCTGCCACTAAAATACAACAATCAGTCTCTATTTTTACTGTTCATTCCATACCACAAACTATTTAGCAAAAAAGGATGAAAATGACATTGGAAACTGAGATCTAAAGTTGGTAATTTTGTAGTTTAGGAGGAGAAACAGCGGGGGTGATTTTTATATAAGCCGCCTTCCCCTCCTCAACATAGCTTCATCAAAGTGCTTTATTATATTATCGCTCATGCTTTTGTACTGTTTTCTAATATTGTACTGACTTGTCTGAATCACTTTGAAAATTAGGGCTGCCTCCTTCTGAGACAAATCCAGGCCTCATTAAAATTCATAAACAGGCAGCCAAAAGCTTTGAGCACTTTTCCATTGATGCTGAGAAATGGAAGCGTCCTTATTTATCCTGATAGCATATAATTTCAAAGCGTGTCCACATCCATAGGAAACTGGATTTTGATTGATAACATTTAGGACTCACTGTGAAAGAAACTGATTTTCATTACAGACTTCTGTGACACAAACTAGTCAATGGTATCTCAAATCAGCACTGTTTTAGTGTTTAATAGCCTTCTTTTGGTTCAAAAAACCTTCATGCTTGCATTAATAGGAAATCTGTGCTCTCACATAGCAGTGTTGTGATCTCCTCAGGTAGCATGTGTATACACCTGGAACTGTGTTGTGTATTGTCACTGCTGATCACATGAACTGTCCCCATCTTTGAGGAGCGATGGGGGAAGAAGGGAGGTAATCACTTGTCTCATCTTTTGAGTCCAGCTGAGCCCATGTGACAAAACTGAATACTAATTGTGAAGTATATTTGGGCACTGCATTGTTTTTCTTTGTCATTCTGCCAAAAACACACTGAGAATAATGATATTTCTCAAAAATCTTTCTCAAATTTAATTAGAAAAAGAACAAAATCATATGCTTTAGACAAAGATAAAAATTGAAAAATTTTGACAATGGTTTAATCTCAGAAATATAAGAATTTAAATATAGCAATTGTCAAGCAAACCAATGATAATCAATCAGTAAGCTTTTGCAGGGCTTTGATATGGAAATTTTCTAAAACTGATAAAATCAACTGTAAATGTTTACTTAGAAGTTTGTGTAAATGTCTGTATGATACACTCTTCATTAAAAAAAAAAAAAAGGACTCCATTAGAGAAACCTAGCACTTATGGCTACACTATATGAACCACTAGTAATTTACAAGTTGGCCCTCAGTTTAGAGAGGCCTCTAGTAGCATCACACAAATATGACATACCGCAGATATCAATGTAACCTTTACTTTGATAAGAACTGACATTTTTCTGAAGCTTAAGGTTATCCTAGAAGTAGTGCCTCCAAATTAAAATAATTCTTGGGTTTAATCTGATTTTGTTTATCTAGAGAATTGGGGTTTTATGTGCAATTTTTTTCTGCTATTCACTCAAGCTAGAGCAGATTCCGGTGAGAACCAGAATACTTGTACTTAGCTACAGTAGGATATCTTTCTAGACACATTGTTTTTTAAAACGTGACAAAAATTTAAGATCAACTATTTTTCTGAGATTGCCACACTTTCAGGTTATATGATTTACATTTAAAAAAATGCAATTATGTATATTTATGTTTAGTTTCAGCAGCATAATTGCAAAAGCACAAGTCTAAATGCTACTTCTACACTAGTTCATCAGACCTTGGGAGTCTGCCCTGGCCTTCCATAATGTATTGTATACAAACAAAATGTTTCTTGCACACCCTTCTTTTTATGAAATCTAAGAGCTAACAAGTAAAAATTGTTAAAGTTGTAGGCAGTTAAAATCACTGATATTCATAGCAACTTCGCTGTTTATTACCACTAAGAAAATGCAAAGTATAAATGGGGAATTTTAGTTTCGCTATTAAATTATTCTTTTATAACAAGACTCAGAGCAGTCCTATTATATGGATGGTGGCTTGCTTTTATAAAAAACCTAGTAAACATGTTACTGATGAATTCTATTACATGTGTCTTCAAAATAACAGTAAGTACATGACAAGCACTTTGTATTTGGAATCTGTATGTCTTCTGGATTTGATGTATGAATTCAAACCCACACAACTGATTTTTTGTAAACTTCTGTTTAGTAAATCAACATAAAGAAGTTAACAGCTATTAGTAAATGGGCTTCCAATGACAGTTGGTCATACAGTAATGTCTGTACTTACTTATCATTCCTCATAGCCAAACTTGTTCTCTGTCCCAAAGCTGTGATTTCACAAGGAAACCTTTCTACAGTCTATGCACCATTAGAAATATGTGATTTTACTTTTCAATATTAATTTTTTTTAATTAAATCTTTGAAAATTTTTAGCATTTTACCCAAATTTATCTAGTCCATTCACTGAAATACTGGAATGCATTCAGAAGTCAAAACAGAGGAACTCAGTTCAGAAGTTCTGAACCTGACTCTGACCCATTCCTCTTAAAAATATATAGTCTGTTAAGGAACACCCTTTGCAGTATTTTTCATACTGACTGGCTCCAAAATGCTCAGAGATCTTTTGCTTTGATATCTGGGTTGAATAAAACCCATCTTGGACCAAGTAAGTTGCACATTTTCCGTGTAATAGAGCCTTGTAAACATAAGTTATTTTAAGTCAATTGTGTATTAGCTCTATGAAGTCAGTGAATACTTGATGAAATGCTTTTTCCATACTGAAATATTCATGAAGCTAATTTTCAACAATCAACAAAATCGAGTCATGTTTTTGAAAAAGAAAACAACATCTTTCCATATCTGCTTGTTGAATACAAATCAAAAAACCTCCTAAAATAGAAGTGATCAAATTTGCTTTTTGTATTTGCTTCTGATTTGATGAGAATTTGGAGTTTCAATCAGACCGCAAGTGAATAGCTCCTTTATTATTATTTTGATTTCAGTTATCAGCCATCCTCTTTTGGGAGTCAGTACAAAGTACTGAATTTTATAATGAATCTGGAACACAACCCTGACCATAGTGGGCACTAACATTTCAGTGAGGGATTTAATTTAATCTAATTCTCTAATTCTCAAAATCTTATTTATGTTTCCTATTTCACACACACACAGTTTAGCTGCTGCTTTCAACACAGTGGTCTGCCTAATATTTTATGCTGTCTCTGTTCATATTTTATGAACTAGCATTTACCAGTATTAAATCCACTGAAATTTATCAAATCACTACAATTTGGCCTAATCACTATTTTAGGGGTGGTGGTTTTGATTGCGTGATATAGCAAATTCAGTCTGAGGAGAAGTTTAATTTGTAAAGGATTCTTTCTGTATGAAAACCCAAAGTTTTTAGTTTTGAACTCAAGAATGTATTTTGAACTATCCTAATAATCAGATTCACAAATGCCTTGAGGATAAGCCTCTCATTTTAGCTGAGCAACTTAGAGATTGACACAGCTGCAGTTCTAACGGAGAAGGGTGCACAGCTGCAACTGCATGGCTTGGTGTGGAAAAATGCACAATGGCAGCCAGGCAAATGGGTCGAGATGGAAGAGACATGGGATGGTGATCTCCTTATCCACCCAGCAGTGCAGCTTGTCCGGCCTGGGAAAACAACCCAAGACCTTACATAATGCATATAAACTCTCTAAAGACTTCATGCTGGGAAACAGGCATTTGGAAGAACCACACAGGGAAAATTACAGCCTTCCTACTGAGAGAGTTACCTCCTGGAACTACCAGAAAGGTTGACAAAAAGCAAGATGCTGGAAATCCTAACCAGGCTGGGAGAAAAGGCATGCTATTTAAGCACCTACTTCTTCAATACCGCTCAGATTCACAGGTTAGGGCTCTCTTCTGATTCAAGAGAAAAGTGACTGTTTAGAAGGACTTGGAACTGGAATGGAGAAGGAGGAAGATGGTAGCCGGTCCTGCCATAAATATAGTAGTCAAGGGGTTGGACTGTTCTCTTAGGGAACAGGAGAGCCTATGTACTTACTCAGCCTGAGGCTGTCAAAAACCTTATCTCCTACCTCTCTTCTAGGAAAGTGCTGTCAGCACCAGACTAGCTCTGAAGTTGCCTAGAGGCAATCCCTACCCTTCCTGTGTAAGCTTTTCTCCTGAAAAACAAGAAATACAAGAAGCATTAGGAACAAGAGAAACACTGTAAGAGGATACTGTAATGTGACTTGTTGCCAAAGGTTAGGTGAGCTCCAGGAATACCTACTGTAACATACATCTCACAGAAAGCTTGGGCAGAAACAGAGCTTATTCTTGATTTCTTATTACTTTGGTCAGCTAAATTTGGCATCAAAAACATGGGTGGTTTTGGCCATACACAGTGTTACTGCTGTAGGTGCCGGGGAATGTGGGAATTAGAGAACGCAACAGGCAGCTCCAGGCTTTGCTGGCACCTGAGCTTGAGGGGTTCTGAGCTGAAGCCCCAAACTCTGGTGTCTTGGATGTTCTGCCTAAATACTGAGGCAGTTTTCCAGCGGTCTAGCTTCTTAAAAATTGTTTGATTATAAAGTCATTTAAATAATGGTGTATTTTAAAGAAAGGGCACTTCACCTCCCTTGGATTCAAACGATTTTGCTTGTAGAAAAAGCTAAGTTAGAATAGGAAATGCCTTGGAAAATAAGAATGAGATAAGCCCACTCTACAATGAGCCCCCATTAAAAACAAAAAGCTGTGAAATAGTTATGTTTTACAAGTAAAGGGTAATGCTAGCTTGTCCCTCTTCTGATGCACAGTTCACACATAATAGATCTGAACAGGCCTGTGCAAGGGGAGCACTACTTGTTAACTTCACTGTTTGTTTAAATAGATGACCTTTTTCTCACTTGGCAGGATTTCCAGGTATCATTTCTTTGTGTAGATAAACTGTTCTTTTGGCAAACTTGGCTCTTCTTTAACAACTGAAATATTTTGGAACTGATCCTGAGCACAACATAAACCTGGGCATGTCATAAATATAAGTGTAATTTATGAAAGGCACTCCTGGTCAGACTGAGTCAGCTGCCTTTTAGTTTGTTGACTGTGTTAGTTCTAGTGGAAACAAGCAGAAAACACTGGCATGCTAACACAGAGTGACGAGAAGGAATAATCTATGTCTTTCAGTGGCAGTGAAAGTAAAGTAAGGCAAGAATCTTTCAGCACATTCCTAAAAGGCAAGGGTCTCTCTTCTATGGAGAAGACTGGGGGCTCTGGGGTGTCCTTTGTCTATTATAGATCCACAACTGTTCTGTAATTGTTTAATTGTATTTTACTGAGATCATGTCTGCAGTGCAAGATGTAACCTGTGTTCCACAGCCAGACAAACCTGTTTTTGTTCACTAACAGAGCAGTGAATCACTTCTTCTTTGAGCACGTTTTGGGGTTTTTTTGTTTGATCCTGTGTTTTGTTGCCATGCTTTTCTGATACTGTTGTTACAAATGTGTACAAATGTCCTTATTCACAAAATTAATGTAGGTAACGTGGAAGTTAAGGAATACATTAATGGGTTGATACACTGCCTTGAAACTATTCTCTGTGTATCTATATACTATTTACTCTCTATATATTCATCTGTTCTGTTTCCAGCTAGGATGGGGTTAATTTTTGCAGGTGCCAGGAGGGGGCATGGCTATGACCTGGAGGTTATTCTGTGCTACTTCATCTCATTGCTGAGGGTCAGGGAGAAAGGGATAAGGGGTTCTAGTCCAGGCAAGTGGTGGAAGGAGCCATCAGGTGTTGCCTGTTGTCGGGAGGTTAGTGTGAATCGTTCCTTTTCTTGTACCCTCTGTCATTAGTATTGTTTCTGTTACTATTCAATTTCTTATCTCATTGCTGTTTCCAGTAAACTGTTCTTATCTCATCCTATCATCTTTGCCTTCTGTGCCTCCAATTCCCCTCTCCAGGGTGCTACAGGGGAAGTGGAGGGTGTGAGCGGTGCATGGTTTTAGTGGGATACTAAACTGAATACCATTCCTGAACTACTACAACCTTATTTGGCACATGTGTGGCACAAAGGGTTGAGATAACAACACATCTGGTGGCTTTGACCTAAGCATTTTTTGCCTTACACAGGGAGCCACTGGTCACAATGTTACTTGGTCTGTTCATGTCAGTGTTCTACCTAACCCTGTATATATTCTTGTTTGTGCTCCTCACGGTGTTCTTTTTCAGAACAGGGAGAGGGATCAGCATTGTTTTGTTGCTGTACTGTGTGATATCAGCTTGTAACATGATAACATCAAAGACAATGAGGGTTATTTGGGATATGTATTCAGTGTTGCTCTCCTATATTTACCTCAGGTGTTACATTTGGGAGTCCAGACAATACTCAGTCTGTAGGGGTAACGGGAGGATTATTTTCCCCAGCTTTTCACCTCCTTTTTCTCTCTCAGGCCTGTTACAACACCTGTTGAGAACCTGTTGAGAACCTGTTGAGAACTTTTTATTTCCCTTGGATGTTAAGGAAAACATGTTCTTGTTGCTAGGTCTGTCAGGTCTCCTTAGTGCAGTCCACACCAGGTTTAGAGTTACAGAAGAGATTTTTAGGAAAGCCTTTCAGAGATCTGCCTTGAGGACTGGTAGTATTGAGTGGCATGGAATGTGAGGGTACATGGGCCAGTATCTGAAAGTCTTCTCTCCTCCAGTGGTTTGGAAGTTCCCCCTGAAAATCTACATGATCCTGTCTCAGAACCTGGAGGGATTGATGTCTCGAGACATTTTGAGATGCCTTTGTGCTGGGGAGAGGGCAGGTCGAGCCTTGCCCCGGTCAGACAGTGAACAGCCCCACACCCCCACCCCAGAGCCTGTATCCCAGCCCAGCAGAGCTGCCAATCACTGGCACACTGGGAGTTGGAGCTCCACTGTTCCCTAACCCAGCTCCTGAGTGGCCGAATGACTGGAAGTCCCACCTAGGGAGAGGGCCCAGGAAAGCCCAGGGGTGTTTAAGGCTGAACATGAGGCCAGCATATGTCTTGACCCTACTTTCCTTGGAGTTTGTCTCTGAGCACTGCTGGAACCCAAGAGCTGGTATCTATGTGTGTGCTTTCCTATATTTTTTCTGCCTTTCTCTCCTTCTAATTCCTTCTCCTTGAAACATTTTGAGTAACTTAACATTGAATAGGTTTAAAGGTTGCTAAGTTGAATGGGCCAAATTAATGCTGTGCGGAGTGTTTTATGAGTGGATGTTGTAGTAAACCTTTTGCCAAAGTTCCTTGATTTTTCTAGTTTGTCAGTGCACTTTTGTCTTGTTCTGACCTCTTGAGAATATCTAGTCAGTATTTCTGCTTTGTGTTTAACCTAGAGTAGAGGAACTGCTGTAAGCCCCTTTTCAGTGAGTCATTTGGGGCCTTACATCTTGTTAGAGTGTCCTGGGTTGCAGTGTATTCTATTGCCATCTACATGAACTGTTGACACCAGGTGGGTGGTGTTGCTTGCCTCCACCCTCTGGACTATCGTCTGTTAATGGGTTTTGCCACATGACTCATACATAACCCATTCCGGACAATATTGTGTTAATGGCCAATCAAGGCCTTGCCACATGACTGGCAACANTGATTCACACTAACCTTTGTCAGTGCTTTTCCTTGTATCATTTCACTTATTTTTAATTTTTCCTATTGAATTTTATTCTGATTTACGATCTCCCACTGGTTTGCTTTCAAACCAATACATAGAGTGATAAAAAATGTGAAAGAAAACTCTGGTAGTAGATCCAGGGAGGCTCAAAGTTCTGCCCTGGCTACTATATATTGGACACTGCTGATCACTAGACAGTACCCTCACGGGGAGAAGGAGGAAAGCAGACTAACAGGCACCATGGCCACTCAAACTGCAGCTGAACCAGAGGAACAACCCATGCCAGTAGCAGCTGCCCCTACATAGAAGAAATCCAAGAACAGTTCGCATAGTGAGGGATGAAGAAGAAGCAGGGCCCTCAGAACAGGAGGAAGAGGTAATCACTCCATCTCTATTCTTGGGTGAGCTGAGAGATATTTATTTATATAAATTTCAACTGCCAGTTGAATGAGTCCTGAGGGACCTGGCTGCTGTGATGCTGGGATATCATGGCCCACAATATGAAACTAGATGGTGGTGAAGCCAAGCAGCTGGGATCCCTGTCCTGGGATGTGGGCATTGACAAGGGGATTGGCTAAAGGACAGAAACCTTCAGCCTGTTGAGATGATTCCTGTCAAGCATGAGGGAAAGATATTCTCTCAAGGGTGATCTTCTAATGCACCCACATAATTGGAACAAAATGGACAAAGGTATCCAGTACCTGGGAGAATTAGCCGTGCTGGAGGTAAGCTATAAGGATTCAAATAATGAACAGCCCCCTTTAGATCCACATGAGGTCCAGTGTATACAATCCATGTGGCAGAACTTCATAAGGAATGCACCATTCTTGTATGCCAACTCATTGGCATTGATGTCAATGAAAGAAGAACAAACAGTACTTCAGATGACTACCTGACTCCAGGAATATGAACATCATCTTTACTTCTCCCTAATGACATGCCCCTTAACTGTGGAAAAACTGTCCAACACTGCAGACAGATTCAGAAGACTCAAGCAAGTTAGAGAGAAAATGTCCCATGCCCTGCCAGTATGGACCTGTGACTCTGCTATTGGGAGCAAGCACCCCAGGCTTGAGAGAGAGGGTCCATGCCATGAGATCACCTCTGTTTTCACTCACATGACCCTGGAGAGGACATGAGGAAGTGGAATGGAAAACCTACCTCTTCTCTAGCAGCATGGGTATGTGAGTTGAAAGGAAGAAGAGCCACCACAGGAAATTCTGCATAAATGCCTCTCCAGTTTCCAGTGGGCAAGTACTCAGACAGCATAGGAGGGCTGGTGTTGCTTACAGTCCTCTTGAAGGGATCCCAGTTCATATTTACAAGGAGTGAGCAACAAGTTTTTTAACAAATTAAAAAGGAGATTATTCATGCACCTGCACTTGGGCCAGTCAGGACAGGACAAGATATTCAAAATGCACTGCACACTGCAGCCAGGAAGAATGGTCCTTCTTGGAATCCCTGGCAAAATGTACCCAGGGAGGATGACCCGAGGGGTTCTGGAGTCAGGGATACAAAGGAGCCAAGGCATGCTTCATGCTGACTGAAGAAGAGATACTGGCAGCTTAAGGGGTTCAAACTGCCTCAGAAGTGATTGTGACTGAAGCACAGCTCCTCCTGGTGCCCCATCTGCCAGCATCAGGCTGGATATTCAAAAGTAAAGTCCCTTCCAGACATCAAGCCACTGATGCTGCCTGGAGTAAGTGGGTTGTGCTGATCCCACAGCAAGCTCAAATAGGAAACCTCGATTGCCCAGGGGTCTTGGAAGTTGTAACTAACTGTCCTGAAGATGAAAATTTTGGACTATCATCAGAGGAGAAGGAGGAGAAGGTGGCGCATGCTGAGGAGGCCCCACCATATAATCAGCTGCCTGAAAATGAAAAAAAATACCTCTCTTTATTGACAGTTCCTCTTGTGTCACAGGGACAAATAAAAAATGGAAAGCAGCTGTATGGAAAAGCCCTGTGTGACGCGTCACAGAAGCTACTGAAGGACAAGGTGGATCAAGTCAGGTTGCCGAGCTGAAAGCTATCCAGATTGGCTTTAGGTATCACTGAATGAGAAAAATGGCCAGCAATCTACCTCCACACTGACTTGTGGGTGGTGGCAGATACTGTGTTGGGGTGGCTGGGCTGGCAGAGAAAGGCCAGTTGGCAGTGTAGAGGGAAACCCATCTGGGCTGATGAATCGTGGCAAGAAATTGCTGCCCTGGTAGAGAAGCTGGCTGTAGAAGTACATCATGAGATGCACATGTGCCCAAGAGTCAGGCTACTGAAGAACATCACAACAATGGAGAGGTGGTCAGGCCGCCAAGATTGAAGTGTCTCAGGTTAATCTGGACTGGCAACGTAAGAGTGAATTATTTCTGGCTCAGTGGGCTCAAGATGCCTCAGGTCATCACAGAAGAGCTGCAACACACGTGGGCCTGTGATCAAGGGGTGTACTTAACCATGGACAGTGTCTCCCAGTTATCCATAACTGTGGAACATGCGCTGCCATCACGCAGGCCAAGCGGGTAAGGCCTCTCTGGTATGGTGGATGATGGTCGAAACAAACATGAGGTGGCCTGGCAGATCAGTTACATCACACTGCTGCAAACCCGCCAAGGCAAGAGCTGTGTGCTTACAATGTGGAAACAGCCACTGGATGTCTGGAGATGAACCCCGTGCCTCACACCCCTGCCCAGAACACCACCCTGGGCCTTGAGATGCAACTTGCATGGCAGCATGGCGCTCCAGAGAGAACTGAGTCAGACAGTGGGACTCATTTCAAAAACAGTCCCACAGACACATGGGCCAGAGAGCACAGTAGTGAGTGGGTGTATCATACTCCCTATTGTCCTCTTTAAACCAAGGACAGGGTTAATATTTTGCAGTAGCCAAAAGGGAGCATGGCTGAGAGGGCATTATTAGAACCCAGATGTTATTTGATACTACATCAGGTCATTGCTTAAGGTGGGTGGAAGGGACTCTGGCTTCTGAGAAGAAGGACGTGGCTTCCGGTGAGGAAAAAACATGGCAGTATTGAAGGCATTACAGATTTCTAGATAGAAGACGTTTATTGGCCTTTCCATGTCAACTGTTGCCATCACTCCATCACAGAAGGTCACCAGATTGGTCAGGCACAGTTTGCCCTTTGCAAAGCCATGCTGGCTGCCTCAGGTCACCTCCTTGTCCTTTATGTGCCATAGTGTATCTGCTAATAGCATCTGATCCCTGATCTTCCCAGGCCCAGAGGTGAGGCTCACTGGTCTGTAGTTCTCCAGCTCTTCCTTTCTCCACTTCTTAAAAATGGGAGTGATGTTTCCTTTTTCCCAGTCACTGGTGACTTCACATGACTGCCTTGACTTTTCAAGTATGATGAGATTGTCTTGGCAACATCAGCCAGTTGCCTCAGGGCTCTGGAATGCATCTCATTAGGTCCCATAGACTTGTGGCTGTTCAAGTGAGCTTCATCAAGTGATCCTAAACCAGCTCTTCACGTATAGTGGGAGGGACTTCACTCTCCCATACCCATACAAGGGATCAACGACTTGAGACAACTGGGAAGGGTGACTGCCAGTGAAGACTAAGGCTAGGAACTCATTGAATACCTCAGCTTTCTCCATATCAGTTGCCACAAGTTCATCCTTCAAGCTTATCAGAGGGTTACACTCTCCTTGGCCTTTCTTTTCTTACCTGTGGACTCACAGAAACCCTTCTTATTATTCTTCAAGTCCCTTTCCAAGTTCTCTTCTAACTTTGCCTTGGCTTTCCTGACCTTATCCTTATACATTCAGACTGTATCCCTGTACTCATGTTCTCTGCTTCCACTGGCTATGCATATCTTTCTTACTCCGCAGTTTGAGAAGCAGATCCTTGCTCCACCATGCCAGTTTCCAGCCTGCCTTGCTCTATTTCCTGCACACTGGGATTGAGAGGACTCTTGTGCTCTAAGAAAAGTCTCCTTAAAGAGCTGCCAGCTCTGGTTAACCTCTCTGTCCTGGAGGACAATTTCCCAGGGATGTCATTAACCAACTCATTAAATAGCTGGAATTTCACTCTTCCAGGTTCAGGGTTCTGACTTTGCTCCTCTCCAGGCTCCTGCTCTTTGAGATCCCAAACTCAGCCAGGGCTCAGTCACTACAGCCTAGGCTGCCTTCAGTCTTAGCTCCTTTAATAAGCTCATCTGCACTGGCAAGCACCAGGTCCAGTATCACCTGACCTCTGGTTGGCTTCTCTAATATCTAGACCAGGAAGCTGTCCTCCGAGAGTCCCCTGGATTGCTTGCAGCCAGCTGTATTGTTTTCTCAGCAGATGTCCATGCGACTGAAATCTGCCATTGGGATGAAAGCTTGGGAGTGCATTGACTCTTGTATCCAAAGCAAAAGGTCTCTTCAGCAGGCTCCCTCTGGTCAGGCAGCCTGTAGTAGACCCCCACCACAAGGTGTCCAGTTTTGGTCTTGTTCTTGATTTTCACCCTCAGGCTCTCAGCCTGTTCCTGTCTTTTAGAGGCAGCTCTTCACAATCTATCCCTTCCTAAACTTAGAGCACAATGACCCTGCATCTCCTTCCTAGCCTATCTCTCCTCAAAAGTTTGTAGCCCTCAATTGCAGTGCTCCAGTCCTGTAACTCTTTCTACCTTGTTTCTGTGATAGCAATTAGGTCATGATTTTCTAATTGTACCATGGTTTCCAATTCCTCCTGCTTGTCACCCATGCTGCATAATTGGTGAAGAGGAACTTCATCTGGGATGGCAACCTCTTCACCTTTAGGGAGGAACCCTCTCTAATTCCTTCGGGATGATCTACAGGTGTTTCCCTGCTGTTTTCTAACATGCTGTTGTTTACTGGTTCCTTACTGACACCCAGTAGAGCACCCCCTTCCCCTGCTAATCTAGTTTAAAGCCCTATTAATAAGTCCTGCCAGCTTGCTCCCCAGAACACTCATGCCTGACTTGGTCAGGTGTGCCTCATCTGCTACGGTCCCCGGTCCCTCAAAGGTGTGTCCCAGATCAAAGAACCCAAAGCCCTGAACAGGCACTGATCTTGTCATTCACCCTATCCACTTGTCTAACTCTGCCTGGGTCCCAGTCCCCCATTTGGGAAGATGGAAGATAATACTATCTGTGCTCCAGATTCTTTCAACATCTTTCTTAGATCCATGAAGAACCTTTTGGTATTTTGGAATCTCTTTGTCACAGCGTCATTTGATCCTACATGAAAGAGTAGGAGTGGGTGATAGTCCTCATCTTCTAGCAGGCTTGGTATGCTCTTCATGACATCCCAAATGCCAGCTCAAACTGCTTTCTGTAGGCAGCAAACTGCTCTAGAGAGGTTATCTGGATGAAAAATGGCCATTTCCATGCCTCTCAGTGAGGAGTCAATGATAACTAATAACCTCCATGATTTTTTGGTGGCTCTTGTTCTAACTTTATGTGGGAAGTTTTAAGATGGAATAAAATATTCTGGTTTACATATTTTAATCGAGGCTACTTCTCACATAAAAGAAAAAAAAAAGGTGATTTGACTCTTTTGCCCCATTTGCCTATAAAAATGATGTCATGAAGCCAAATTACAGGTGTAAACCTGATAGATGACATCTCTCTGCTAATAGACTGGTTTCTGCAAGGCATGCCTGATTCTGTTCGTGTCATCCTCATTCTGACACGACCTCTTGGTATAACCCAGGGTAGCTTTACCTGTGTGACATGGCAGGATTAGGTTCTTCTTCTATTAACTGCATCTCCAAGCTGCCTGCCTGAATCCAGTTTGTATTCCATTATTGGCTTGATGCTGCAGCTACAGAACACTACAAAGCACAGGATTTAATCCTTTGGTTGATTGTTTTATGAACCTTTGTTAAAAATCAGCCATTTATGTCCTGATTTAGAGTCTAGTCCATATTCTGCATATCTTCTGTGTAACTCATGCAGAGGATGTACTGTAGCATTGCAAAGAATGACTAATTCTTTCTCTATTGTGATGACTCACTGTTTGTTGTTATAAGAAACAGGTTTCTCAAATGACGTCTCTCAAAATTCTTTTTCATTCTTTTTATTTTTTTTCAATCTTTTCATATTTACTATTTATCAGTCTAGGCAGATAAGAGACTTCTAAAATTTTCATATAGATTTTCCTACAGTATCTTCCCTTAAGTATTGTCTGTAGAATTTTTACCTCCTACATGAACATTTAAGAAAAGATCATTCAAGTATGTAACACGATGGATAATTTAACATTTGAAAGACATTTTCTCTCAATGCTACAATTAAAGCACAGTTGCTCTTACATTTATATGCAAAGAAATTTTCTATCTAATCCTGTTGATTAATCACGTCTTCCTTTTTTTCCACTGACTAGCTGTCTAAATTTACATGCCTTTTGCAATTACCTTAAGCACAGACCTTTAAACTTCGGCACTTATACCTGTGTATAGGTAATTAATCATAGAAAAAAACAACTGGGTGTTGATCCTTTAGTAAAATTTGGGTAGTTTATTTCTGTATTTTGTATTTCCTTTGAACTTTTTCATGGCTGAGACCTGCAGCAGAGATGTTTTAGTATGCAGATTTTTCTTCCTTTCAAAACCCTGCAGTTTCTCCTCCATTTTGTAGTACACAGAGAAGTTTACTGTTCACTAAGAAAATATAATAAAATTATTGTATCTTTTGGCAATGTCAGCTACTTTGAACAATAGAACTCTTTTGAAAACACAGGCCAGCAGAACATTCTTGTGGCGCATGCTTCAGTTTTGTGAAATGATTGGTTTTGTTTGCTTTGGGTTGGATCGGTGATTGTAAATTCATTTTTTAAATTGCCTTGTCATAACTTATTTTCTTTAAATCATTATATTTTCAATGTCTGTGTGCCTTGTGACGCTCAAATTGGCTGCATCATTAACTCCTGGTGAAAAGAACTACAGATTTAAAATGGACTATGTCTTTCTGTTAGATGGATGTTGGCATGCACTTAACTTTGAAAATCTACCCCCTTGGTAGCTATGACAACTTGTGACAGATTCTGGGGTATTACAAGCAAATATGAAAGGTGGTGAATAGTACAGAGTCTTAGAAGAATTTCTGTTCAATGTTAAGTTACTGTCTGTTACCCCACTGAATTCCTTTACACCCTGGATAGTGAAGGCACTTTACAAATATCTCGAGCTTGTTCACATCCCAGATGCTATGTGCAAGAGACAGAAAAGAAACAAGAGAAGTTAAAGAATATAAGCTTTATTTTTGCTTTTTAAAGACTTACTTGTCAGGCAGTGGTTTAAGAGAAGGGAGGAACAATTTAACCTTGAAATCCGAAAACTTTATTTCTTGTTTCTGCTGGATGTCTTATGGAAAACCAGAAGGCAGTGCCCAACAGGATGGAATCCACTACAGAAAGGAGAGGCAGAGGAGAGAAGAGGAGAGAAGAGGAGAAATAGGAATGGACTGGCTTCTTTGAATAAGTTGCTGATCTGTAAGCAGTGTTTGTCAGCTGAAGAAAAATAACTTTGCTAGCTTTCTTGATAAGGCAAGACCATTACCAAGTGTGTCTTCATTAACTGGAGCTTCTTAGACACTCCAGCAGCAAGCCAGACAAAATAAAATGGGCCAAGTAGTCTCAGTCTGTGGAGTCAGCCATAAGGTGAAGGAGTCTTCCTAACCATGGGGAATCACCTGATGAAACAGAACCAGAAATACCAAGAGCAGTCAGGGGCTGCAGGTGTGTACAGTGGATTGGGATTAGGGGTCACGGAGGTGCAAGGTAGCACAGAACAAGCATGATACATGGTGTTTATTGCTGCAAGCTGAGCAGTGTTAGCCTGGTAAAGGGAAAGTTTAAGGAGGGGCTGATTAGGATAATGAGGATGCTTAGTAATAATTCCAGAGCCTCCTCTTGTGCTCCAAGGGCTACAGTGCTCATTAAAAAGTTGCAAAGAGGAATTGCTGCAGTTTGTAATGTGGTTTGTAAAAGTTTATTACTGGTTATGGGCATTCCTAGTGTACTGGCAGCAAACCTGTATGGCCGAAGTGCTTGCTGCCTTTATGCTCCTGTCTTTCCAATCCACTCTTCCTAATGGAGCATAATAACAAAATATAATTTATAAAATCTATAAAATGTATCTTGTATATCACCCTCAAGTGTGATCTGTACAAATGGAAGCTTGTACTTCCTGGTAACATACTAGGCTGTACAGATGACAGAGTGACTTTGTCAGGAAAATTCCTTCCGATCGGCTTCTGCTTTTCATGTTGTCTTCTACAACATTTTAAAATATTTTGTGAGCTGTGGAGGATGAAAATATTGAATAAGGCCAAGGGTATGAGTGCTGCAAAATATTTCAGTGGAGAAAGTACAAGCTGTACACATGCCTGGTGAATGCATTGAAGTTCTTTGAGTGCACTCCAAATTGGCTCTCAATAGTGAAACAAACACCAATAATCTTATTTGGAAGACAAAGGTGTGAACCACAGAGGAAAAAACAGTAACTCTCTTACAAGACTAATAGATATTTTAAAAACAGGTGTCTGTTCCATATTTAACCTCTTTTATTCTTTTCCCTGGACCTTTCAAATTTTATTAATGAAATCATAAGATAGAAATATAGAAGCAAAATAACAAGTATTTCTGCTTGTGCATTAATAATATTTTTTTTTTAGCATGTACCAAATTCTAAGATTTTGCCTCTGTGTTTGATATCTTCTTGGCACCCCATTTTCAGTTGAGATTAGGATATTCTAACATAGCCCTGGTTTACCATATCTTCTCTCCTCTGAGTCAGCTCAATCTGCGTCTCAGTATTTGCTTAGGTTTTGGGTACTGAGGATGTCATCGTGATATCCCAGGTGTTTATGTGCACTGCAGGATAAATCAATTCTCAGTGTACTGCACGAATTTCTTCTGTTAATGCAAACTAATTCCATATGCCCACAACAAAACCCCACTTGCTACCATCTCATCAAAATACTTGAGTTAGTCTGCATTGCTCTAATATTTTTTCTTCTCTGGAAGAGAGCTTTGAAGTTGCCATCTATGTATCCAGGTTTTCAACATGCATGCTAACTGTCCAGAATTAATAAAATTTGGCTTATTACTCACATTTTGTTGCTAAAGGCATTTCTTTTTATGGCATATACTCATGAGTCTTATTATATCACTAAATGCAGGAAGTGATATTTTTACCTTTATCCAATGTTGCATCATTTTATCATCGAATTAAAGTCCAATGTCCTGGTTGAATCCACCATATCTGCATAGAAGTTACCTACCTTTCAGCCCACACTCTCTGATAGCCAGTGATACACATCTTTGTGAATTATCTTGAAAGAAGAAACTTTTTTGGGTGCTTCTGAATTAATAACTTCTAATTATTTTCTTTTACTGCAAGGAAAAAAATCTTGTAGAGAAAGCCACCCTCCTTCACTTTACGGGTCCAAAACACAAGGGGAATTGTCTTATCAGAAGTCTTTCCCCTACTTACTCCTATAATTAACTTTCATCTCCTGTATCAGGCTTATTAGGTTCACTGCTGTGTTTTGAAATTATGTCCATGGTCCTTTCACAGAATTAATTATCACCTCTTTGCCTCTGCATGTGGTCTACAAACTCTGCCCTTTCTCTGAGGTTTGAAATAACAGCACTTTCAAATTAATTTTATATAAATGCTTTTGTGATATCTCGAAATCCAGTGACTTACCTTCCTTTAGTTAATTCTCTTGAGCTTTGGAGTCCTGCTTTTTCCCATTTATTAAAAAAAAGAAGGCTTAGTATTGTGTGAGAACTGGGAGTTGTTGAAGAGGTTTCTGGACCATGTGGCCAAAGTAAAAAGGAAGAATTTGTATTAGAATTTGGATTCTGGTATTTGTCTCATTATTCCTGGTCCTCAAAATGTTGTTTGGTTGTGTTTTCTGTGTGGGTTTTTTTGCTTGTTTGGAGGTTTTTTGTTTTGTTTTTTAATATGAAGAACAACACAAAAACTACCCCTCCAACATAACCATAAAAAACCAAGGTAAAATATTTTACTCTTAAGGGTTTTCTTCCCTTGTCTTTGATAAAAACTTCTGGATACCTTTATTATATCCTAATAGTACTTTTCTAGTACTAGTACTTTTCTTTAGGAAAGGACTAAAGTGTAATTAATATAATATTTGTGTTTAACTTTAAGTCTTGGTGAAAATTAAATTCTTAACAAATGACTTTCAGCAAAGGTCTTAACTTTGAGGATAATTTCAATTGAAATGCAACGTAATTTTAAATGATATTGGGAAAACAGAGTAATTTTTATCTCTTTCTACAAAGTGATTGAATTTTAGAGCTTATTGGAATTAGGCAGAAAATTTAATGGGACCTGGACACTTTAGTTTATCTGACTTCTCCGAAAATGCCAGTTAATACTGTTTGTCCTGTATGAAATACTTAAGGACTTTCTGTACCAGAATAGCAGAGCTGCACTATTTGTATTTAGCCTGGTATGAGTTCATTTGGTATCTCAGCCCACCTCTCTCCCTCTAACAGAATCTGGGGACATCTTGAAAATCCCATGGGGTGAATTCTCTTGTTTCTTAAAGCAAGATAATAAAAAACTCCTTGGTATCTTAGCAAGTGTTTGGCATTTTCTTTCACCAATTCTGCACTTATTTTTGCCTCTTAAAAATACTTGGGAATATGAACGGGCAGAAGATGTGGTCATGGGAGACAACACTGGCTGCGTCCAGCCAGGATGTACTTGCCAGATAGTCGGAAAGTTAGTCACTAGTGCAGTTTTGTATCTTGGATAACATCAGCCTGAAACAATTTGGAGCAGTTTAGCCATGTCGGGTGTTGGTGTTAGGGACATACTTGTGTCCTTTGCCAGTACTGTAAAAAAGGCAGCTTGCTTATTCTTCAGTGTTAACCATCTATCAGTGAGCTATCAGTAGATATTCGTCAGTAGATTTTTCTGAACTTTGATTTAACACACCTGTTATGCCTGCATTGGTGCAGATATCCATTCATCTGGCTCAGCTAATTATTACTGTTTCCTTATTTATCACTCTCTGGATCTGCTGTACTTGTCCTTTCCTAATAGATTGAAAATCAGAGGTGGAAGGGAGAGGTCACTTTTGCTTACACATTCCTTCCAAAGTGTACAATCCTCCTTCAGGCAAAATGGTTAGCCTCATCTTACTGCTGTCCAGCTGTTCAGATTTGCTCTTTCTCCATTATCTGTCATGCTTATAATAATTATCCTCATAGACTGTAACAAAAACTTTTACAGCATTTAATTGTGTCACTTTCATTTCTTTAACAACTCAGTCCATAAGCTGCCAGATGTTATCCACCTGCTGCAACTTAAACTAACCTGATCTCTGCCAGTCAAGTGTTTTATGCACTTTTCCAATCTGTTTGCCAAATTATTTGTAAGTATTTTTTATATTGAAATAACTTGGCAAATGGCAACAGTCTCACTGGTTTATCTTCATTGAAGGTGACAGTATTTCCATCAGATTCATTCAGTTTTAACTGCCCTTGACTTCAAAAACATCATTAAAGGTTCTAAACAGCTTAGAAGACTATATTAATTCCAAAAGCTTAAAAATCTCAGTTGGGAATCCATCTGTGCCTGTAGCCTTTTTTCCTGTTGACAAATACTTAATTAACTGGCTAATTTCCTGATGCAGAATTTCTGTCTCCTGTCTAAGCTGCTACATGTAGCTTAGAAGGGATTCTGCCATTAGGAGTGATGCAGAGAGGCATTTCTACTAGTGGAGAAGATATAATCTTTGTGCAATGTGTAAATGTAGTGTGATGGCCTCAGTGTTAGCCCAGTTGTTTATTGTGCTGTACTTTTATTGTTTCATTTTAAAGTTCTTAACTGCAATTGTTTCTTTCTAATCTGTCGAATCTGCTTTATTATTTTTCCAAAGAAATGTCTCCATGTGAATAGAATGAGAGGCTTGCTTTCAGTATTTTTTGATGTTGCTGATCAGTTTAACTATCTTTTTTTTTTTTTAGATTAATTAGACACATCAAATAGTAAAGCGCCATTTTAAATGACGGCTGTAATGGAATACTTGAAACACATAGCTTGGTGTCTAAAAATAACATCACAGGCTTTATTCAGAAGTAGAGAGAAACCAAGCATGGATAAACTGTGATGGAGCCATGTCTAGATTTATAAGTCTAGTTTACAACCTGTGTGCAAGTGGTAACTATTTTAACTATAAGTTAAAATTAATTCATGAACAAGTGAGTGTGAGCTATGGTATCTGGAGCATAGGGTTCTATTGCCATTTTTGGTGATGTTTCTTCATAGGCAACATTCCACTGTTCTGGGCTGCAAAAGCTGGTCAAATTGCTTATAATTACTGTGTCTCATCTTCATGAAGAAAGGAATGATCAGAAAAGGTAAGAGTAAATCCTATTAAGCTCCAAGGACTATTGTGACTCTTGGCTATTTCATTAGTGCTTAGCAAAGTGGTTTGAAATCTTTGACTAGAAGGTGGCACTAGGTGAAAACTATTCAGGATGAGTTTTGGGTCCAACGTTTGCACATCCTATACTGAGAGAACAGTTGTATTAACTACTAGTGATCACATTGAAAATAAACCCAAATGCTTAAGTTTTAAAACAAAGGCCAAAGGCAACATCAGAAATCAGTTGTTCAAATACAGTCTTCCAGGATTTTTGCAGATTTCACCAAATCTTTGGGGATTTTGATTGTGCAAAGTGTGATGTAGGAAGGCTGACACTGATCTGATCATTGCTGCTACAGTCTCTGCCAAGAGGACAGAAACTAGAGAACATCTTCAAGTATTAATCACATCTTTCTTCGTTTCTCCCATGTCTAGGAACTGATTTGTACTTGGAAGGTTGGATGAAGAGATGGAAGCTGACAACAGCCTGTGCACCAGGGGATATAGCATTCTTGCATTAAGCTTTTGTGTCCAAAGAATTGTGGAGGCAATTAAGGTATTAAATTCAGGGAAACGGTATACTGTAGCTGGGAGAATTCAGTAAATACTTCACAGGTCAGCTAATCTTCCTTTTCTTGCTGACTTCAGTTATCTCTTTACATACAGATACTTTTTGTGTGCTTTTTCTTTCAAACAAACACCAGTGTTTTCTATAGTGGATTGAACTGGCTTTGAGCAGTAACTGCAACAACACTTTTGCCTTTTCCAATAGTTCTAGCATTGCTTTCCAGGCTTGTGGCTGGACTACAGCATTGAGAAAGAGCCCAATGGCAGCAAAGCTGAAGGATCCAGCTGTGCCAGAAGGAGAATGGAGGTCACTGGGTAACCCTCACCTCCTGGGAGAGTATGTGCTCATTGCAGCACCAAACTTGCTTCTTCACTTCTCTTGACCTGCCCAGATCAGGGACAGTCCTTGGGTGCTCTGCCTGGGATACTGGAGCCATACATCTGTAAACACAGTGTGTGTGTGCATGCATGCAGGTGCACAGAGATCATATGGAAATTACAGTCTTTCCTCATCCTCATTTTCTACTCAGGTTCCACTTCAGGAGAGGCTGCCACTGCATTTCAAGTAATTACAAACCAAACAAAACCAAGCGTGGAATTAGACCTCTCTCTTTGACTTTTTTTCAAAATGATGAACTGTACAGCTTTTGTCCCAACATCTGTGTGAACTTCTGGCTTTTCAAGTTGATCTGAACATACTGCTGTTGCCTTTGATTTTCAGAAAATGTCATAAAACTGTTTAAAGAAGAAAAAGAGAGACATTTCCCAAGAAAAGTATAAACATTCAGCAGAAATATGCTGTGGCCTGTTTCCATAGTGAAGTCAGTGGAAATTGGGATTTCACCCCTCTGACCTCCTCCAAGGAAAAAATGTGCCCAACCCGTATAACTACATTTTGGTGTCAGCCTTCGAGAAAGTTAAAAAAAAAAAAAAAGAGAGGTGAAGATTCCCTTCCCCTTCCTTCTGAGCATGAATTTCAATTCAGAACAAGAAAAGAAAGCCGGTATCACTGTGCCATCATCGTATGAGAGAGAACTGTTTTAAATTTTTTGAAGCTCCTTCTTGGAGGCATGTAAATACAACAGTTTATTTTAAAAAGCCCAGCAGGGAATTTTCTGAATCCACACACCACGGTTAGTTCAGTTAGTTCGCAGGAAAACATGTATTTCTTCTAGTGCACCCATAGCTGTATTTTAAAATCTAGATGCTAAGCAGACATGTCTTCAACCAGGCTCTTAAGGTACAAATGGCACAAACCACAACTCAATGAGATTCCAGTCCCACATGAACAACTGGTTTCTGCCAACATAGAAATATGCTGTTAATTTTCCTCCGTGACAGCATCGCTACACTGTCGTCCCACTTGACATCTGATACATATCCAGGCAGACTTAATGCTTTAAAGTACTAGACATCAGTGAAAACAAAGACGGGGTGGCAGGGGGGGTGTGCTTGACAGCAGGATGGCAATACTGCAAGATCTTAAGGTCAGTCCTGGGCAAACAGTGAGCAGTTTTGTTACAAGGCCAAGCAGGACAGCCCTAAGGTATGCATTTTTCTCCTGGAGGGGCATTGCAGCAAGTCAGGTGAGGGGCTCTTTGGGTCAGGAGGAGATTCTATTGGCATCTAACATGAAGACACCAAATTTCCCAAGTTATAGAGGAGCAGGACAATGCCGAGGCCAGCACTGGTGGGGCAAGGAGCAGGCTAGAGAAATAAGAAGGAGAGCAGGAATTCTTTAATGCAAAACAGTGTGCTGCTGTGGAGATCCATCTCCACACAGATGCCATCTCTCTAATGTGCCACTGTGACTTGGTGTTGTCTCAAAAGGTGGTCAGGGACAAAAGATGTCCATGCCAGAACTAGTATGGTATTGAGGTGGAGTCCAAAACATTGGGACCTCCTCCATGGCCTTGGGATGGGGTTGCACTAATGAATTGTATCTGCTGGCATACAGCAAGGTGTATGCCCAGCCTTTTCCTGCAGGTCTCCTCCCTTTGAGACTTGAGAGCAGAGCTCATTTCACACTAGAGTTGCAGCAAGTTGTTTACTAGTGTAAATAAGGTCAAATTTTGAAGGATGGATCAGAATCCTCTGGCTAAATTGTCCCTGCTGTATTTGATAATATGCAACTATAGGTGCTTTAATAGTACGTGAGAATTACAGGCATGTGTTCTGGAGTCTGCTCTCCATTAGTAAAGATGTCATTTGCTTCCTGACTTGTTGTTAAACTTCAGAATCATCTATGAAGTGTGTGGAAAAGCCACAAAACTCAGGATCTTTGCTGAAAATAGAATCCTTGTGTCTTCTCCTGATAAGGACATAAAAAAAAAAAAAAAAAAATCCAGGGGCAAAACTTACAACTGAAATGCAGTGTCCCAAGTGCGATGGTACTGCAAACTACAAATAATAATCCTAGAGAATAAGGGAGGATAATAATACTTTCCATGCATTTCTTTCTGATTTCCCTTTGTAGGCTGATGTCATCATTATGAATTGTCAGTTCCTGGGATCACTGTTAACGCTCTGGTGGTTTTGTTAGAAAGATAATTCGTGTAGTGGCAGAAGCTAATTGTTCTTTGGATTTGTCCTTCATTGTAGAATTTTATGAATAAGTTTGTAAGTGAATTTGAACCTTATCTGAGTCACTTGGGTTTGTGCCCTGGTGCTGCTAGCTTTATTCCCAGGTTAAAACCAGCCATCTAATAAAAGTCCCTGCTTCCAAAATTAGCTAAGGGGCACTAAGAAAAGCATTTGACACTCTAAAATGGAGAAGGAAAAGTACAGCAGAGGCAGCCTTAGGTTTCAGAAATGCTTTCATTGTATTATCGTCAGCTTTTCCAAAAGCTGCAGTAGCCTCTGATGACCTGTCTGCAAACAGTTCCATTGCAAAGAATAATAGGTGAGGCCATCCTTTGTCAGTTCTCTTTCAAAATGCACTTAGAAAAATAGCAGAATGTCTCATCAGACAAAATAAAAGCAAGGAGAAGTATAAAGGAGTGTTACCAATAGGCACTAGTGTAATTGTTGGATAGGGATGATACTGCTTATAATTCTGATTTTCCTGCAGTTCCCTTCAATCCCAGCAGCCTCATTTTCAGCAGGATCCAAACCTAGTGCTATTCAACGCTTTTCCCTTTAGTATACTAGGTAATTTACCATTTCAGTTGGCCTTGCAGTGACTGAAATATTTAGGGGATTTGTGTAGTGACAGAAATAGATAAGATGTTTGAAGCAAATGGCTTAGCTCTGTTTAGGAAAATCTCCATGGGATTTAAGAGGATGCACTGATGTAATACAATTGGTGGTTTTATTAAAATTCTTTCTGTATAACATCTAGGGTAAAAGTATAGCCTATTCCCACTGCAAAGTCCCCCCCAACCTCCTAAGCCTCCCCTGTAATATCCTTGCTGAATGAATTAGAAACCTGTCTAGAGAAGTAAATAATACAACAGAAATGAATACAGCAATATTTTGAAAATCTATTTATTGTCTGTGTATCGTTTTTCATAGCTGTGAAAATTGCTAACAACCTGATTCTACAGTGTAAGCTAAAGCTTGAGGCACTGTCACAGAAACTTAGAATCCTCTAAGTTAGGAAAGACCTTTCAGATCATTGAGTACAACTGTTAACCCAGCGCTGCCAAGTCCACCACTAAATCATATTCCTAAGTGACGTGTCTGCCATTGCTTAAAGAAATGCCAGAAGTAGCAGATTATCTTCTTGCTTATATACTGTTTCTATCTTGCTTAATCACAGTACACAAATGAAAGTAAGAATGCTGACAGTCAATGAAGTACCATGTCCCAGCACACGTGTCTGGGTGCAGTTGTCAATATGAACACGTCTGCATTCACAGATATGGAACCAGACTGCCCACACACAATGGTAAATGATTTATATTATTATTATGGGTGCACTCTAAAGCACTCAAAAAGCTAAGATATACCAAAAAATGAATGTTGCTGTAACAACCTTAATTTGGATTCTTGCTGTGACTTTACTGCAAAGGGAACTGCTTGGGAATTTTTCTACAGAATGTTTTTGTCACAAAACTCCAGTCTATCAAAACCAAGACACTCATGTACACATTCCAGTTTTGACATAACTTTTCTAAAGTCCAGAGTGGAACCTTTATGATTAAAAATTGAATTTATGGCTGCTTCAGACCAGTTTTGTTAACCTTGCTTTTTCCAGAAGGAAGCCCTAACTAGGCAACATCTAAGCGACTTCCCAGGCCTGGCCATTATTTTGTTTCCCCATATTTCTTGGTCTTCTGACTTGAGGCTGTAAGACAATGCTGCAGAAATGCTGAATGCTCACAGCTGTAGGTGTGTAGTTAGTGGAAGATGAGCTTTGAAAATACATGCAAAATAATCATAAGAAAGGTTGCAGACATTTGAAATTGCGTATCAACTTTTAGTGTCTCTGCCTCACTTCTTAACCTGTGAAAAGATTCGTTAACATTTGTGTATCATGGCAGCAGTGTTATGGTTAAGCACCACAGAAAAGCCCTTGAGGAAATTTTATGTGTTTTTTTTCAGAGTAGGCTTGAATAGTGTTAGATAAATAACACATTAGGCAACAGTGTACTGAATGAGGAAAGAATTAAATATTAAAAACCTACAGGGCACTGTCCTTCCTAAGTAATTGAAAGAGGCAGAGGTCTTGTAAGAAGAAACCGCTGTGTGACTGTCTCACCATACATGATGACAATACATATGTACCACAGAGGCTGAATTAAGGTTGCACATTAAGGAGCCTTAATTGCTGTGATTTCCTAAATTCTGAATGCTTAACATTGTTGTCTTTTAGAAGAACAGTATTAAGGTGGGCTTTAATATAGCAGATGTATAATCTATAGAGAAAATACATAGCAAATGTTTGACAGAAAGATTTTATTGGGATGAGTTTGGTTGACCTTGTTATTTCTGAGTAGTAACTGGAATTACATTTCATTAGTATGCTTATTGAAGTTAAGTACATTGATCTATGCAGGAGCTGGAGTAACAATATTTTTTAAATTTATATGTTTTCCAGGTCCCAAATCAAGTTAAGATCTTCCGTGTACACAAGCATAGTTCTTGCCTAGTGACAACAACTGTCTACTACCTGCTGAAAATTTTCACCAGCTGTGGTCTGCTTTGAACCTACAAAACTGCAGTGGAATTTGGGATAGAGGCATACAGATGAGAAAGAGGTAAGGGTAGTCCAGGAAGTGAAGGTGCCTTTTAAATTCAGGAATCAGTGGCTCAGTGTCTAAAGTCTGACACCTATCTGAGAATATCACATCAATATCATATCACAGATACACGTGTAGCAATGATGGAAAATTCTGAATCTGCAACCAAATTTTTGGACATCTTTTGAAATCTGGCATTCTCTATTTTTCTTATGAATAACAAATAAAAATTTCCCTTCCTGTCAGTAATGAGGAATGACAAATCAAATCCTAAATGCAACTCTTTGGTGCTCTGATGGGACAGAAAGGTAAAAACACATAAATCCTCCTGTTCTGAATAGTAAGATTCAGTCAGCACTATAACAAAACTCTTTCCTTTTTTTTTTTCACAGTGTGCAGCCAGAGATTAATTTGAAACTTTAGCAACAGAGCTTCTGGACAGCCCATACAGGTAGTTTTTCTGCAGTATGTCCAGGTTCCCTTCAACCAGTGGGTCTAAAAAATGGATGCTGGGATTTTTCACAAAGGACACACGCCTTATGCCAACCCCAGACTAATATTCTTTCTTCTGTTTTCTTCTGTTTATTTAGAAGAAACATCTTCCAGAAGATGGGGAATCATTGTTTAGGCATTTAGGGGGAAGTGAAAACAGAAGAGAAAGAGAAATGGTGTTACAAGCAGCATTACCTCCAGTAATGCAGCAAATGCTCTCCTGAGTAAATGGATACTTTTATGAAACTGCTATCACAGGCTATGAAACGCCCCTGTCACCTCAAAGTAAATATGTTTAAGAATGAATTGTCTTTATTCAGTGGAGATCCATTATAGGAGATGAGTAGGGATCTCTTTCTTTTATGTGAAGGCATAGATTACACATTACCCTCTCTGGAATGTCCATGAGAAAGTTACTTAATACTCTGAGCAGTGCTTACAAGGGAAAGGGAAGGCAACTGTTATCACTTGGGCTGCCCCCTTGGGGTATGCTGTGATGATAACTTTCCTGTTTAAATTTGGGAAATACATAGTGTACAAATGAATGAACTCCATTGTCTTTGAAGTTTCCTATGTGACTCATGGTGAAGACTTTACATAATTACATTAACATTATGGGGACAGGAATCAGCATGCAAACAGGCCACGGGCAAACATATAGTTACATGATTCTATCAGCTATACAAATGAAAATTAGCTCCCTTTCCATACTACTTGCCCTGCTTTCTGTAAGTGTTACATAAGTTAGTGATAATATCTAAATAAGTTTTCAGAACTTAGAAAAATCTTGCCAGGAGAATAAATCAGTGTAAAAGCCTTACAGGAAATTTGCTGAAAGCCAGTGTTAGTAATTCATTTAACATCAAACCTGCCAAGCATGCCTATTTTGGGGAGCCAAATACAGAAGCTTAAGCCGAATACCCTAGCAAGAGCACCTTTCCATCACTGCTCAGACAACCTGCCTTGGCTCTCAACCTTGTTTTCACATTTCCAGATTAGCATGGGCACACATTAAACAGACAGTGGTGAAAGAGATTGCAGAGTGACTGGGATGTCAGGAGGCATTTAGAAAGGGCTTGCTAAAGGTACATAGGTATGAATATCTCTAACAGAGTTTGCCTAATTCAAACTCAGGTTGTGGTGTACACTTTCACTGCTGGCTAATCTGACTGTTAGACGACTGTTAAGTGTTATTGATGGCAAACAAGAGTTTCCGTTCGATTGGCTGGAGTTTGAAGGGGAATGCAAAATTTTCATTACTATCAGAACGTTTCTGAAGCCTGTTGCTACCTATCACCCCAAGCATTTCTCCCTGTGGAGGGTAAGGAGGGGGCAGACTGAAGGAAGTCTTGCAGAACAACCTGAGAACAAGTTTCAACACTGACCGTTGCCTCCTAGTTCTTTTATTTATTGCTGTTTTCTTTTCTTTGTTATGAAAAGAAGTCCAAGTCTTTCCCTGTGGTAGAGTACATTGTGTTTTGGGATGGGCAAGTGGAATGTATACTAAATTAACAGTTTTTCCAAATCAGTTCCTGGTGTTCTGTGACTTCTCTCAAAGTGCGAGCAAAATGGCAAATAGTGAATTATGAAGTACATGTGCATTCTTACTTTATCATACAGATGATTATCAATAAATAACACAGGAATTTCAATTTCATTTCTTCATGTCAGCACACCAGACAGATTTTCCAAGTGCAGTCATGTTCCTTTTCTAGAATGACTTCTAACTCTGCTCAGCTTAATTGGGGTTGCCTCTGCTGCAGAAATAGCATGACCAGAATTTGTAAGTTGGAGTGGCTAGAGCCAACATCCCCAAGCCCATATTTAGGCATCCAAAGAAATGGTCTGATTTCCAAAACTGCTGAGCAGCCAGCAGCCCTAATTGGAGTCCATGGGAACTGCTGGATGTTCAGCACATTTGAAAAATCAGGTCACTTATGTAAGCAACTAACTGTTGCAGTAAGAGCCCAACTTCAGCACCTAGTTTTACAAGGGCTCAATGTTGCTTTGCCCAGAGACCTTTCAAAACTGGGCATCTGTCTTGCGCTCACTGCTGGCCTGAGTGGAGGCCCTGTCTGCTCTTTCCTCGGTAGCAAACCCCTGCCGGCAGGCTGGGCTTTGTCCCCTCTGCCTTTTCAGCGCATCCCAGGGAGGTGTGCACTCTGGGGCTCTCTGTGAACTGGAGGCAGTGGCTCCTCCAGGCTGCAGTGAGTGCACTAAGAGCTGCCTGCACCCGGGCCACCTCCCTAGACCCCACTGGCTGCCTCTGAGAGACCAGGGGCAACCAGATTCCAGTCCCAGAGCCCCCCTGAACCTCTGGCATGAGAGAGGGGACGCTTCAAAGTGTTTGCCTCATTTAAACAGTAGTGCTGTAAATTCTAAGTCTTTCCAGGCTTTATTCTGTTCCCCTTGGAAAAGGAAAAAAAAAAAAANNNAAAAAAAAAAAAAAAAAACAACCCAAACAACAACCCTGTGGAAAAATCCTGCAGAAAAAGACCCTGCTCTTGACTGAAAACCATGTGTCAGCAGGGATCAGCCTCCAGGCCTGCATGACACGCTGCTTGCTGAAGGGTGTGAAGCAAGTATGGGACAAAGAGTGCCATGAACTATTTCAGGGCTAAAATGAACTTTGTGTAGCAAACATGGGGAGGCTTAAGTTCATTTAGTACCTAAGAGGGTAAGTTTGCAGAAGTTCTTGTAAATCCCTGTTGCACAACAAGCTCAGCACGACTGTCATCCTGAAGTAATAGATATTCTTCAGCATTGTGAAACATAAATAGGTGTCTTAGTCTGACTTTCCACATCAGCAAGGATCAGTGCAGAGTGTTTTCCTCTTTGTTCTTATGTTTAAAATAGTACACAACAAATGTAAGCAAGTTTCTTAACTCCTGGGTAGGGTCTGGTTTCCTAACTCCTGGGGCTGGGCCAAGCTCTAATCTTGGGCACACAGCATACATAAACATGTATCTCAGCAGACATTTCCAGATACATGGTGCTGCCTACAATTCACCCAAGATTACAATCTGACCTGTCAGTGGAGGATACAGGACAAACAAGTCATGCAAAGGAGCAGAGGCAGCAGTGGTGTTCCTCGGGTTGTGAGCCCCAAGTGCTGTTAGCAATAACAGGCCCCGAGTGATGATTGGTAATTTTCAGAAATAGTGTCTTTATGACGTTCTGCTGGTATTATGAAATATTTGCATCCCTTTCATTACAGCACCCTCACAACCTTCAGAAAGTAGGGCAGGCTGACGGGCAGCATTCAAAGAAAAGACACACTGGGTGTAATGTCAACACCATCACTTTAAATTACAAAATAAGCTGTCTTTGTTAACTTTATTTAGCAGGGTCTGGGAATAGCTGGTTGATTGTCAGCCCCACAGATTCAAGTCAGAGGATTACGAGGTGCTTCACATGCCGGGTCCGAGATACAGCCAGAGATGGCTTCAGCTCTGGTGCAAACCCTGGCGTATGAAGTACAGCAGATCCAGTGATCTTTCTGCCAAAGGGAGGATTGGATCAGCTCACTGAACCAGCACCGGGGCTAAACCACCATCTGTCTGAGGTGCTCACCTGCCAGCCCTGCAACTCCTGAGAGCAAAATGGGATATGAGTGGGAGCAAGTGAAAAATGCAGGAGAGAGGACAAGAAGTAGGAGCTCATTGGCAGTAATCTCCCCATTGCATTCAGCTGGCTGTGGTGTGAAACTGCACATCAAGCAAGGCATGTGTACCTGTGGAGCCAAATATCCTTCCTGTTTCTCCTGCACAAACCCCTTCCCATTTGTGAGGCATACTCTTCTCCATAGGTAGGAGCACTGCACCTTTCTAATCCAGATCCCATGTTTCGATTAGAATATTAGTTCTAATTGTATGAGATTGTTATATCTATTAAAAACTCGAAAAGGCATTGTATTTGCAGTGCTGTGTTGTAACTCAGTAGACTAACATGCCAGCATGGAAGAAAAGGGGCAATAAATTACATAGAATTTGTCCAGTCAGCCCTATAGGTTGAATCACATTTGTTGATATTTTGATGTAAAGTTAAAATATAAATGAAGGTACAGTGAAAGTACAGGTTTGTTCCTGTGGTTTATGGGTACCTGTTGGTAAGAAATGATCCTCCTTTAACATCTTAAAATTTTAAGATGTAGGAGTTAAAATCTGATATTAATCACTGTTCACCTTTTTCCTTTCCCGTCCCAAAAGCCAGCCTTGCCCAGTTGCTTCTATTGAGTGTTTTACAGTGTTGTAGTCTGTTCTTTGACGGAGGGTTGTGGATGCATTTTGTTCACAGGAATGAAGACAGAAATGTGTGTTTGTGCTTTCTGATAAATGCAGACATAAGCCTACTCCCCCTTCCTTTTCTTTTTCATGGAACATACTGTCATTTTGAGATGACGCAGAAGTGCATCATCACAGAATATCGTGACTTGTTAGGACAGGCATCGCCTCTGGCTTTGTTTTAATGTCTGGGCTACAACTGAAATGAAACTGAAAAGCTGCCATACTGATGGTAGCTAGCAAATATTACTGGTAGTCAAAGTTACAGATAGAAAGCTGGCAAGGAAAATCATTTACCTACTCAATATCAAAGAGTTGTGTCTGTGCCAGCAGCAGTGAGACAGTGCCAGAGAAAATGTGTTGCAGTAACATTACACATTGCCTTTCTGTGCAAAAATACTGGACGAAATTCAGCCTTTGGTGTAAGCAAAGGCAGTTCCACGAACACTTCTGGTGCCATGCCTACCTCTTTATACTCATGTGGCCCACAATTATAGGTATAAAATACATTAAGTGATTAAGAGGAATTTGCTTAAACGGCTGCAAACAAAGGAAACACAGTGCTAGGGCCAGTGGCATAACTTCAACTCACATTGCTGGGGCTTGGGTGTTATGGGAGGAAATTTGACAGGTTGGACTCCAAGAGAGAGAAAGGTCAGAGCAAGACACACACAATGGGGAATGGGGTCCTTTTCCAGCCAAAGTCTCCCCCCAAGTGCCAGGTTATGGGGGAAGCTCCTGGTTCCTTTCAGCTGATGTTTCCTTTCCCAGTAGGACCCAGAAGGGAGATCATACGCAACTTCTCAAAACATGCTGCCAAGCATAAGTGACCCCTGGCCCTCCTTCTCCCCAAATAGCTGCTCTCACCCTTTCTGCCTGAGTCTGATGGGCTACAGGCTCCTCCCTTGTAGCCGTGTGCTGCTTCATGATGACACTGCCCTCAGTGCTGTTTATTTCCAGCCTTATTTTGTACCACAGCTTTTTTTCCTTAAAATGTGGTTTTCTTAAACCAGATAAAACCATTATCATGGAAAATAATGTGGTAAGCCAGCAGGGCTGCAAACTGGTTAAACCTGAATGTAAACTGTTCTCTAACGAATATTGCTGGTATGTGGGCAAAAACCCTGAATAATTTCATTAATTAATTATATGCCAGTAACTGTTTTTAAAGGGCATACGATTTGCACTGTAGGCAGTTGAACATGTAATTACATGCTAAGGATATGTGCTATTTTACTGTCATGAACTCTGTGGATGCAAGTCAAAATATACATTATAAAAGCAGGTGATCCAATTTACATCAGAGCTAAGACTTTCTGGAGACTCTTAGCATTAAGACACATGGGTTTTGGTCAAGGCTGTTTCTATGACCAAAATAAATAATTTTTTCTATATTTTCCACTCTATTTTAAAAGAAGGCCATTCTACATGCTAAGAAAACGCATGTACCTGCTGTTCATATATGAGTTCACTGCAAAGACAGCATATGAGAAAAAGAATTACTTTTAAAATGTAGAAATATTTGATGCTATTGCAGTTTTTGGTATTGGAAGCCTAACATGCTAGTTTATTGCAGGCTGTCACTACTTGTCACAGTTGAGGTTGTTTCGATGACCTTACTGTGAATTTCTATTAGTATAAATTGAACTTTGAAACATAAGGGTTTTTAATATTTGTTTTGGGGATAATTGCTGTATTCCTGCAATGGTTATTTTGTCCACATTTTTAATCTATGCTCTCTGTCCTAACCATTGTTAATATAGTCTTGGCCTGGGAATACTATACAGTGGGTTTAATGTAGTAAACAGTTGACAGCTTTGCATTAAGATAATGTATTGTTGTTTGATGTCTGCACTGAGAGAGCTAATGGCAGCGCTGGAGCTGGAATTGTTAATACCACACTGAGCACACCTTGGATATGTATTTGCACAGCAAGTGCCAAAATGTGTTGATATTGGCCTTTCAAATTAATGAAGAGCCAGAAGAAGGAACACAGTAAAAACTAACACAGCAAAGGAAAAATTATTAAACAAGATGAAGAGGAAGAACATTGCTTTGAGACCTAGGCTTTGTGAGATGTTTCTAGAGAGCGCCAAAGGGAGCAACTGAGGTAGACAGTCTCTGCACTAGTTGAAGAAAATCTCTGCTGCATTCATCTTACTTTAGTTCATGATTCCAGAGAATGTGTTGTAAGACCTTCAGTTCATGCTGCCAATAATAATTTGTACTGGGGTGTTATCGTCACTCTGGTATCCTCTCAGACAGGCTTCCCTTCTAGGTCAGAGTGCAATGCCCTTGCTCACTGAGGAGTGTATCAGAGCCTGGTCCTTCAGCAGACCTGCTAGAGGTTGTGGGCCCTATATGACCTTCCCATTTTATTTGTGTGTCTTAGCTCACCTGCAGCGGGTGCTTAACCACTCACTTTAGCTGACTTGTACTTTCCTGTACTTTCTCTGACTTAAGGGAGAATGTGTAATGAAACACAAGTCAGGAAACTGCAGCTTTTTAAGGCAGCTTCTTGTGTTCCTGGGCACTTAATGATCTTGCCAGTCAACGGATACTGCTCCAAAACAGAAAACCAACAGCTGTTCATCTATTTTACAGTTAGATTACAGAGGTGCTTAAAAAGTTATTTCTCAAGTATTCTAGGCTTCATTCTCCCCTGCTTTGTCAGGCTGCCTCTCAGAGTAAGGAACCAAGCTCATGGTGCAGGACATGCACCGTCTTTGAGCAGGTTAGGTGATGCATAGCTTTTCATAAGGCTCCATTTAATGTGCATCATCTTTTCAAGTGATGAACTCTATGGATTGTCCTGAATTTAGTTTCTTGCAGTCAACCCAAACCTCAAAGCATCTCTGACTCTTAAGTACTTACAGTCTATCCGGGAGTAAGGGAAGAACCCAGAAAATCCTGTAGTCCAATGTTTTGCACTCCCAAACATTGTTGCACTCAGAAGACTGTTCTCCACCAGACAGTGGCAAGATTTTCACCACCCCTTCCTCTGCAGAAAGAATACAAGAGGACTGTGCAACACCTTCCTAGTTTGCAATTCCAAAGCCACGTCAAAGAAAAAAGTGTAAATGTCAGCATTCTGACATACACTCCTCTGATGTAAATATTGCATTAGAGAAGTGAATTTGCATGTGCATTCTACTAACACTGAGTTGATGAGAGCTGACTTTTTAGGAACTGGGTGGGGTAGAGCAACTGAAATAACGTGTGCCTGCATACTGGTGGCTACCAAATCTCAGCCATCACTTTTGCGGAGGTACCTTCCCAAGAACCCCTCGTGATTGTCTTGTGGAGGTTACTAGTATTGTGTTAGAAGACTAAATACCTGGGAGCATGGTTGATTATAATCTTTTGACCGAAGTTTACCAGCATAAATCTCAGCTGGATCTGTAGAGTTAAACCTGCTCACATGTAATTGATGTTTTGTGGCTGCTCTAAGGCATGGGATTTTGGGGCAGGATTGGAGAGGCAAGGACTCTCAGTGGCAGTCCCCAGACACAAATTCCTTGCCACCAGTTTTAGTTACTAGAAGATGCAGTATAAGTCTGTCAGTCATAGGTAAGGAACTACAGAACATGAGTGGCTATAAAAACCCCCAGCACTTTTTATGTGCTCAGTAGTTGAGCTGAGGGTTTTGTGCAGCAAGGCTGCTTTCCACCCCCACAGTACTGGAGTGTAGGCTTTCAAAAAAGGAAGTTGGTTATATGCAAATTAGATGCAAATACCTAATAAGCTTGTTAAATAATTGGCATAGAATATCACACATGGTGCAGCATCAAACTTGGCAGCTACAGTCGTCCCTACTGTACTGCTAGTACTTCACTGGTGCTAAACTGGTTTGTACCAGCTGAGGATCTGGCCCACATAGCATATGGAATTTCCTGGATAAGCTACTACTCCCTGTCATACTTAACCACTGATAAATACAGGCCAGATTTATATTGTATGTATATGCTGAATTTATCAGATGATCTTTCTCATTTCTGCCATCAGTTCGGGCAGTCCATTTAAACACTCATTTCAAATGACTGTATGCTGGAATCAGAGCTGATTACATGCTGGCATTTAGTTTTCTTGATAAAGAATGGAGGAAATAACATAAACAAGTATGCTTGATTACTTTCCCACCCCCGTTCATCCATTTCTGAATCATGTTGGATTAACAACACATTTGAGACAAAGATGCTGAATTTTATTAGCATTGCTTGCTCACTGATGTCATTATTAAATGCTACATTATTAGCTACTCGGGTATAGTATACATTCTTCCTGTACCATTCCTCAGAAAATAAGCAAAAGCCAAATTGTTTAGTGGCATACTGAAACCAGTGCTGACTTTATGCAGCAGATGTTCATCTAGCCACGCATGTAGATGATTTCATAGATGGGGCGAGTGTGCTCACCAATCACACACATTGCTTTTTTTTTTTCCTCTGAATCATCATCTCTCCTTAACTGGTTTTTTTTTGTTGTTTTTTTTTGGTTGGGTGTTGTTTTTTTTTTTTTTTAATGGAGAAAGTAGAGCACTGTGCAAACAGTCATGACCTTTCCCGTCTTTAACCAACATTTTTTTTAATGCCCCAATTCCAGGCTGACCTCCTTTTTCAGAGCTATCTTTGGAACTCAAATAATACTATGAAAATACATTTGTCAGCTTCACGATTAGTGCTTTAATGGTGATGTTCTTTCACTGCTTAGTTTCCCCCTGCTGTTCATATTATGGCAATTTTATTTTTATGAACACAAAAAAGGGTAAAAGAAAATCCAATTTATTTCCTTAAATTTATCTCTATTTTGAAGTAATTTCTGAGGGCTGCACTTTGTATCTGCTTAAAACTAAACTTGCAAGACTACTTGAAGCTTTTGTTTGGTCTAAAGAGGAGAGTAGGAGTTACTTGCTTAGCTGTCACTATCTTAAGCAGCTTCAACAGCTCTGTGCATCTAATCTAGCTGCAGAAGTAATACTAATACCACATGGTTCACAAAAAATCACCATCAGCAATATGGCTACATTTAAGACACACAGACATCTAGAAATATTAAGCAGCTTGTGGTGTGAAGGTCAAAACTACTAGCACACCCCTTGTTGTGGAGGTGGGAGAACACACTGTGTCTGGTATGCTGTGATATTGTGCTATCACAAAACATAACTTTGTACAAATCTTTTTCAAGTTTCAAACCTCACCTCTGTCATCTCATGGTGCTTTCCCCCACTACAGTTGAAACAGCAGTGTGTAAAAGTGGCAGTTTGCCATTGCAGGGGGTTCCTGAATCATGCACGCCCTTACATCAGTGTCCTCCCACTGGAACTGGCTCTGGGATATTGCTCACCAGCCGTGGTTACGCTGGTGGAAAGCACGCTCAGCTGAAGCAGGCTGCATATACTCGAAGCTCCTCTGTACACATACCAATTACTTTGCAAGTTTGCTGCAGGCCAGATAGAACCAGTGAAGTTTATATATGCATGCTTGGCCTCAGCAAGGCTTCATCTGGGCAGGGTGTGTCACCTGTGCAGCCAGATGTAGAAATCTCTTTACACCCTCATAGCTGTTTCTTGACTCCACCTTTTTTCTTATTTTTCTCTACATCATGTTACTGCTTTTCAGTTTTTTCAACAATCTAATTAGACCCTTTATTTAAACTTTTATCAAACCCACAATTTTTGCAATGTAAAATAAATGTTTTAATGTAAAACCAGTGTAATAATCCTTATTCTTCAAACACTTTGCTGAAGGACAGGAGGAAAGATAGCTGGATGAGTGAAGAAGCTGAGCAAGCTGATGAAAAAGCAAAGTGTAGAGAGTGGCATAAGTGACTCTTCAGGATTCAGTAACTCCAGCCCAGTGGTGAGGACCACACACTGGCTTTTCCTAGCTGGGCATCTCCTTGCAGTGCTTAATACTGCCTGGGAGGTGCCTTATTAAAATCCAGAGCCGTGCTGAGGCTGCTGCTTGGCGACATCCCATCTTGCTGGGTGCCTGACGCGCCACATCCTAACCACAGTGTGGCACTGGGCAGGAAGACATTTGACCCCAGTCCTGCACACCACTCAGGCTCTGAATGCACCTCGGGCTTCAGAAAATACAAATCTTCTGTCTGACTCTCTTTGCACCTGCCAGTGTGGGCATCCTCATAAAATTGTGCCCAGCACAATGCTGAGCTTTGTCAGTGAAGTAGCAACTCTGATACTGCTCAATAAAAGCAGCAAAATGCTTTGAAAGTGAATCCTGTATGATTTTAAGAAACATATGTCAGTCCTTGACAAAGAGAAACCTATTTCTTGGAGATTTTTTGCCAGTAGTGTTCATTTGTGTTACTGCAGCTTCAGCAACAAACACAGACGGCTGGTAATGACCTGATTTGTTTAAGCATCTTGCAAAAGGAAATGGAAACTGTTGGCATCTGTGCATGGGTGATGATCAGATACTTAAACAGAGCCTGGAAATGGAAATACACACCTGATACTACTCTAGAGAGCAAATAAAAATTTTGAAAGGGTCTTAAACCCATGTCATTCAAAACTATGCATGTACTGTATCAAGAGACAGGATATAGAAATGTGTCAGACAAAGAATCTGCCAGGGAACGCATGTTGCTGGCCCTAGTTACTATGGAGGTTTGTCTAGCTGTAAGTCAGAGACTAATCTGCTTCACCCCTCAAGTCAAGGACTGGCTCACAGCTTCCAGACGTTGCGAAGTTTGATGTGAACCTGATAGGAAGCTGGATACTAGTAACTCTCTTCAATTTGGAGCAGCATACAGATATTTATATGGTGGCTGGACAAGCTTCACGTTTCTTGACAGTCCCTTTCCCTGAAAACCCTGCTGGTGAGCCATGAAAATAACCATAGACAGATCACCTTCAGGCACATCAAAGTGATGAGTAGACATTGAATTTGGGGTAAGGGATATCAGGTAGAAAAAGAAAGAATTAAGAAAATTTGTTTCCTAAAAAGAAAGTACTAACACCAAATTGGCTCTGTTCCAAAGTCCAGCTGCAGTAAAAACACCAACAACTTACTAGCAGTGAGGTAACACTAATCAAGAACTATTTTATGGCTGTGCGACCCACAGAGCATCTGCTCCAGTGAGCCTGTAATAAAAGCCTTGGTGCTTCACAATGGGAAACTTGAGCTCACTCTGCCCTGCTGTGAAACACCTACCTGCTCAGCACATAGCCAGCAGTGAACACACATCATTTTCGGCTGGGAGAGGCATGACCCTGTGTGCAGAGTGTGGCCATTTCAAGTGGTAACGTGGAGCACTGCTGCTTGCTTTTAGCCGAGTTTGGAGGAGTAGAAAACACTGTGCTGGTGCAGTGACCACTGCGTAATTCCCCGTTAGCAGTTAAAGCGTGAAAACCGGCAGTGTTACATGGACACAATGTGTCTGAAGGTAGGCACAGAGAGCAATTAAAACCCCATCCAATTTATATAAAGTTAGCGTTCATGGGCTTCGTTTGACTATGATCTACAGAGAAGTGTGCAAATCTAAAAAAAATCTCATTTTTGCTGTTTTGCTGTGAGGTATCCTTGGAGTTAAACCTTGGCATATGCTGTGATATAGAGGAGCCTGCCCTCATTTCTTCCACTGAAAAGGTGGGGTTGTTGCTCTGTAGAGGCCAGGAATCAAACAAAAAACTACTGACAAGCATGAGAGGTGTTCTTCTGCACTCAGAAAGGGTAACAGCGAACCAAAGAGTAGCACAGCATATTCCTGGATAACAGATGATGAATCAATCACTGGGGTACCTGGGCATACCCTAGTCAAAAAGATTTGTACCTTCTGCAAAAAGGAAGTTTTCTCTAGTGTGTACTTCTGAGCCATCAGGCTCTGCAAAAAGGAACATAAGACCCTCTTTCTCTCTTGCTGCTGCATCCTGTGTAGAATAAGGTCCAGAAAAAAGACTCTATAGGAACAGTTAAATATTGGCTTGGTTGGTAGAGTCAGTCAGGGCAGAAGTGTCAACACTGGTAGTTTGTTTCATTTGTTGCAGAAAACTGTTGTGTGAAAAACATTTGCAGCTTACCAATGAAAACAGATTTATTTCTATTTATTGCAGATAGAGAAAAAAAGAAAGAGGTTGAATAGAATGGCAGCAAAAATGATTTTATGTTTCTGTTAATCTTCAAGTTGAAATAGAATATTAATACAACAAATGGTAGTTCTCTATCCAGTGATATGGCTTATTACTAAAATGCTTGGGGTTTTTATTTTTTTCAGAATGACTATGGCTAATTCTTTTCAAATTACAGAAGGATATTTAGGTAGAATTTATGAGTGGAATAAACTGGGTCAATTTAAGTCATGAAACACAGCTGTGAAGAGAGAACACATAAAGAATATCTCAGTTCCATACTGAGAAAATTTAACTGAAAACTAGATTATTGTGTCCCATCATCTGAGGTCAAGTGTTACAATAAACACCCGCAGTCCATGCTTGGCCACTCCTGTACCATGTCTTTGATATTTTTACTCCCGGCTCTTCTTGCACTCTGAAGACTGGACTGGTTCTCACAGGCAAATTCTCTGTCTTCTGTAGCTGACCCAAAGTAGTGGCATTAGTCAGTGTCATCTAGTCCAACCCCATTAATCTGTGCATCCACTTTGCTTCTGACACCTTTACTGACCTCCCTACCTCGGTTTACTCATGGTTCTTCTATGCCTCCTTCCTAGTTTTACTACAATCACTTTGCTACTTCCTCTGGTTTATTATTTTTATTTTTATTATTTTTATTTTTATTTTTTTGAAGATTACCTCTTGGCTGTGTCATCTATGTGCAGGATTTCCTGTGTCCTTTTCCCATTAGGTTCTTGGTGTGGGCCATCAACCCACTGATTATAATAATACGTAGTATGATTGTTTACTTCAAAGTACGTTTCTGTTTGAGTCACAATCTGCATATTGATACCATGCATTTACTAAAGACATCAATCTTTACGCTTATAGTTTCTCATATACCTAGCAACCTTATGCTGCTACCATTAGCCCAAAAAAATCGAGTTGGTATTTCTCTGTTAATGCTAAATATCAAGCGTAATATGTTCTTTAGCCCTTTACTAAACTAAATTTCTTTTGAGTTACCAGAATCAACTGTTCTCTTGATTTCAACAAGTGTGTTTCAAGATGTTGTTCCACACAGTTCCAGTTCTTCCCTCTTAAACTTCATTTACCACTATTTTTCTTCTTATGTAGTAGGGTCAAGTTTTATATTGCCATAAAATGTATTTTCCATGAACTTGTGGAAAAACAAATGAAGAGGGTTTTGAGCCTGAAGATGTTCATTCCATATTTCTAAAGCATGCATGCAAATGTGTGAATTTAAATAGGAAGGGCTGCAGAGGGTATTACATAGCAACATGCAGAAAATTAAATAGAAAGGTCAAAGAGCTAGAAACACTTGCACATTGTTCAGTAAATTTGGATTCTGCAGCAAGAGATTAGCAAGAGCTGAAGAAAACAAAAACTAGAGACAACCAGAGGAAAATTACCCCTGCATCAAAAAATCAGGCTTTGAAGAATTTGAAGTCCAAGATAAGCACTGATGAATCAGGGACAAAATGTTGAGTAACTTCAGTAGAGAAGATGGGAAAGCCCTGAGACTGAAACAGGAGCAACTTCAGAAACAGGAGCAAGTCTCTACATTAAGAAAGCCTTTATATCATAAATGTTTCCTTTCAGATATATATTTTAATTGTTAAAGTAATAGCTTCCTCACTACCCCCAAAAAGAGATATTTGACCTTAAAAAGAAGAGCCTGAAAATCCTTGGTCATTAAATCCAGTAGGGATTTTTTCACTATCATTGATGTTACCTCTGAGTCACTCAGCTGTTACCAACAACCAGTTAGCCATAGATGACTGCAAGTGTGGGAAATAGTATTATCATCCAGGGGAACATTTCTGTTCCTTCTTCCTTCTAATCCCACCAGAAGGATAATGTAATAGTGATGACTTTTTTGTTCATTTTGCCAATCATGGCAAGCACGATTGCTGAAATAAAATCCAAAGTGGCAGGAATGGAAGGGAAAGAAAAAAGAAATGTTTCACAACTAGGAACTGAATCCTTGTATGTTCCTGAGATGATCCAAATGCAAACCCTCAAATCTGAACTTCCTCAGACCTCGGAAAAACAAAGTCTGTATGTGAACTTTGTGACTTGGCCCTCTCTTATATGCAGCCTGCCTCATGACTCACAGATGCACAAAAGTGCAGTAGAATCATTACATGCTCTATGATATCTTGAAAAAAAAAATGAATCAGTTAAAACAAAATTGAAAACAAGTGTGACAGGCTTATACTCCTCTGGGTTTCCTATGTGTCAAATCCTGCTTTGAAATAGCAGGGCCTGAGAATCAGTTCAGTTTGTCAGAGCAAGCAGAACCTTGTTGTTATTCTAAAAAGACAAGGATGAAAACAAATAAAATTGGCTTTTAAAATGTATACCAGACACATTGAGGGGAAGGAGGGCAGGAGTGGGCAGGAAGGCAGGGTGGTAATGTGAAGCGAGAACACAGAACGAAGAGCAGAGAATGATTTGAGTTTCTTTTCTTTAACCTGCAGGTTTTCTTTGTTTTTCTAATTCAGCAGATCTAGTGCCTGTAATTCATAATATTAAATTTCAAACTGAGAGCTGGTTTGTGTGAGATGAACTAACCTGAGCAATGCTATTCATATTTATGAATATTTGTGAGGTACTTTAATGCATGGGAAGGATATTTTCTCTCTGTTTGCGTGCAAAATATTGCTCTAATATCAAACAGCCCAGGCCTGGAGTCCTTGACTCTGTCACCCCCTTGTTCATGACAGACATGGTAGAGCTTAGCATTTCTGCCGGGAAGCACTCAGACTATTGTCAGCATGAGCATTTTGAGTAGAAGACACTGAAGGACCATTGCAACTTGGAATGCTGCAAATGTGCAGCCCATTGTCAGCAAAGATGGTCAGAAATCTTCCAGGGAAACACTTTACCAACTCTAAAATGGTGATTAATCAAAATCAGAACATTCTGTGGGAATGCGTCTGTTTTAACAAATCTTCTGACAAAACACAGGCACATTTCCAAACTCGCCTGCCAGGCAGGTTTCAGTCAAAAGCCTGCCCAGTTTCATGCCAGCTTGCCAACCTAGCTCCTTAGCAGTCTGCCCAGCAGTCTGCTGGGGAGAAAAAATGCCAGGCCTTCAGATTTCCCAGTGCGAGGGCAGCCCATTGAATTAAGTACCTCAGTGTTGGGTGACCCTGGGCTTGCAGGCAGTTTGTCACAAAGCTAGAATGGTCATCAGCCTTAAAAGGCAGGCAAGACCAGAGGTGCCTGCCCTGAGAAGGGCAAGAAAGATGTTTGACTAGGAGTCCTGTGATGGCAGCAGTAAATGAAGGGTGAGGAGGAGTCAGGCTGCATGAAGGACAGTGAAACATCCATTTCCTTCTGCTCTCATTAGTGAGCAGGCCTGCAACTGACCCTATTTTAGGGGAGTTTCTGTTCTGAAATCAATACTCATTGAGAAGGTGAGCACTAAATTGGCTCAATTACTGGAAGACCCCTATCAGTTAAAGTGTCTGTGAATGTAAAGAAGTGTTTTGATCTTTTTTTCTCTCTACTTTCAGTTTAACTCCCTCCTTTGCTGGGGTGGGCAGAGCGGCAGAGTCCCATTTTTGTCATATGGTGTGTCTGTACCAAGCCCAGTTTACTGATGTGTACTGCAGAGTGACTTCATACATGTGGATACTAGGCCAACTTCTTCCAGCAGTAAAGGACTCACCATGTCCACAGATCTGTGATTGCCCCAAGAACCATCCAGAGTGTCGGTAAAAATTCAAGCAAGCTGTCCTAATTGGCCCTTTTTCTGTTTTGTTTTGGTTTTTGTTTTGTTTTTCCTCAAGAACAACTCAGAAACATAAAAGAGAATAGGAAATACATTCGGTAAGGCATTCTGGTAGTGGTAGTCATTGTGGTAGTCTATCATTACTTGCAACTCTGGAGTCTCTTACTGTCCTCTTCATCCTTTAAAGGGTGTGCTCTTGTCCTGTAATGGGAAAGAGCATGCAGGACCTCTACAAAGGCTGGTGAGTATCAGTGTGCTTCTGTCAGTTCTCAAACTACACGTCTCCCCATCACCTGCTGCTCGCTTGATCTCCAGTTTTCTGTTGGAAACCAGTTCACAAACTGTGTGAGCAGGTTACTTATAGCCTGGGATAGGTAGGAAGGCTAAGACCCTGTGGCTGAGAAAATGGTCTTGCTAAATACTTCTTTAAACAATATTTTTAGTAGTTGTTATTGTTTTCTTTCTATTTATGGGGCAATAGATTTTATTCTAAGAATAATAGCTGAGGAACAGTAAACAAAAATGGCAAATTGGGGCTTTAGATGACAAGTGTTCTTGACCACTTTATTGCATTCCTGTTACTGGGCACTGGGCTTAACTAACACCAATTCATCTCCATGAGAATTGTTGACAGAAAACTAAAACAGCTTTGTGCTAGAGAATAATATGTCGGTCTGGAAGGAATTGTCCATGCTTATTCTTCTGAGACTTGACAATGTTCTTTCATGGCTAATTAGCCCAAGCAGAATTTAACTTAGGTACATAGGGCAGGAGTACAGCTGCATCAACTACCATTTAGTTGACATTTGTAACAAAACAGTGTTTCTAAGCTCCCACAGCTTAAGGTGGTGTGTGTTGTGCCTTCTAGAAATATACTTAATTTAAAAGAGAAAAGGCTCATGTTTGAGAAGACTATTTGTACCAAGGAAATAACATTTTACTTCTCAAATGTGTTTAGAGCCAAACACACGTGGAATCAAAATAAAAGCATGGCATTGTCCTTAGAACTTCTAGGGATTACAAAGGTAAATTCTATGCTTATTTTCACCAATTGCATGGACAGCATTTGGGACTGGGCCTAGATACAGAAACAATCTCTTACTCTTTCCATAAAGTTTGTTCACTGTTAAATATTTTCAGGAAGTTTTGCTTTGCTGATCTCTCATTTTCCTCAGACTTTTTCTGGGGACATTTGAGAGGTTATTTAGTTTATGGATCTTTTCCTACTCATCACCACCTGCAGTGGAAGTCTGGTTCTATTGACTTAATTCTGGACTATGGCTCTCTCGCTGCTCAGTAAGAAGTTCACAGCTAATATTTCACACCTCAACTCAAACCAACACAGCTGCAACAATTTTTGCCCGTGGGCAAATACCAACACTTCCCAGCTCTGTCATTCTCCCTTTCTGGTGTCTCCTCTGTTTGAACATGAGGAAAGGCACCTCAGAAGCTAACTTAACAAATCTCAAGAAATTTTTCCTCCAGGATATGTCATCACTAGCAGATGTAAGGAATAGATTCTGCCAAGTTCTGAGGGGAGATTGGGTGGATTGCAAGGGTGTGTGTCATGTACAGGCAACAATAATGGGATGGCAAGGAAAAAAAACCTCCATCCCTTCAGTTTGTTGCCTCATTCCTTCTCGGTGTGCCACAGCTCAGCTTTTAGAGCTAATTCAAAGAACTTTTCTAGTTGCTCTAACATAAAAATACTTCACTGGAATACTGGTTGGCTAGCTAGCTTGCCACTAACACTGCAGACATTTTGAACCATTACTTGGCTTAGTGCATTATTTCAAACCTTTCTCCTGTGTTTAAGACAGCTCAATGTAAAAGCAAGATTACAGTCAAGCTTAATGTTTTCTTGTGCGTTTTCTTCTTTTCACATATTACTTTTGTTAGCAGCAGGTCTGAAGTCAAAAAGGAATTAATTTTTCTGTAGAGAAGATACTTTTAACTTTGAAGTGTTACAGCCACATAAGTATATGCAACATTAAATCAGGATTTCCTTTTCTCTAGTTCCAGCTTAACTTCATGATACATTTTATCTATGTCCATCTGTTCTAACATAAGAGCTTTGTAGTGAATATTCTTGAGGTACTGGTGTTGATGCATGAAGAACAAGAGTTAACAAGAATGATAGTCAAAGTAGATTAACACACTATTATTTCCATTTCTTATCTAAAGGGAAGACACAGGCTTTGAGACATAAGGTACCTCTGAAATAGCTTTGTTTGAAGACTGCTGAGCCTGAATGGCTTCACTGGACCACATATTCTCCAACCCTACTCTCTTACTACATTTTACTATTTTTCACATTTGACACTTGTTTCTTGCATGAAACACAATGAAGAAAATGGTGTATACATTATTGTGTAAGTGTCTATCATACTTATTTCTTGAGAACTAATTTTTAGCCAGCTACTAAGTTTTTCCGTGTAGTGGTCTGTGAAGGAATAAGGGTGGTTCAGGACATGTTTGGACACCTGCGTGAGAGTTGGACCTAGATGATCCTTAAGGTCCCTTCCAACCCAAACCATGGGTGTAGGGTTTGTGTGGCCAGGTTTTGGGGCTTCAGGGGTGGTTTCTGTGAGAAGCTGCCAGAAGCTTCCCCCATGTCAGACAGAATTAGTGCCAGCTTGCTCCAGGACAGACCTGCTGCTGGTCAGGGCCGAGCCAACCAGGAATGATGGTAGGGCCTCTGTGATAACATATTTAAGGATGGAAAAAAACTCCTTAATGGGCGTATTATGTAATTGTGGCCAGAGAATACATGAGAGAACAGCCCTGCAGACGCCAAGGTCAGTGGAGAAGGAGAGGCAGGAGCTGCTCCAGGCACCCGAGCTGAGATTCCCCTGCAGCCCCTGGTGCAGCCCATGGTGAAGCAGCTGTGCCCCTGCAGCCCCTGGAGGTCCATGGGGATGCAGAGATCCACCCACAGCCCGTGGAGGAGCCCCACTCTGGATCAGGTGGATGCCTGAGAGGAGGCTGTGACCCCTTGGGAGGCCTGTGCTGGAACAGGCTCCTGGCAGGGACCTGCAGACCCATGGAGAGAGGAGCCCATGCTGGAGCAGGTCTCCTGGCAGGACTTGTGACCCTGTGGAGGACCCACATGGGAGCANTGGCAGGACTGGTGACCCTGTGGAGGACCCACATGGGAGCAGGCTGTGCCTGAAGGACTGTGGGAAGAGTGACCCACATTGGAGCAGTTTGTGGAGAACTGTTGTCCTTGGGATGGACACACATTGGAGAAGTTGATGGAGGACTATCTCCTGTGGGAGGGACCCCATGCTGGAGCAGGAGAAAGACTCTTTGCCCTGAGCAGCAGTAGGAATATCACGTGATGTACTGACTGTAAGCCCCATTCCCCATCTCTCTGTCCCCTCTCTCATTGGGAGGGAGGAGGTAGAGCTGGGAACGAGGAGGAGTGTCTTTAAGATTTATTTTACTTTTCATTATGCTGCTCTGATTTTGTTAGCAGTAAATTCAATTACTATCCCCAATTTGAGTTTTGAGTTTTGCCCGTGATGGTGAGTGATCTCTCCCTATCCTTATCTCAACCCAGGAACACATTTTATATTTTTTTTTCCTGTTCCCAGTTGCAGAGGGGAGTGATAAAGGGAGCAGGGGCTTCAGTGGGTGCTGGCATCCACCCAGAGTCACCCACAATACCATTGTATGAATCCATGGTTCAAAAGCCATGATGACTATCTTTTTATTACCACAAGTACATTTACTAACACAGGATGTTCTTCAGGGCAGGGTCCATCCAGCTCAACACATAAATTGTCCTGTAAGCAGTGAAACACAGATATCTTTCTCCCATGGTGAGTGTCTTGATGACTATGCTTCAAAAGGCAAGCTCACTTTTGCTCTTTTTGTCTTTTTCTGCATATTAGGCCACTTTCTACCCACCCTTCTGGATGCCAGATTTGCAACTCTGCAGGACAAAAAGTAGGAAGCCACCAGTGCAAAAGAGGCTTATATCAGCAGTGCTTGGCAGAGATTTCTCCAAGTGTGTATCAGACAAAGCCATGCTCTGGACTTGAGCAGTAGTGGTCCCAGTTTCCCACATTTCTAGGTCCCAGTCGGACTCATGGGCAAGAAAGATACTTCGCTTCTGCATTCATAGAAGGAAAAACTTTAGTCACCTGAGCATGTTGAGGGTAGAAAGGAATTACAGCAGTGTAATGTCTGGTCCTCCAAGGGTACCAAGCAGCAGAGCAGAGAATTTCAGGAGCAAAATTTTGAATTAAGCCACCTGCCATTCTTTAAATGGTGAAGACCACGCAACAATAGCTGTTGAACAACCAAGAGCATGCTTCTCAGTGATCTCTGCTAAGGGTGTTTTGCAGACTCTACAGTCCTTTAGAGCAAGGGTCTAAGACTAAGAATTATCCTCCATTCTCTCAATAAGGCCATAATTAACCCTGTCCAGTGCTTGCACAGCTTTAGTGTACAATAACCATAAAACAGTGGCAGAAGCATCCCCTGCACAGAACAAAGGCTTCTTCTTGTCTTTCTGATAATCATTGCTGCGTGGCAAACTTTTTAAAGCTCTTCATGTCTTTAAGTTTACTATTCAATTTTTGCTTCAATAGAACACATTTCCAACTATTTTGCAAAGTGTAGTGGCTTCACCAAATGACTCACTGTTAATTACTGTCATAGGAGAGACAACTGCTCAGTATGGTAATACGCATTTTACTATTCTTAGTTGTTATGGTGGCTCTAAAAATCCATCGTGAGATATTTGCTCTCAGTGTCCTATCTCAAAACACAACATCATAGAAAAATATCTGTCCTCAGTGTCTGTCTGCCTGCAGTGGTCAAGCACACAGACTTCCAAACATTTTGGTAAATCAAGTGAGGTATATTTCTTAAAGATTTAGTGCTGTAACTTAAGTCAGGATTAATCACAAATGTAAATCATCAAAGTCAGTGGGATGACTAATGTGAACAAAGTTTAAATGGCAAGACCAAGTCTCAATTGCGTTGAAGAAATGACTGCCAAAAACCCCCATCCCACTGATTTCTTTACACATTTCTCACTTTGGAGTATGACGAATGAAGCAGAAAAGTAGGTGACTAGAAAAGTAGCAGTTAATAGTGTTATCATATCGAAAAGACTCTGACTAAGAATTTTGACTTTCCCTTGTCTTGGCTCTGCTGGATACCAGGCAGTGAATTTTGTGACTTGTATTATCATTTTTGAGTAATCTCATTTAGATGACTAACTGAATGAGGTTTTTGTTAATTCTGTCATTTGGGGAAATTTTATGCAAGACAATTTTATTTTGTTTTGGAGATAAGATTGCTCATATCCACATGGACAGAAAACTCTGTAAAGGGAAAGTGTGAAAAGGTGTTGGGGGGCGTTGTGTGTTTGCATCTCTGTCAGAAAATTTCGTTTGCTGGCCCTTTAGACAAGATTCTGCCAGCAGTTGCTTCTGTTGCTGGAGACCAGGAAAGCCTCTGGACATGAAGGACCTTTGAGCCCCTTCTAGTAGAACTGGTCTTAGTTCTCAAGAAATCCTCACTTCACATCAAAATCCTCCAAACTATTGGCCTGTCTCATTTAATCTGAGTGATTCAAATGTCAACAGCGAGGCAGCTCTGAGTAAGTGGACATGTCAAACCCCACTGGTCCTCAGCAATTTCTGAGCAAGGTGCTGCAAATAGAACTTAGCCTGGTGAGCTTGTTTCACTAGACTGAAACAGTTCCCAATGGCAATGACTTGCCACTTGTCTCCCTCCTGTGCTGTTGGCCATGAGAAATTGCTGATCTTCCTACCCGTGTCATCTCCACCTTCCTTTCAAATTAATGTGGGTGTAAGGTGTGCCTTGCCATCTCAGTCACTCAGGGTGCCTGCTGGCTTTCCTTCTCCAGTGTTTTTATGTGGTGCACTCCAGATTTCCTACTCACCATGTCTGCTACTCAGTCATAGGAAGAGGGAAGCTAGGACTCATCTCTTTTTTAAATTTTTCTTTTCAGTGATATTCTTAGCATTTCCTGCTTTCTATATGTATACTATGCACTTCATAAAATGGCACGTTTTCACATTCTTGAGGGCTTTCCAGTGATTTTTTTTCCAGTCCAATATTGAAAATGAATGGTGCTACATGTTTCTACTTTCCACAACATTGGCAGCACTATCTCAAGAGTTTCAGTAACGGCAGTGTTATACACATGTGTTCATTAATGAAAAGAACCCTTTTGAAAATACTTCTTTTTGTGTTTAAAATATTCAGGTGAAATCTGATACTTCTGTCAGTCCTGGAGATATTCCTGTTCTCCATATTGTCTCTCGATCTAAGTGGGTAATATGCCAGTGGCTCTGTGGGCAGAATTGGAGTTTGTGACCTAAGAAACAGTACATTTTTGTTTGCTTTTAGAGTGGTCTAAAATACTCAAACACCATAACCTTCTCAGTTTGTCATGTGAATAGCCATGAAGCCTTAGGTTGGCTGTTGCAGTGCAAAAGTATCATGTAAATTTTCTTTATTTAGTCCATGCACTTATTGTGCAATTTTTGGTGTTTCTTCACACTTAACAGTTCCAGTAAACATTGCCTCACTTATGTCTGCCTAAGTTACAATGTGAACATCTATTTCTCTTGGGTTTGCTTTTAGCAAGAGTACATTACAGCACAAATATTTTTCCAGAACAGTTTCCACAAATGTTCCCAGATGCATGGAAATATTTTGATTAATACTTTGAACTGTAGTCAAATGACTTGCCTTTTTCTTTCATGAATTTTATTTCTGTCTTTGATCTTTATGAAATCACAATATCATCTATTTTACGGAACTTTCACTACTGTTCTTCTTGAGCAGGAAGCCCTGGAGGACTTGGTTAGTCTTAAACATTTTTGAGCACTGATCGCATAAAATATATAAAAAGATTGGTGAATATAGTTTTTTGTAATTGCATTGCTATGTAGTAAACCTCCTACAGATATAAAGAAAGCAATGCAAGGGAACCAAGGATAATAGCAGAAGTCACCATCTCTTCAGTTAATTTCAGAGAGTACGTGCGTGTGTGTATACACATATAAATAAATCATTAAACTGTGTTTAGTAGAGCATAATCTTAAGAAACATTTTATTCTTCTTTTGCTCCAGATTTATTACAATTATTACATTGTACTGTGTGTGGACTATAATAAAAGTGAGGAATTAAAGCCTTTTTTTCTTTGGAGGCACTGGAATTTTTACTTTCATCTGATTCTAAATTTCATGTTGGGTCATTCATATTCAAAGCTGGTATTATGGAAAGCCCAAGAGGCGTGGACACAGCTGAATGCCAAGGAGTCAACCAATGTTAGAGATGACAGGCATTACTTCTGTTATATTTTTCTTAGTTACTACTCAGACGCCTTTTCTAGACCTTGCATGTAGTACTATGACTCAGTGTAGCCTCAGCAATACTCATTAAGCCAAAATCAGAGGTAGTGTTAAGAGAGTTTAAGTCATGTAGCAATAAATACCAATGAATCTCAAGGAGTTGGAGTTAATATTGTGCTGCCCAAAAGCAAGTAGAAATCATATCATGCTAGAGTCAGCTGAGAGTTTAGCTAAAGATCTTCATGACCTACTTCATCCCTCCAATAGGAAAATCAGCAGAGGTGGATAATCATAGAATGATTCTCTTTTTTACAGTTTTCCCAAAAGCCTTAGACTCCTTTTGTGCAGAATGCACAAAGCTATGGCTTTTATCCATGCTATTTTTTTCTGTACCTCAGGAGAGGTAGAAAAATGGTGAATATGTTCCTTCAGCCACATCAGCATTCAGCCCTGTATCCCACCTTATCCCTGAATCTGTCAAGCACCCACTGTAACATTTGGAGAGTAAAACCAGATTTTGCTGTAAAAGGTTTTGACTCTCCTGACCTCCACTGAGTAGAAGCAACATAAAATATAGAAAACATCTTTGTTACTAATCTGGGAGAAAGATCAGGTCTGTTTTTATGGCTGGTTATAATTAGTGACAAACATATAAGCAAATAGGCGACCAAACTCCATCTGGAATATTATTTCCAAGACTGTCCACCCACATAGGAAGGATATTATTTGCCTTGGAGACTTCTTTCTAGAATTCTAGAATTTCAAGAACCTGAGTCATGAAGGCAAATTTGCATTACTGCTTTTTTTTTTTTTTCTAGATATGAGACTTAAAGTTGTTAAATGTATATGCCCAGTATTCATCAGAAACCATTTATCATGGTGAAAACAATATGCACCATTTAATTTTAAAAACTGCCTGAACTTTCAGGATTTCCTTTGGCTGTTGACAGTCCAGTGAACTCAATGCACAGGATTGGTACAATATGTGTGGTACATGATGCGTGCTGCACAAGATTCCTCACACAGGTTCGTCAGTGTGCCTAAGACCTTAAGTAAGCCACCGATATTTATGAGCAAGCAGGTCTTCAAGCTTACTGCTGGATCTCATGTCTGATATTTCCAGTAGCATGCCAACTGTCTCTGCATGTCTGTTATCCACTGGCAAGTGGAAGCACGGCAAAAAAAAATTGACTGTGCAGCCTCCAGGTGGAGGCAGTGGTTGATCTCTCAGACCTGGGCTGCGTTTGAGACCCCTTTCTGGTCACGGTGGGCTCCATAGCCTGTTGCCTTTAACAAGGCTGCAAGTGCTGGATATAAGAAACAGAAAAGGAAGAGGGGTAAACCAGCGTGACTAAAGGTTATTAGATCTTTCATATTAAATAATCCAGGGAGATAAATAGAAATGGATTCAAGGCACTTAAATTTTATTGTGGAGGGATATTATGGGTATATGTGATAAAAGACTGAGGGCTGAGATAAACAAAAAAATACTCTGAACTTGCTTTCTGTTAGGTTTGCTTTACTCCAGAGGGCTATCTCTGTCGACATATAAATACAGGATGACAGAGTCATATAACAGGATAATATTGGTGAGGACTATACTATTTCGGTAAGTGCTTAACAGAATGAAATCAGCAATCATTTATGTTCTGGAACTAAGATTTAATAAAAAAATGTTTCTCTTGTCTCTATAAATTTTACTTGTGAAAGAAAAAAAAAGAGATGGAGATACAAACCTGCTGTGAGGATAAAAATGAGGATACATATCTCACACCTAATCAAACGCGTGCACATTCAAACACGTTCTGGGATGAGAACTGGATTTCTTGATGGCCATGTGTCACTTTCTAAAGCGGAGGTTAAACAGGGGGCAAACCAGCACCAGACTCTCCGTGGCATCTCCGCTCACCGGCAGGCAAGGCTGGGGGTGCGGGGACGGGGGCTGCCGGCGGGGATCGCCCCGGGAGGGCCGGCGGGACCGACCTTCTCCCAAGTGCGTCCCCGCTTCGGCGCAGCGCTGCCGGCTCAGGGGCGAGGGCGGAGATGAAGCAACACTGCTGAAATCCTCCAGCCTTGACGGCCACGAAGGCCGGCGAAAAAGCCTTGGCGCCCGCGGAGCCCGGGGCCAGGCGGCGCCCCGGCAAGGCCGCCAGCCGGCTCCTTCCCCCTGCCATTTCTCTCCTCCTCGTCCCTTTACGATTACCACGACTGCTTTCCGCCAGTGACAGCAGCCACCGCGCGATCCTCCGGCGGCTCGCCCGCGCCCGTGCCGAGGCGAGGCGGCGGGCACGCGC